>ONZH01011346.1:0-25947 GCA_900303285.1 Rhinella marina | reverse complement strand
TACAACCCATGGCTGGCATGGTGGGAATATATAGGTTTTCTTCACAGACGGTCCACTGCACCGTTACATTTTCTTCATCATTGCCAATTACTTTTTCACCAACTGTTTTAGGCAATGATAAAGGGGAAGGTGAATCCACTGCCGAAGAAAAGTGTCATCCTCCTACAAATCTCCACTTGTTCTCAATTGAAAAGGGTATGTTCTTGCCGTGGCCTTCCTCATAGTGGCCGCTTCTGCAGATGACAGAGGTGGTGTACCTACGGACAGCCTGATCGAACATGATGGCAGACGGGAGAAACTCCCTCATGTAAAATTGTTTTTTGAGTGTCTGTATTTGACGCTAATAAAAATTTATTGGAGAGAGGGCCTGTAGGTGGCCCTCCGTAAACATTTTTTGTAAGAGCGCCAGTTGGCCCTCAGAAACATTGCCTGTTGGCTCAGCATTTTTGTGCGAAGAGGAGGGAGGAGGGTTGGAGGAAGAGGCATAATAAGTCTGAGAAAACCGTGACCGAGGGTAGGTCCCGCAATCCTTAGTGTGGCATTACATGAGTGGCCCAGGGTTCAGACTGGATCCCAGCCTCTACAAGTAACCCAATGTGCCGTCAGGGAGATATAGTGCCCTCCTGCCAGCACTTGTCACGTGTCCGTAGTTAGGTGGACCTCATCACTAACGCGTTGGTCAGGGCACGGATGATGTTCTCAGACACGTGCTGGTGTAGGGCTGGGACGGCACATCGGGAAAAATAGGGGCGGCTGGGGACCAAGTACCGAGGGAAGCCACCGCCATCAGGTTGCGGAAAGCCTCAGTCTCTAACCAGTCTATAGGGGCAGCATCTCCAGGCTCAACCAATTGGGAGATGTGGACGTTTAGGGCTTGGGCATGTGGGTGGCTGGAATTGTATTTGCGCTTGCGCTCAACTGTCTGCTGCAAAGACAGCTGAATGCCTGCGCTGGACACATTGGTGGAGGTTGTGGAGGATCGTTCAGGTGAAGGGTGGTTGTAGGGTGGGAGGCGCTCGTGCCTGGGTCCTGTGCGGGGGGTGGACTCGCCAAGCCAGCATGTGACACAGGGAAGGGGCAGTGGTGTGACCCGCAGGAGGTGAACGGCCTGGTTCCACTAAGTCGGGTGTTTAGCACTCATATGCCTGCGCATGCTGTAGTGGTTAGGCTGGTAGTGGTGGCTCCCCTGCTGATCTTGGTGTGACACAGGTTGCACACCACAGTCCGTTGGTCATCCTCAGTTTCTTTAAAAACCTCCAGACTTGCGAACATTTAGGCCTCGGCACGGGAACTTGACTCTGTGAAACAGTTGCTGATCTACCTGCTCTGGTTCTGCTTCTCCTCTGGCCACCCCACTGCCTCTTCCAACCTGTTCTGGTGCTGCCACTTGCCTCCACTTCAGAGCACTGTCTTGAGTTGGATTACCAACCCAGCTCGGGTCAGTCTCCTCATCATCCACCAGCTCTTCCTCCAATTCCTCACTCTGCTCCCCCCTCCGACTTACTGCCCTGACAACAACGTCACTGTCTGACAACCGTGTCTCATCATCATCATCATCATCATCATCATCATCCGACACCTCTTCACGCACTGCTTGCACTAATTCCACTCTCTCATCACCCACAGACTGCGAAAGTTCTACATTTTGGGCATCGGGACAGAGCAACTGCTCAGGTTGCTGTTGAGCAGTGGTTTGTGTCTCTGGGTAGGGTCCTGAAAAGAGTTCCTGTGAGTATGCCGGATCTGAATCCATACTTTCCGTGGGGGGGGGGGCAGGCTGGGGGGAAGGTGGTTGAGCTGGAGGAGCCAGAGGTCTACTCCCTTGGCTAGCGTGGGTGGACTGCGTGGAAGACTGGGTGGTGGATAAATTACTGGATGCATTGTCCGCTATCCACGTCATCACCTGTTCGCACTGTTGTGGTTTCAATAGTGGTGTACCACGTGAACCAGTAAGTTGCGAGATGAAGCTAGGGAGCGAAACTCTGCGGCGTTCCGCTGCTCCCTCATCAACATGTACTGTGGCACCCTGCCCATGACCACGGCCTCTGCCCCCTACACTACTTGAACGCCCACGCCCGCGCCCACTCCCTCGTCTTCGACCCTTAGCCCATGGGTTCAACATTTTGTATGTTCACTTCAATGTATGATATATAACTGAGAGAAAAAACATAGTCTTTAGACTGCGGTTTTTGTACTGCAAACCACTCAATTTGTCGGCTGCACTGTATAATTTCAAAAAGAGAGAAAAGACGTAGTGTTTAGATGTAGGCTTTAGGCCCGCAAATCACTGAATTTGTCGCTGCACTGTATAATTTGAAAAACTGAGAGAATAAACTTAGTGTTTAGACGCCGGCTTTTGTCCCGCAAACCACTCAATTTGTCGCTGCACTGTATAATTTGAAAACTGAGAGAAAAGACGTAGTGTTTAGATGTAGGCTTTAGGCCCGCAAATTCATTGAATTTGTTGCTGCACTGTATAAATAGAAAAAAGAGAGAAAAGATGTAGTGTTAGACGGCGGTTTTATTCCCGCAAAGCACTCAATTTGTCGCTGCACTGTATAATTTGAAAACTGAAAGAATAAACGTAGTGTTTAGACGGTGGTTTTGTAACGCAAACCACTCAATTGTCACTGCACTGTATAATATATCACTGAGAGAAAAAAACGTAGTGTTTAGATGGTGGCTTTAGTACCGCAAAGCACTCAATTTGTCGCTGCACTGTATAATATATAACTGAGAGAAAAAAACGTAGTGTATATATAACTGAGAAAATAAACGTATTCCCTAGACTGACGCTATGTACAGTACACTACATAATTGTTCACTGGACTGTAGTGTATATCACTGAGAGAAAAAAACGTATTCACAAGACTGCAGTACAGATCCCAGCAAGCCAAGGTGCAGCAGCAGCAGCAAAAATGAGTACTGAGAGGGTTTTGGGCAATTTCTTTTGGGTCTGTGTGGACCACGTGCTGTCCCTTCTACCACCAGTGCACAGCGTGCAGCCAAGATGGCGGTAGCTGCACTACAAGTCCCAGCCAGCACCAGACCCCCCCCCAAAAAAAAAAAATGTGCTTGTAGTCCTTAGAAGGGTTGTTGGGTTCTTTGGGGATGATTCCTGCCTAACCAACATCTGAGGCCCTAACAGCGTGCAGCCAAGATGGGATTGAGATTGCAGTGAAATGGCTGTAGGTGAGACTCCCAAAAAATTTTGTGTGTGAAGTCGACCCTCCGAAAAATTTGTTTTTTTGTGTCTGTAGTTGACGCTCCTGAAAAATGGTTTTAGAGTGTCTGTAGTTGACGCTCCGGAAAAATTGCTTGGAGAGAGGGCCTGTAGGTGGCCCTCCGGAAACATTGTCTTAAAAGAGTGCCAGTTGGCCCTCTAAAAAATTCCCTTTTGGGTCAGCGTTTGGCAATGAAGAGAAGGAGGAGGAGGAGAAGTAGAGGAGAGGAGAGGAATCGGATACATAAGGAATCTTATACTTTAGCTGCTTTCCTCGGAGGAGATTTGAATTCCGGTGAAATCCAGGCTTTGTTCATTTTAATAAGCGTCAGCCTGTCAGCGCTGTCAGTTGACAGGCGTGTACGCTTATCGGTGATGACGCCACCAGCTGCACTGAATACCCGCTCTGACAACACGCTATCGGCAGGGCAGGCCAGCACCTACAAGGCGTACAGCGCCAGTTCAGGCCATGTGTCCAGCTTTAAAACCCAGTAGTTGTATGGAGCAGAGTGATCGGTCCGGACGTTGGTATGGTCAGCTAGGTACTCCCTCACCATCTTTCTGTAAAGCTCACCCCTACTCTGCCTAGACTGGGGACAGGTGACAGTGTCTTGCTGGGGTGACATAAAACTGGCAAAATCCTTGGAGAGCGTTCCCCTGCCATTGCTGGACAAGCTGCCTGCTTGCCTCCTCACCCCGCCACTTGGCCCACAGAACCACACCCTCTGCTGCTAGCATCGTCAGATGGGAAGGATTATTTCAGCTTGTGCACAAGGGCCTGTTGATATTGATTTACTCTCAAACTCCTTTCCTCTACAGGGATGATAGTGGAAAGGTTCTGCTTATACCGTGGGTCCAGGAAAGTGAACACCCAGTAATCGGTGTTTGAAAAAATTCTTCTAACGTGAGGGTCACGGGATAGGCAGCCTAACATGAAGTCTGCCATGTGCGCCAGAGTCCCAACACGCAAGATTTCCCTCTCCTTCCTGGCCTGACTCTCCATTTCCTCCTCCTCCTCCAACTCCTCCACTTCAGCCCATACACGCTCAAGAGTTAAGAAGGACTGAGCATTGGTACCCTCTTCTGTCTCGCCAACATTCTCCTCCTCTTCCTCCTCATCCTCATCCCCCTCCTCCAATACGCGCTGAGAAACAGAATAGAGGGTGCTCTGGTTATCAAGCGACGTATCTTCTTCCCCCATCTCCTGTGACAAGCGCAAAGCTTCTGACTTCATGCTGAGCAGTGAGTTTTTCAACAGGCAATGCAGCGGGATGGTGAGGCTGATAATGGCGACATCGCCGCTGACCATCTGTGTTGACTCCTCAAAGTTGCTCAACACCTAACAGATATCAGACATCCACGTCCACTCCTCATTGTAGACTTGAGGAAGCTGACTGACCTGACTACCAGTTCTGGTGGAAGTTGACATCTGGCAGTCTACAATCGCTCTGCGCTGCTGGTAAACTCTGGATAACATGTTTAATGTCGAATTCCATCTCGTGGGCAAGTCGCACAACAGTCGTTGAGCTGGCAGTTGTAGGCGCCGCTGCGCTGCCCTGAGAGTGGCAGTATCTCTGGTTGACTTGCGGAAATGCGTACAGATGTGGCGCACCTTGGTGAGCAAATCTGAGAAATTGGGGTATGTCTTGAGGAATCGCTGAACTATGAGATTGAACACGTGGGCCAGGCATGGCACATGTGTCAGTCTGCCGAGTTGCAGAGCCGCCACCAGGTTACGCCCGTTGTCACACACAACCATGCCTGGCTTGAGGTTCAGCGGTGCCAGCCACAGATCGGTCTGCACCGTGATGCCCTGTAACAGCTCTTTGGCGGTGTGCCTTTTGTCACCTAAGCTCAGCAGTTTGAGCACCGCCTGCTGGCGCTTACCCACGGCACTGCTACTGTGCCTAGAGCTACCGACTGAAGGCGCCATGCCCACGGATGGTAATTTGGAGGAAGAGGGGTTGGAGGAAGAGGCATAGTACATCTGAGAAACCGTGACCGAGGTAGGCCCCGCAATCCTCGGTGTGGGCATTACATGAGTGGCCCCAGGGTCAGACTGGATCCCAGCCTCTACCAAGTTAACCCAATGTGCCGTCAGGGAGATATAGTGTCCCTGCCTGCCAGCACTTGTCCACGTGTCCGTAGTTAGGTGGACCTTATCACTAACCGCGTTGGTCAGGACACGGATGATGTTCTGTGACACGTTCTGGTGTAGGGCTGGGACAGCACATCGGGAAAAATAGTGGCGGCTGGGGACCAAGTACCGAGGGACAGCCACCGCCATCAGGTTGCGGAAAGCCTCAGTCTCTACCAGTCTATAGGGCAGCATCTCCAGGCTCAACAATTTGGAGATATGGACGTTTAGGGCTTGTGCATGTGGGTGGCTGGAATTGTATTTGCGCTTGCACTCAAATGTCTGCTGCAAAGACAGCTGAACGCTGGGATACATTGGTGGAGGTTGTGGAGGATCGTGCAGGTGAAGGGGTGGTTGTAGGGCGGGAGGCGCTCGTGCCTGGGTCCTGGGCGGGGGGTATACTCGCCGAGCCATCATGTGACACAGGGGAAGGGGCAGTGGTGTGACCCGCAGGCGGTAAACGGCCTTGGTTCCACTGAGTCGGGTGTTTAGCGCTCATATGCCTGCGCATGCTGGTAGTGGTTAGGCTGGTAGTGGTGGCTCCCCTGCTGATCCTGGTGTGGCACAGGTTGCACACCACAGTCCGTCGGTCATCCTCACTTTCTTTAAAAAACCTCCAGACTTGCGAACATCTAGGCCTCGCCACGGGTGCTTGACTCTGTGAAACAGTTGCTGATCTACCTGCTCTGGCCCTGCTTCTCCCTCTGGCCACCCCACTGCCTCTTCCAACCTGTTCTGGTGCTGCACTTTACTTCCCCTCAGAAGCACTGTCTTGAGTTGGATTACCAACCCAGCTCGGGTCAGTCACCTCATCATCCACCAGCTCTTCCTCCGATTCCTCACTCTCCTCCCCCCTCGGACTTACTGCCCTGACAACAACATCACTGTCTGACAACCATAGTAACATAGTAACATAGTTTGTAAGGCCGAAAAAAGACATCTGTCCATCCAGTTCAGCCTGTTTTCCTACAAGTTGATCCAGGGGAAGGCAAAAAAAACCCCTGTGAGGTAGAAGCCAATTTTCCTCATCATCATCATCATCATTATCATCATCCGACACCTCTTCACGCACTATTTGCACTAAGTCCACACTCTCATCACCCACAGACTGTGAAAGTTCTAAATTTTGGGCATCGGGACAGAGCAACTGCTCAAGTTGCTCTTGAGCAGTGATTTGTGTCTCTGGGTAGGGTCCTGAAAAGAGTTCCTGTGAGTATGCCTGATCTGAATCCATACTTTCTGCGGGGGAAGGGCAGGCTGGGGGGAAGGAGGTTGAGCTGCAGGAGACAGAGGTCTACTCCCTTGGCTAGCGTGGGTGGACTGCGTGGAAGACTGGGTAGTGGATAAATTACTGGACGCATTGTCCGCTATCCACGTCATCACCTGTTCACACTGTTGTGGTTTCAATAGTGGTATACCACGTGACCCAGTAAGTTGCGAGATGAAGCTAGGGATTGAAACTCTGTGGCGTTCCACTGCTCCCTCATCAGCATGTACAGTGTCACCCTGCCCAGGACCACGGCCTCTGCCCCCTACACTACTTGAACGCCCTCGTCCTCGACCCTTTGCCCTTGCGTTCAACATTTTGTATATTCACCAAACTGTCGAGTTAATATCTGAGGCCAAATCCGTATTCAGTAGACAGTAGAATTACTATCTGAGGCACAAAAATGTAGTCTTTAGACTTCAGCTTTTGCACCGCAAACCACTCAATTTTCCACTGGACTGTAGTTTATATAACTGAGAATAAAAACGTATTCTCTAGACTGCGGCTAGTGTATCGCACACCTCACCACCTCACAATTGTTCACTGGACTGTGGTTTATATAATTTAGTGAAAGAAATTATTCTCTAGACTGTGGCTAGTGTATCACACACCTCACAATTGTTCACTGGACTGTAGTTTATATAATTGAGTGAAAAAAATATTCTCTAGACTGCAGCTAGTGTATCACACACCTCACAATTGTTCACTGGACTGTAGTTTAAATAATTGAGTGAAAAAAATTATTCTTTAGACTGCGGCTAGTGTATCGCACACATCACAATTGTTCACTGGACTGTAGTTTATATAATTGAGTGAAAAAAACGTATTTTATAGACTGACGCTACTGTACAGCACACCTCACAATTGTTCACTGGACTGTAGTTTATATTATTGAGTGAAAAAAAATTATTCTCTAGACTGCGGCTAGTGTATCGCACACCTCACAATTGTTCACTGGACTGTAGTTTATATAATTGAGTGAAAAAAATTATTCTCTAGACTGTGGCTAGTGTATCACACATCTCACAATTGTTCACTGGACTGTAGTTTATATAATTGAGTGAAAAAAACTTATTTTATAGACTGACGCTGCTGTAAAGCACACCTCACAATTGTTCACTGGACTGTAGTTTATATAACTGAGTGACAAAACGTATTCCCTAGACTGCACTACAGATCCCAGCAAGCCAAGGTACAGCAGCAGCAAAAATGTGTACTGAGAGGACTTTGGGCAATTTCATTGGGGTCTGTGTGGACCATGTGCTGTCCCCTTTCTGCCACCAGTGCACAGTGTGCAGCCAAGATGGCGGTAGCTGCACTACAAGTCCCAGCCAGCAGCCGAGAGAAGGACAAAAAAAATGTCGTTGTAGCCCTTAGAAGGAACGTTGGGTTCTTAGTGGATGATTCCTGCCTAACCAGATTCTAATTTCACGCCCTAACAGTGTGCAGCCAAGATGGCGGTAGCTGCACTACAAGTCCCAGCCAGCAGCCAGGAGGAGACCAAAAAAAAAAACTTGTTTGTAGCCTAGAAGGGCTGTTGGGTTCTTTGTGGGTGATTCCTGCCTAACCAACAACTAAATTCAGGCCCTAACACTCTCCCTGACAGACAGCAGCTCTATCTCATGCAGACGGCGTATGACGCGAGCAGCGCGGGACCAGATTCTTATATTCCCAGTTCATCTGATCTGGCCAGCCAATCCCTGCTATCGACTTGTAGGGGCCCCATGTGATGCTAGGAGGTACCAAAGTCTCTCCTGCATGTTGATTGGCTGAAAAAACGCGGCTAACATGCAGGAAGAGGAAGTTGCCATTTCCTCGAGGATCGCGATGTGCTCGTCCGAGTAGCGAGCATATGCAAATACCCTAATGCTCGAACAAGCACCAAGCTCGGACGAGCATGTTCGCTCATCTCTAATGATAACTTATCCGTCGTCTGAACTCCTGAATTGTCTTGCCTACGTACAACTTTTGACAGGGACATTGTATGGCATACACGATGCATGTAGTTTGACAATTGATAAACTCCCTTATCTGATATTCTCTGTCATCCACTGGATTGATAAAGGACCGAGACTTACGTATAAAAGGGCAAAATGAGCATCTGCCACAAGAGTATGTTCCTGCCAAATTGGTTGTCAACCAGGTAGAGTTGGTCTTCTCTGGAGGTAAAAAACTACGCACCAATAGATCCTTCAAATTTTTACCTTGTCTGTAGGTAACACTTGGATATGTTGCAATGACATCCCGAAGGTCATTATCTTTTATCATTATCTTATCTGATATTCTCTGTCATCCACTGGATTGATAAAGGACCGAGACTTACGTATAAAAGGGCAAAATGAGCATCTGCCACAAGGGTATGTTCCTGCCAAATTGGATCTCAACCAGGTAGAGTTGGTCTTCTCTGGAGGTAAAAAACTATGCACCAATAGATCCTTCAAATTTTTACCTTGTCTGTAGGTAACACTTGGATATGTTGCAATGACATCCTGAAGGTCATTATCTTTTTTTTTCATCAAGAGGAGAGGTTAATGTCCCTATAGGCTGATAATGCTGTCAAGCAAGAAATGTAGACTTTAAATAGAGAAAGTCGGGCGTCCACATTCGACTGAATCGTTGCCCATTACCCCTGAAGAAGCCAGTCATACTGGTGAAACATGTTGGGTGGCAGAAAGAGTTTTTAATCTCTGTTGAACATCGCATGCAGCCCAATAGAAAGGTAGTGGTCAGCAATGGAATGAGTTATAGATAGCAGTGTGCACTAGTGTAGTAACTGGTGTGGTTACCTATATAAACAGGTGATAGGTGTAGTGAGTGATGAGGAAGCGCGCAGTCTCACACTCAGTATTGCACCTTAAAAAGCTATCAGGGACAGCATGTGGTGACAGCAGCTGTTTTAAAGTGATCAAGCTCACATATAAACATTTTAATAGTCCTAATAAAGGTTCATTTTTATAGTTTGTAAAATTTCTGTGTCAAATAGGGCAAACAAGCTCCAGGGAGCGAATGCAAAAGTATATTAAAACCCATACCCAGGCAGGGTCCTCTGTGTAAGCACCACATAGAGGGGACGTGAAACTCCCAGGACGCCAGGTAAGTTTAACTGATGCAAACTATGGATAAGTTGGTAACCTCTAACCAGGGGTATAGCTAAAGGCTCATGGGCCCTGGTGCAAGAGTTCACCTTGAGCACCCCTTCCCTCAGTGGCCAGGGAAGCACATAAAATTGGAATGGCACCACCCCCACCCCAATGCCAAATTCTTGATCTAACCCTTTCCTTTCAGTTAGAGGTGTAACTTGACCAGCATGAACTTTCTATAACACTGGTATCTTCTTATGCGGCACAAGGGCCTTGGGGCCCCTCAGGCTCCTCGGCCTGGTAGCAACTGCTACCTCTGCACCCCCTATAGCTACACCCCTGCCTCTAACTGTATGCAGCACTACAAGTTGTTTGGTATGCAATGAACAATTTCAGTCTGTATGCACATCTAGGAAAGAGAAAATCTTGCAGACTTTACAAAGATTGTTACATGCATACCGTCCTACTCATGATGATACAGATTTAATGGAAAATAATAGGAATCTTCTTATTTGAGTGATGCTAACGGTTAACTACCATTTTATTTAACTGTATTTATAACCATTCTAAATGGACTACAATTACTTTTTGTCATATGCTTTATTTACTCATTTTACTGTTTTGGTGACATAATAGGCACGCAAAGATCACATGAATTGGATCAGTATTTGTAATTATACTGCACCACCATTGCAAAGAAGACAACACACAGGTAGTTTACAAAAGGAAGTAGTGCTTGCACAAGCAATGCTGTCCCTTGAAACAGCTGATCAGCGTGGTAATTGGGAGTCGGACCCCCATCAATCTGATAAATGATGACCTATCGTGTGGATTGGTCATCAATATCTTAAACTGCACAAACCCATTAAACATCTACCATGTTCTGCTAATTGCAGTGCATGTGACTGGCCATATACTATATACAGAATTCAGCCAACAGTTTTCCTTCTCAGCTCCCTATATATGCCATACATGACTATATACATGACTACTTGGCTGAACATGTATATGGGAGAGGAGAAGAATAAGCTGTTTTCAGAGTAATAAGATCAAGTATATTGAAATCCAACAGCTTGATCCTTCTTTCCTTCAACATCTGCTATTGGGGAAAAGTCAGGATACCCATATACACTGTTTGGTTTGCCCTGCTGAAATGGTGGGTTCAGATGCCATATATCTAATGTTCATGACCAGCTAAACATGTAAGTGTAGGTTCTCCTTTCTTATTTCCAGCAATGTTCACATTGGTTGGTTGCAGGTTATATAGATGACTGCAGTGAATGTATTATACTACACACTTTGTATTATTTTGTGATGTCTTTGTCTGTGTTCTTATTATGAGATTCTCAGTAATGTAGTCACAGGATGATTGGTCATCTTTGTGAAACCTTTAGAAAGCTCCACAGTTCCAGGCTGTAAAATCCCACTGTGTATTAGTCATACAAATGTAAATAATGGCTGCGAAACACATCAGTTTACCTAAAATCAAAGCGTCATGCAAAGATCAAGAGCAGAATTTGTTTATCTTACACTGACAAAACTGGATTGATTTTTTTCCCAGTTACACATATGACCTTTAATTTGTCACCCATAGGGTCTTCGAATCAGTAAAAGGGAAGTGGCAATCTTAATTAAAACCACACTAGGGATAGATTTTTTTACAGCCACTTTGATACAATTAAAGTTGTTTTGCTGCTGATACTTTACTGACTGAATTACTGAAGGTGGGCGCTAAATGGACCATTTTATGTTGCTAGATATGTCTGTGACTGTGAAACAGACTAAATATATTTGCCATGGTCCTGCAGAACATATGAGTATAAGGCAGAATATGTGTGCTGTTAACTACCATTGAAGAAAATGTAAACTGCACAAGTTACAGTACCTTCTTTTCGATTACAGTCTTATTGAAAGATATAATAAACTGCCTGAAAGTAACTTTGTTTAACCATAGAAGCAATACAAAAAGCTAGTCTTAAGACATGTTCAAATGGCTGACTTTCCATTAGAGATGAGTGAATCTTCAAAAATCCGCTCCTGCGAATAATCAACGAATTTATAACAAGATTTGTTCTCAATACAAATTTATTCGGTCGAAGTTGCGTTAAAAAATAATCGTTGTTCTGCGAACATTCCTGAACAAATTACGAACATACAGTCTAACCATTGTTAAAAGTACTCTACTGAACTGAATACATAAGCATTAGCGTACAAAGTGCATACGAATCCTTAGCGTATTATTGTCTTGCGATTGCGTCATATGCACGTACGCATGCACAACGCTAGGCTGCGGAGTACAGTCCTCAGAGGCAGTCCATATGAGTTAGAAAAGTATCCGGCTAACTGCATAATTTAGCAAAAACACCATACAAGTGCATAATAGGACACATTGCAGTACCTGAAAAAGAATACACACAATGGGCTAAAGTGCTTGAACGTTGCTGAACCTGTAAAGACATTATTGCTAAAATACTGCAAAGGCATAATTATGCAAACATTTTAGTGCAATCAATTTCACATTTGCAAGCATAATAGGCTCAGATATATGTTTGAGTCTCATTTCTTGGCTGCTTGACATAAAACACTGGAACAAACAGGCCAAATTTCAATTGTAATCCACGTGAGGTAATTTTGTAATCCAAACAGGTAACGTGTAAACAACATGGATAATGTAAAATAGCAGCAAATAGAGAACTCTTTTTGCAAAGGGGGATCCCAAATAACCTAAGAAGGGGGGGGGGGAGGAAAATCTTAGGCGCAACTGGGAATTTTCTGCAGAATGGAGGGAGTCCTGACAAGCCAAGCCATGTCCATCTGGGTGAGAGTCAAACATGGGGCAACAAAAACAAGCTAAATTAAAAATGTGCCAACTAGCTCTCACCCGTCAGGTGCAGTCCATTTTGTGGCTCCCATAGGTCCAGTCCATGAGGTGTCCTTTAAGTCAGCCAGATAGAGACAGCCAGTTGTAGAAGGGTTCCTAAGATGAGAGACCTGAAGTCCTCCTCGCTGCTACTGCTGCTAAATGACATAAGAGGACGCTCCTGCCTCCTGTAGGCCAGGCTGGCTGCTGTTGTTGAGCTCAACTGCCCTCTGCTGCTCGAATTTGGACTTGACCAGGTGGTACTGGTTACACTGGTGAGCATTGCTGCCACTTGAGCCTTCACCTTTCCGGATCCTCCTGCCGGGACAGCAGAGGTAAGGATTTCTGGCTGAAGCAGTTGAGGCAAGGCTGCACCTAAGGAAAAACTGCCAGCTCCCCGAGCTGCTGCTTATTCTATTTTCCATGGTAGTTGGTACTGGATCACCATGGACTGAATGTGAAAGATGAGGTAGTCAGCTGACTCAGGTGAAAGGACTGTGGTGGTTGTGGTGGCAGTTCCGGGATCAGAGGCTCCGGCTGTGGCTTTGTTTTCTCTCTGAAACGGAGGGTACCATCTGCTGTCTCTTGTATGCAGCTCACGCGTCCTGCGGCTGCTGGATCATCCGGCCAAACTTCTGCAGGGACCAGGGGCTTAGACAATAACATTACCCCTGTAGCGAAGGGGCCTTTCAGGGATGCCATGGTGGTATATTCCACCTGATCCCCCACGTATAGGCTGTGACGGGCTTGGGGCAGGTAAGGCCATTTAACAGACCTGCGGCCTACAAAGTACTCCTCCCTGTCCTCGTCTGCAAGGAAGCCACTTCCTCTCTCCACCGAAAACATATGACGGTTCCTTTTTGCGTTTCCAGCGTAGGGTTTCCCGGCCTCAGATGGTCAAGCACTTGGATGACCCAGTCCTCCACTGCTTTCTTATAGTCCCATAGGGTCTGGGTGTGGGCTGTCACTGATGGAGGCACGATGGGATTCTGCCACATGGAAGGTGTTGTTGTTCTCCTCCTGGGCGGCAAAGTGGACGCTCCAGCCGCCTCCGCCGCACCAAACGGCACGGCGGACACCTCCGGTGCTTGTGCGATTCTTGGGGTCACTTGTGCCACTGGGTCTCTTCAGGACTCTCCGGTGGTTTGGGCTCGGTACCCCACACCATGTCTCCCCACTTTGGGCACAGTTGTTTCACCATGCTGTCTTGTTCACCGCTGGCTTGAACTGGAGAAGAGGGCGTAGAAATGAGGGAGGAGTCTTCACTCCCTATAATTGCAAACAGAAAGTTCCCGACGGGCCGGGCTGTTTTTTCCTGCTTCTGAGGCGTATCGTCATTTTCCCGCTTCAGGGGAAAGGGGGCAAGAAGAATGTGTACGTAGTGTTAGCAAACAAAATTTTAATAGCATTTAATAGTCGTACGAAACGAATCTGAAAAAATCCAGATTCGCTTCAGAGTAGAAAATAAGGAGGATTCGTAACAAATATACGAAGCAGCGAATAAATTCGCTCATCTCTACTTTCCATGTTAAAAGAAAATGTTTGGCAGAAATCTAAAGGTGGATTTACACAAGTAGATTATCAGGCAGTTTATCAGGAATGAAACGCTTGTTCATCTGGTAAAACTGTCATTGTTGCAGTCAGGGCCAGCGTCAGCACCCGGCACACCCAGGCAAGTGCCGGGGCCCACTGCTCCTGGGGGGGGCCCACTGTGCCCACTCACTCTTGTAGCTGTATCCTGGTCTTCATTAAACTGCCTGTTCTGAATTCTAGGGCAGCTTACCCTACCAGTGCAGGCAATTTTTGCGGCATGCACTGCTGGCGTGAATGGCCCCAGGACTCAGAACAGAGTAGATGGAGTTTCCTACCCGGCTAAAGGACCTTCCTGATGTCATTGCCCATTTGACCAGTGGGAGAGGAGCCAAGAGCTGTGTTCCCGTAAGGAGAGGAGCCTGGCTGGAGTGTGGTGAGGCCTAGCTGTGTGTGTGTGTGTGTGTGTGTGTGTCCATGTGTGTGTGTATGTCTGTCCCTGTTTATGTGTATGTGTTTGTCCCTGTGTGTGTGTGTCTGTCCCTGTGTGTGTGTCTGTCCCTGTGTGTGTGTCTAAAGCATTGCTTAGACTCCATGCCACAGTCTAACCAGTGCCTAATGGGTTACAGTTTCGACCACCTTCTGGGGAATGTTGATAATTCTCTTTTAAACCCCAGTCCATGTCCCCTCAGTACTGGGTTCAGTTCAAAACAATAGGATATGGATATGGCTCAAATTGATGCCAAATGTGCTTAACTGACTCAGAGGATCTGTTTTTTACAGCATCCATTTTTTTAAATTTTTCTTTCTGTTCTTCTGACAGATCAGAAGAATCGAAAAATAACGGTGATGTGAACTCTCCTTGTATGCTTTTCTTCATCATTTTTATATCATCATATTTCAATATGAATACATAATGTAGAAAATAAAAAAAAATAAAAATAAAAAACATAGAATGAAAGGCTGTGCGTCCTAACATTTGACTGATACTAGATTTTAGATAGATAGACAGATAGAAGCTAGCTAGAGATAGTTAGCTAGATAGATAGATAGATAGATAGATAGATAGATAGATAGATAGAAAATGAGATTGATAGATATTAGATAACTAGATAGACAGATAGACATATATGAGATAGATAATAGATAGAATGATAGATAGATAGATAGATAGATAGATAGATAGATAGATAGATAGATAGATATTTGATGTTTAATGTGAATGAGTACTTTACAAAAACATAGTGATATTTGGTGAAACACTCAAGTTTCTCTTTCAAAACCGGTTGTATTTACTCAGGAGATCTTAATGGAGTTTTTTAGTTGGTTATCCTCTATTCCATAGTGCTTGGTTAGCTCTGGAACTCCCATAGAAATTAATGGAACAATCGCACGCATCTGCCACCTGCCACTCCCGTCATTTCAAGGGGGCTGCAAGGGGTATGGGGCCTCGTTTCTTGTGATCGATGGGGATCACAGCAATAGGACCCCCACCAATCTGATAGTTGATAACTTTAACCAACTGGAATACCCCTTTAAATATGTTCCCTTTTAAATTGATTTCTTTCTACCTTGCAAAAAAATCAATAAGTTCTGAGATTAATAATCATTTGTTTGATTTCAAACACACCACTAAGAATATGGTTACTGCTTTTAGTGGGAAAAGAGAGAACATTTGCCTCATTATGTTTTTGAGTGTCTTATTATTTCCCAGTGGGGTTGTGTTAATCAGAAACATCTGCATTATGCCTGTGTAGATCTTAATTTTTATCCAAAAAAGTTCCTGAGATATTGTCTGCAAGACTGAAACAATAATTCTCAGCTCAATGCAGAGAGATTATTTGATTGGCTTTGATTGTAATGACATTTCTGCATAACAGACATTATGTTTAGTCATTTATATTTACAGTACAGTACAAAGCAGGCACAAAGTGAAGATCCTGTACCTGCTCAGCTCACAGCTCATCATAATAAGTTCTTGTGATGGGCTATAAATAGAGATGAGCGAGCATACTCGTCCGAGCTTGGTGCTCGTTCGAGTATTAGGGTACTCGTAAGTGCTCGCTGCTCGGACGAGTATCTCGCAATAATCGAGGAAATGGCAACTTCCGCATCGTGCTTTTTTGGCGCCTATAAACACAGCCAATCACAAGCCAGGAGACTCTACGGTACACCCAGCATCACGTGGGGCCCTTACATGTCGATAACAGGGGTTGGCTGGCCTCATTAGGTGCCCCTGGAATATACTAGTGACTGGCCGCGGTGCTCGGCTCAGATGTCGTCTAGATGTCGTTAGGGATAGAGCTGCTGCATTTCAGGGACAGTGTTAGGGCCTGCATTTAGTTCTCTGGCAGGAATCACCCACAAAGAACCCAACAGCCCTTCTAAGGGCTAGAAGACATTTTTTTTGTCTCCTGGCTTGGCTGGCTGGCACTAGTAGTGCAGCTATCGCCATATATAACCCCCTTGTGTAACCCCCCTTGTATACAGCTTGATCCAAAAAATCTCTGTGCGACATTTGTCTGGGTCGCAGTCTAAATAGCCACCGTTAACAGGGTGTGAGTTAGGTCTCCGATAGTTCCTGCATGTCACGTTCCCAAAAAAACAAAATTAAAAAAAATATAAAAAACAAAATATATAAAAAAATTAGTTTTTTAGTTGTTTTAGCTCAGTGATACAAATCCATTTTACTCAGCTGCGTGTAACCTTTCTGTGTGTCACAGTTCAGCACACTCACTCCAATCCGTATATTCTGTCCAGGTGACAATTTCTGTACGTCACAGAATACAACCAAGTCATTTGCTACCAATAACGTATACAGCTTGATCCTAAAAATCTCTGTGCGGCATTTGTCTGGGTCGTAGTCTAAATAGCCACCGTTAACAGGGTGTGAGTTAGGTCTCCGATAATTCCTGCAGGTCACGTTCCCAAAAAAACAAAATTAAAAAAAATATAAAAAACAAAATATATAAAAAAATTAGTTTTTTAGTTGTTTTAGCTCAGTGATACAAATCCATTTTACTCAGCTGCGTGTAACCTTTCTGTGTGTCACAGTTCAGCACACTCGCTCCAATCCGTATATACTGTCCAGGTGACACTTTCTGTACGTCACAGAATACAACCAAGTCATTTGCTACCAATAACGTATACAGCTTGATCCAAAAAATCTCTGTGCGACATTTGTCTGGGTCGCAGTCTAAATAGCCACCGTTAACAGGGTGTGAGTTAGGTCTCCGATAGTTCCTGCACGTCACATTCCCAAAAAAAACAAAATTACAAAAAAAATATAAAAAACAAAATATATAAAAAAATTAGTTTTTTTAGTTGTTTTAGCTCAGTGATACAAATCCATTTTACTCAGCTGCGTGTAACCTTTCTGTGTGTCACAGTTCAGCACACTCGCTCCAATCTGTATATACTGTCCAGGTGACACTTTCTGTACGTCACAGAATACAACCAAGTCATTTGCTACCAATAACGTATACAGCTGGATCCTAAAAATCTCTGTGCGACATTTGTCTGGGTCGCAGTCTAAATAGCCACTGTCAGTAGGGTGTCAGTCAGTTCTACGATAGTTTCTGCACGTCACGTTGCAAAAAAACCAAAACTAAAACAAAAATATCTAAAAATAATTAGTTGTTTTAGCTGAGTGATTCAAATCCATTTCACACAGCTGCGTGTAACCTTTCTGTTTGTCACAGTTCAGCACACTCGCTCCAATCCATATATTCTGTCCAGGTGACACTTTCTGTACGTCACTTAATTAAACCAGACTGAACAAGTTTGTGGGTTTCAGTACACCAGGCCCGTTTATTATTTTTTTTATATAATACACTTATATACAGAAAATGATGAACCTCAGGGCTAAGGGTCGAGGACGAGGGCGTGGGCGTCGGCATTCAATTACTGCAGGGGGCAGAGGCCGTGGTCCTGGGCAGGGTGAGACAGTACCTGCTGATGAGGGAGCTGTGGAACGCCGCAGAGCTACACTCCCTAGCTTTATGTCTCAACTTACAGGGACACGTGGTAGAGGACTGTTGAAACCACAACAGTGTGAACAGCTGATCTCGTGGATTGCGGACAATGCTTCAAGTAATTTGTCCACCAGTCAGTCTTCCACGCAGTCCACCCACGTTACCCAAGAGAGCACTCCTCTGGCTCTTCCACCTCAACCTCCTATCCCACAGTCTGCCCCCTCCCAGGAAAATTTGGAATGCGATCCGGCATACTCTCAGGAACTGTTTTCTGGACCCTTCCCAGAGTCCCGATGCCCAAGTTTTCCAACTGTCGCAGTCTGTGGGTGATGATGATGATAATGTTGAGTTAGTGGAAGAAGTTTGTAAAGAGGTGTTGGACGATGAGGAGACACGGTTGTCAAACAAAGGTGAAGTTGTTGTAAGGGGAGGAATTCCGAGGGGGGAGCAGATTGAGGAATCGGAGGATGACGAGGTGACTGACCCAAGCTGGGTTGATATGCCGAGTGAAGACAGTGCTTCTGAGGCGGAGGCGAGTGCTGCACCAGAACAGGTTGTAAGAGGCAGTGGTGTGGCCAGAGGGAGAAGCAGGGCCAGAGCTGGTGCATCAGCAGCAACTGTTTCACGTAGTGAAGCTCCCGTTGCAAGGCCTAGATGTTCGCAAGTCTGTTCTTTAAAGAAAGTGAGGATGACCGACGGACTGTGGTGTGCAACCTGTGCCACACCAGGATCAGCAGGGGTGCCACCACTACTAGCCTAACCACCACCAGCATGCGCAGGCATATGAGTACTAAACACCCCACTCAATGGAACCAAGGCCGTTCACCACCTCCTGCGGGTCACACCACTGCTCCTTCCCCTGTGTCACTCGCTGCCTCTACTAGTCAACCCCCCGCGTCACTCGCTGCCTCTGCTAGTCAACCCCCCTCCCAGGACCCCGGCACGAGCGCCTCCCGCCGGAAAACCACACCTTCGCCTCAACGATCCTCCATAGTGTCCACCGATGTGTCCCAGCGCAGCGTTCAGCTGTCTTTACAGCAGACGCTGGAGCGCAAGAGGAAATACAGTTCCACCCACCCACATGCCCAAGCCCTCAACGTCCACATCTCCAAATTGCTGAGCCTGGAGATGCTGGCCTATAGGCTGGTAGAGACCGAGGCCTTTTGAAATCTCATGGCGGTGGCTGCCCCTCGGTATTCGGTCCCCATCCGCCACTATTATTCCCGATGTGCCGTCCCAGCCCTACACCAGCACGTGTCACAGAACATCATCCGTGCCCTGACCAACGCTGTTTCTGAGAAGGTCCACCTAACCACGGACATGTGGACAAGTGCTGCCGGGCAGGGACACTATATCTCACTGACGGCACATTGGGTTAACTTGGTGGAGGCTGGGACCGAGAATGACCCTGGGGCCGCTCATGTACTGCCCACACCGAGGATTGCGGGGCCTACCTCAGTCACGGTCTCTCAGATGTACTATGCCTCCTCCTCCGACCCCTCCTCCTCCTCCACCGAATTACCATCCGCGGGCACGGCGCCTTCAGTCGGTAACTCTAGGCGCAGCAGCAGTGCCGTGGGTAAGCGCCAGCAGGCGGTGCTCAAACTGCTGAGCTTAGGTGACAAAAGGCACACCGCCAAAGAGCTGTTACAGGGCATCACGGTGCAGACCGATGTGTGGCTGGCACCGCTGAACCTCAAGCCAGGCATGGTTGTGTGTGACAACGGGCGTAACCTGGTGGCGGCTCTGCAACTCGGATGACTGACACATGTGCCATGCCTGGCCCACGTGTTTAATCTCATAGTTCAGCGGTTCCTCAAGACATACCGCATCTGTGCGCATTTCCGCAAGTCGACCACAGATGCTGCCACTCTCAGGGCAGCGCAGCGCCGCCTACAACTGCCCGCTCACCGGGCGTCCCCACGAGATGGAATTCTACATTAAACATGTTATCCAGAGTTTACCAGCAGCGCAGAGCGATTGTAGACTGCCAGATGTCAACTTCCACAAGAACTGGTAGTCAGGTCAGTCAGATTCCTCAAGTCTACAATGAGGAGTGGACGTGGATGTCTGATATCTGCCAGGTGTTGAGCAACTTTGAGGAGTCAACACAGATGGTCAGCGGCGATGCCGCCATTATCAGCCTCACCATCCCGCTGCTTTGCCTGTTGAAAAACTCACTGCTCAGCATGAAGTCGGATGCTTTGCGCTTGTCACAAGACACGGTGGAGGAAGATACGTCGCTTGATAGCCAGAGCACCCTCCGGTCTGTTTCTCAGCGCGTATCGGAGGAGGGGGATGAGGATGAGGAGGAAGAGGAGGAGAATGTCGGCGAGACAGTAGAGGGTACCAGTGCTCAGTCCTTAACTCTTGAGCGTGTATGGGCTGAAGAGGAGGACTTGGAGGAGGAGGAGGAAATGGAGAGTCAGGCCAGTGAGGAGAGGGAATTCTTGCGTGTTGGGACTCTGGCGCACATGGCAGACTTCATGTTAGGCTGCCTATCCCGTGACCCTCGCGTTAGAAGAATTTTTTCAAACACCGATTACTGGGTGTTCACTCTCCTGGACCCACGGTACAAGCAGAACCTTTCCACTCTCATCCCTGCAGAGGAAAGGAGTATGAGAGTGAATAGATATCAACAGGCCCTGGTGCACAAGCTGAAACAATTCTTCCCATCTGACGCTGCTAGCGGCAGAGGGCATGGTTCTGTGGGCCAAGTAGCGGGGGAGAGGAGGCGAGCAGGCAGCTTGTCCAGCACTGGCAGGGGAACGCTCTCCAAGGCCTTTGCCAGTTTTATGTCACCCCAGCAAGACACTGTCAACTGTCCCCAGTCTAGGCAAAGTAGGGGGGAGCTGTATAGAAAGATGGTCAGGGAGTACCTAGCTGACCATACCAACGTCCGTAGCGATCACTCTGCTCCATACAACTACTGGGTTTCAAAGCTGGACACGTGGCCTGAACTGGCGCTGTGCGCCTTGGAGGTGCTTGCCTGCCCTGCCGCTAGCGTGTTGTCAGAGCGGGTATTCAGTGCAGCTGGTGGCGTCATCACCGATAAGCGTACACGCCTGTCAACTGACAGCGCTGACAGGCTGACGCTTATTAAAATGAACAAAGCCTGGATTTCACCAGAATTCAAATCTCCTCCGGGGGAAAGCAGCTAAAGATTTAAATAACTTATGTATCCGATTCCTCTTCTCTACTCCTCCTACTCCTCCTCCTCCTCTATATCGTCTTTGCCTAACGCTGACCCAAAAAACGCCATTTTTCAGAGGTCCAACTGGCACTCTTTTACCACAATTTTTCAGGAGGGCCCCCTACAGGCCCTCTATTCAAACAATTTTTCCAGAGGTCCACCTACAGGCCCTCTCTCCAAAAAATTTTTTCCGGAGGTCCACCTACAGGCCCTCTCTTCAAACAATTTTTCCGGAGGTCCACCTACAGGCCCTCTGTCCAAACAATTTTTCCAGAGGTCCACCTACAGGCCCTCTCTCCAAACAATTTTCCAGAGGTCCACCTACAGGCCCTCTCTTCAAACAATTTTTCCGGAGTTCCACCTACAGGCCCTCTCTCCAAACAATTTTTCCGGAGGGCCACCTACAGGCCCTCTCTCCAAACAATTTTTCCGGAGGTCCACCTACAGGCCCTGTCTCCAAACAATTTTTCCGGGGGTCCACCTACAGGTCCTCTGTCCAAACAATTTTTCTGGAGGTCCACCTACAGGCCCTCTGTCCAAACAATTTTTCCAGAGGTTCACCTACAGGCCCTCTCTCCAAACAATTTTTTCGGAGGTCCACCTACAGGCTCTCTCTCCAATTCCAGTTTCCAGTTTTATTTGCGCAAACTGCGTAAATTATTATTTTTGGGATAGGTGTGAAAAATAATATTACCTGCGTATCTATATTGCCCAACATTGGATACGGTAGCAAGTAGAAGACCAAACACATGCTGCCAACAGGGTTCCGCAAATTCCTGGTCCACCTGCAAATTCCTGGTCCACAATGTCAAGGAGTTCGAGGTTCTGTTGATGAGCAACAAGTCCTTCTGTGCTGAAATCGCCGACAACGTCTCCATCTAAGAACCTAAAGACCATTGTGGAGAGAGCGGCACAGCTCGCCATCAAAGTGACGAACCCCAACGCCAGACTGCGCAGAGAAGATAACAAATAAATATCTCTGGTTATTTGTGCTAAATAAAAGTTAAATAAACACAAAAAAAATTGATTTGTTCCTGTGCCTGATCACAGGAAGTTGAATCTGTCCCATCATGAGAAAGTCCCCCCAAGGAGTCCCCACTGTAACTTGCTTCCCATACAACTACCTCACCCCCGACACCTGTGTCTCGCCATTGTCCACCACCTCCTCAGACAACACTGGTAAATCCCCACTGTCAGCACACGGAAACAGCAAAAGGTCTTGCGAATTGGCGCAGAGAATGTTCTGGGCTAGTACATCAGAGAAGGGATGACTATGGGGTTCCAGGGAGTTCGTGACCACATGCAATATCCATTTAAAAGTCATGCCACACTTGATCGTGCTCATAATTGACAATTGTATCGGCTGATGCTAAATTTTTAAGTTGGGGTCCTGCGTCGTCATTCTAACTCAATCCGGCTGTTGTCACCACCACACACGCTAGCCCAGGGGGCACTCCTATGGCTCTTCCAGCGAAACCTCCTTCCCCCCAGCCTGCCCCCCCACCTACAGGCCCTCTCTCCAAACAATTTACCCGGATAGGGGACGTATTAGATATTGTACTGATGTTTTTTTTTTAGTTCTTCTTTTAATTGCCTCCTGACCTGTGATAGGCAGAGCATGGACACGTCCCCTTAGCTGCAGTGGGAAAGATACTTCCCTGGCCAGAGCAAGCTCTTTTTCCGTTTTCCGTGGTCGAGAAATCCATGAAATATAAGGTCCCAATATAGGGGACGTATACGGTATTAAACTGAGAAGAATCAATACCATACCGGTTGATGCAACAGTTTTTCAAAATCCATTCTGGCTGTTGTCACCACCACACACGCTAGCCCAGGGGGCACTCCTTTGGCTCTTCCAGCGAAACCTCCTTCCCCCCACCTACAGGCCCTCTCTCCAAACAATTTACCTGGATAGGGGACATATTAGATATTGTACTGATGTTTTTTGTTTTTCTTCTTTTAATTGCCTCCTGACCTGTGATAGGCAGAGCATGGACACGTCCCCTTAGCTGCAGTGGGAAAGACACTCCCCTGGCCAGAGCAAGCTCTTTTTCTGTTTTCCGTGGTCGAAAAATCCATGAAATATAGGGTCCCAAGATAGGGGACGTATACGGTATTAAACTGAGAAGAATTGATACCATACCGGTTGATGCTACAGTTTTTCAAAATCCATTCCGACTGTTGTCACCACCACACACGTTAGCCCAGGGAGCATTCCTCTGGCTCTTCCAGCGAAACCTCCTTCCCCCCCACCTACAGGCCCTCTCTCCAAACAATTTACCCGGGTAGGGGACGTATTAGATATTGTACTGATGTTTTTTAGATCTTCTTTTAATTGCCTCCTGCGATAGACGGGAATCGAACCCGGGTCAACTGCTTGGGAAGCAGCTATGCTCACCACTTTACCACCAACAGCCACAGCAACTGATAAGAACAGATACTAAACTTGATGTCAGCTGCAGTGCCAGCATGAGCAGTGGTGTCACCTGCAGGCGGTGATGGACCTTCGTTGCACCTAGTTGGGTGCTTCCCTAGCATGTGATGGGTATTTGCCTCGCCTTTCTTGGTCTGGGTGAGCACAATTGCCATGAGGGTAACCACCAGGCTGTTGCCTGAGAATTTGGGGTAATGGTGGGATTAAGCAGCCTCAGAGGCATCCATGCATGCTGCCCCTGCTGTTTCCTGTCCATTTCCGTGGTGTTTCCATCATTTTCTGAGGTTTCCAGGTTTTCACCCAGCCTTCCCTAGGCAGAGCCTTGGTCCCCTGCAAAAATGCTCGAGTCTCCCATTGACTTCAATGGGGTTCGTTATTCGAAACGAGCACCCGAGCATCAGGAAAAATTCGACTCGAATAACGAGCACCCGAGCATTTCAGTACTCACTCATCTCTAGCTATAAAGCATCTAAAACATCACAATATGACCTTTTACCTTTTTTTTTCTCAAACATTTGAAACACATGAACTATGGGGTGTTATGAGGTGCCTTAAAGGTTTGTCACTTTTAATTAAAATGGTTGTGCTACGTATTAAAGTTATCCCCTACCTCAGGATAGAGGATAACTAACTGATCACTGGGGCTCCAACCACTGGGACACCCACCAAATTTGAGAACAGGGATGCCATGTACCCATCCTGGTGGAGTGACATGCTGATGACACACCCTACCTTTTCATTAATTCTCAATGGGACTGCCGGAAATAAAAGACTGCTGTACTTGGCTATCTCCGGCAGTCCCATAGAGAGTGAATGGACCAGCAGGGTGCATGCTCGTCCTAATACTTCATCAGGATGGGACCACAGTTCTTGGAATCAATGGAGGTTTGAGCGGTCTAATCCCCAGCGATCAGTTAGGTATCTCCTATCCTCTAAAAAGGGGATATCTCTATAAAATATGACACAAAGTGGGGAATTTGTCAAACCCTGCACTCCAGAATTCTGTTTTTAAAATTGTTGTTAAATAAGGCTTTGGGCTAAACTTGTGCACAAAGTTGTGACTTTTCAATTTTTACACCACTCACTCTAGTGAGAAAGAGGGTGGGGAAAGTGGGCAAAGTTAGCTATGTCAATTAGATTCATTCCAGGTTTATCACTGCGACATAAAAAAAAAGGTTGCCAGTAAAGTCACAAATTCACCACAGTAACAAAAAACAAAAAAAAAATGGAGTATCATTTGTAGACAAAAGTGTTAGGTTTAAAGATGTGCCAAATTTAACCTCTGGAATACTGGAGGTTTTATCATTTTTGTGTTTTCATTTTTCTTCCCTGTCTTCCCGGAGCCATAACTTTTAAAATGTTTTGTTCACCTCTGCCGGATCCCTGTATGGGAATTAACAACACAAGGGTGAAAGTAGCTTAAGGTGCCAGGGAGATAATACTGCTAGTGAGGGCTTCGATGGTTGGACGGATTCGTGGTCTGGCCTGGTTTTTTAGACATGAATTGTTTATATACATACAATAATCTAACTTCTATATGTGCCATTTCATGAAAGAAAATACAAAGCAGATGATATTTCTTAGACTTTCTTAGATTTCTTTCTGCATGTAATTTTCTAAAATTAACATTCATAATGCCCAATAAACTATGCTGCTGAAAGAATATACAAGAATCCCACCTCTGCAAGGAGAACACAACATTGTAGACGTCTTTGGGAAGGAAGTGAATGTTGCAGTTTCATTGAGAGCTTTTCTATCCCGTTATAAATCTCATTGCACTTTATCGGCTCTTAACAAATACCTGTAATGGCTCAATAAGGACATACATGTCAACTCGAAACCCAGTTACTATGCAATTAGTACCTGATATAGATCCAATTTGGAACCTTTTAGGTCTGCTTTCTCCTTTCAGAATTATGTATTCACTCTTCTCATTTAGCCTGAAAGTGAACAATGTTTTCAATGTGTAATCTGTAATGTTAGAATTGGAAGGAGGGGGGACTCCATCATAAACATTACAACGTTATGAGCCCTACATCTTTGTTCTCCTTAGTGCATTACTTACTTATAATATCCTATATACATTATACTGTACAACGTGTCTGTAACCTAATAGATAACATTGTGCGTGCAGTTAATATCACATGACTTCTACCATGTTTTGTCTTTGACCCTTTCTAGTGAGTCATTCTGAATCATTGTTTTTGCTAGAAATATTAGTCTGAAGACTGGCTCTCTAGTCTGCATGC
>ONZH01011345.1:0-67026 GCA_900303285.1 Rhinella marina | reverse complement strand
GGTGACAGTGTCTTGCTGGGGTGACATAAAACTGGCAAAGGCCTTGGAGAGCGTTCCCCTGCCAGTGCTGGACAAGCTGCCTGCTCGCCTCCTCTACCCTGCTACTTGGCCCACAGAACCACGCCCTCTGCCGCTAGCGGCGTCAGATGGGATGGATTGTTTCAGCTTGTGCACCAGGGCCTGTTGATATTGAGTCACTCTCATACTCCTTTCCTCTACAGGGATGAGAGTGGAAAGGTTCTGCTTGTACCGTGGGTCCAGGAGAGTGAACACCCAGTAATCGGTGTTTGAAAAAATTCTTCTAACGCGAGGGTCACGGGATAGGCAGCCTAACATGAAGTCTGCCATGTGCGCCAGAGTCCCAACACGCAAGAATTCCCTCACCTCACTGGCCTGACTCTCCATTTCCTCCTCCTCCTCTTCAGCCCATACACGTTCAAGAGTTAAGAAGGACTGAGCATTGATACCCTCTTCTGTCTCGCCGACGTTCTCCTCCTCTTCCTCCTCATCCTCATCCCCCTCCTCCGATACACGCTGAGAAACAGACCAGAGGGTGCTCTGGCTATCGAGCCACGTATCTTCCTCCACCGTCTCTTGTGACAAGCGCAAAGCTTCAGACTTCATGCTGAGCAGTGAGTTTTTCAACAGGCAAAGCAGCGGGATGGTGAGGCTGATAATGGCGGCATCGCAGCTGACCATCTGTGTTGACTCCTCAAAGTTGCTCAACACCTGGCAGATATCAGACATCCACGTCCACTCCTCATTGTAGACTTGAGGAATCTGAGTGACCTGACTACCAGTTCTGGTGGAAGTTGACATCTGGCAGTCTACAATCGCTCTGCGCTGCTGGTAAACTCTGGATAACATGTTTAATGTCGAATTCCATCTCGTGGGCACGTCGCACAACAGTCGGTGAGCGGGCAGTTGTAGGCGGCGCTGCGCTGCCCTGAGAGTGGCAGCATCTGTGGTGGACTTGCGGAAATGCGCACAGATGCGGCGCACCTTGGTGAGCAAATCAGACAGATTGGGGTATGTCTTGAGGAACCGCTGAACTATGAGATTGAACACGTGGGCCAGGCATGGCACATGTGTCAGTCTGCCGAGTTGCAGAGCCGCCACCAGGTTACGCCCGTTGTCACACACAACCATGCCTGGCTTGAGGTTCAGCGGTGCCAGCCACACATCGGTCTGCGCCGTGATGCCCTGTAACAGCTCTTGGGCGGTGTGCCTTTTGTCACCTAAGCTCAGCAGTTTGAGCACCGCCTGCTGGCGCTTACCCACGGCACTGCTGCTGCGCCTAGAGCTACCGACTGAAGGTGCCGTGCCCATGGATGGTAATTCAGAGGAGGAGGTGGAGGAGGAGGAGGGGTCAGAGGAGGAGGCATAGTACGTCTGAGAGACCGTGACCGAGGTAGGCCCCGCAATCCTCGGTGTGGGCAGTACATGAGCGGCCCCAGGGTCAGACTCGGTCCCAGCCTCCACCAAGTTAACCCAATGTGCCGTCAGTGATATATAGTGTCCCTGCCCGGCAGCACTTGTCCACGTGTCTGTGGTTAGGTGGACCTTCTCAGAAACAGCGTTGGTCAGGGCACAGATGATGTTCTGTGACACGTGCTGGTGTAGGGCTGGGACGGCACATCGGGAAAAATAGTGGCGGCTGGGGACCGAATACCGAGGGGCAGCCACTGCCATGAGGTTGCGAAAGGCCTCAGTCTCTACCAGCCTATAGGGCAGCATTTCCAGGCTCAGCAATTTGGAAATGTGGACGTTGAGGGCTTGGGCATGTGGGTGGGTGGAACTGTATTTCCTCTTGCGCTCCAGCGTCTGCTGTAAAGACAGCTGAACGCTGCGCAGGGACACATTGGTGGACGCTGTGGAGGATCGTGTAGGCGAAGGTGTGGTTTTCCGGCGGGAGGCGCAGAAAACAGTTCCTGAGAGTATGCCGGATCGCATTCCAAATTTTCCTGGGAGGGGGCAGACTGGGGGGAAGGAGGTTGAGGTGGAGGAGCCAAAGGAGTGCTCCCTTGGGTAACATGGGTGGACTGCGTGGAAGACTGACTGGTGGACAAATTACTTGAAGCATTGTCCGCAATCCACGACATCACCTGTTCGCACTGTTGTGGTTTCAACAGTCCTCTACCACGTGTCCCTGTAAGTTGAGACATGAAGCTAGGGAGTGTAGCTCTGCGGCGTTCCCCTGCTCCCTCATCAACGGGTACTGTCTCACCCTGCCCAGGACCATGGCCTCTGCCCCCCTGCAGTAATTGAATGCCCACGCCCACGCCCTTGTCCTCGACCCTTAGCCCTGGGATTCAACATTTTCTGTATATAAGTGTATTATATAAAAAAAAAAAAATGGGCCTGCTGTACTGAAACCCACAAACTTGTTCAATCTGAACAAGTTAATATATAGGTGGATAAGTCAGAGCAAAATTACGTATGTTATTTTGTACCGTGCAGTATGGAGCAATTACACTGAAACTATTAGATTAGGCAGACTTGGTCTGCTTAAGTGCAACCCAGAAAAATGTCGCAGTCAGATTTTTCTAATGTAGCTGTATCAGTGAGAGCAAAAGACCTTTTTTAATTACGTGATGTACAGAATGGGTCACCTGGAGAGAAAATATGGATTGTGGTTTGTGGTGACTGGACAGCTGAACTGTGACACACAGAATGGTTCCACACAGCTGTATGAAATGGATTTGTATCACTGAGATAAAACAATAAAAAAAAAATGTTATATATGGCGATAGCTGCACTACTAGTGCCAGCCAGCCCAGCCAGGAGACAAAAAAAATGTCTTGTAGCCCTTAGAAGGGCTGTAGGGTTCTTTTGAGATCACTCCTGCCTAACAGAGAACTAAATCCAGGCCCTAACACTCTCCCTGAAATGCAGCAGATCTGTCCCTAACGACATCCAGGCAGCGACTGAGCCGAGCACCGCGGGCAGTCACTAGTATATTCCAGGGTCACCTGATCAGGCCAGCCAACCCCTGCTATCGACATGAAAGGGCCCCACGTGATGCTGGGTGTACCGCAGAGTCTCCTGGCTTGTGATTGGCTGAGTTTATAGCCGCCAAAAATTCAAAATGCGGGAGATGCCATTTCTTCGAGCATGGCGAGATACTCGTCCGAGCAGCGAGCACTTACGAATACCCTAATACTCGAACGAGCACCAAGCTCGGACGAGCATGCTCGCTCATCTCTAATGGCCAGTAAAAGTCCACTGGATGCCATATAAACCCTCCATGAACTGTGTTGGGCAATACTTCACTGACACACAGCAGTATATATGTGGTGGAAATGGTTGTTCATTTTTGCCTGCTTGGTGAAAACTCAGTATCTGGTTGACCTGTTCCTGTGATTATAAATAGCTGGTTTCCATAGCATGTACAAAATGAAACAGTTCTAAATGTGACTGTAATATCAGTGTCAGGATGAGCATTGAAACATCTGTAACATCAAGAGAGCTGTTAAACATGTATTAATCCCTTCAAAACAAAGCCCATTTTTGTGTTATCTCTCCACATTCCAAGACCTATAACTTTTTTCTGTTCCGTCCCATAAGAGGGCTTATTTTTTGCGGGACAAGTTGTATTTTTAAGGGCGCCATTTAATTTACCATTTGCTGTACAGGAAAAACAAGAAAAAATTTCTTTGTTGGGTGAAATTGATAAAAATTCACAATCTCGCCAAGGATTTTTGGGTTTATATATTATGGTGCTCACTGAGTGCTAAAAATGACATTACTTCCTTATTCTGAGGGTCAATACAATTACTAGAGATGTTTTTCCAAAACAATTTGTTTTGCTCCAAATTATTTTGTCGCAAAGCCTGCAGGGAGAGTGTATGTTGGTGTACATCACTGTGCATTGCAGCAAAATGCATAGCTAGTTATTTCTGGTAGTGAAACACTTACTATGCGGCAGTATGATAAGTAGCTCACATACAGTATATGGAAGTATACATTGGCATGCTTCACTATTAGGCTCAGTTCACACATCTCTTATTTGGTCAGGTACAGGTCTAAAACACAGAACAGGGCAGATCTTTTCATAATTCCTTATTTGAGAATAGGATTGACTCCTGATTTTGACTCATCATACAGTAACTGCTGGAATTAACTGACCAAATAACTGAAGTGTGAACTCAGCCTTACAGGTCAATGTTTGTGTCAGGTATAATGTACTTAACCGTGCAGCTGCCCAAGATTCTACTACAGAGCGGTATCTTTTAACATCATCTCTGGTTTCCACATAGATTGCTAGAGGACCTGGTATGTTACACACTGATTCTACCAAACTGGGAAAGAGCAGTCTTAGCTCACTGTTGTTGGGCTGTCCTCACTGGTTGATAGATAAGCTATTGTGTTACCTACTCAAACTCCACTGTAGAGTGAAAGAGCTGTCTCATTTAAAGGGGTTGTCCGAGTTATTTTTTTGTTCTTTATATGTTTCTAACTTGTCAGGTATAACAACTTTCCCATATACTTTGTGTTTCTAAAGCTGCTGGTTTCTCAGAGTTGACTGAGGGTCACATGACCTATGATGTCACCTTATCTCCCTGGTCTGTGATGTTTCGTGTACAAGCCTCAGAGTTCAGATAACAGTCTGTACACGAGACGTCACTGGCCACGCCCCCTTTCTTTGCCGGGCTCCTGCTATCTGCTCTCTCCCTGGATTCCTTCAGATAAAACATTAACCCCTTCAGCCAGAACACACTGAGGGCTCAAGGCTTTACAACAAATAGTAGCTGCAGCAGTGAGAGGAGACAAATGCTGGGCAAGGAGCTATAGAGGAATTGTATTGTACAAGAACAGGTAGGGAGAATTTCCTGTGTGTATCAGCAGTGTGATTATACAGCTGGGACTTGTAGTCCTACACAGACAACATGCTGCTGAGTATCCCAGCAGGCAGACATGTACTCACAGCACTTATATTCATTGCCTTTGCAGAGAAGGGGGGAGGGGGGAGGGGCAGAGATTGTTATTACTGCATGTAAACAAAGGCCAGAAGAGAACCAGGGAAATGAGGAAATATAGATTTTTTTTGCCTAAAACTTGCTGAACTTAGTTATATATGGCTGCCCATCAGATTTACAGTGCTATATTTTTTTTTTCCATAACTTGGACAACCCCTTTAACACCATCTCCTGTTTCCATATAGATTGCTTGAGAAGCTGGTATGTAACAAATTGATACAAGTAGTGGTTCCATGATAGAGTGCAAAGGGTGTCAGCAGTAAGTTTGTGTTGACGCCACTGTTTATTTTTTCCATCTTCTGATCCATCAGAAGAGCAACCCAACAAAACACAGATCCTGTCTTTTGAGCATCCGACTTCACACGGTCAGTTTTAGGTCAGTAATTGATCCGAATTGGTAAGGGCAAAAAAAAAACAGGAGTGGGTCCAAAACAGAGATAACACGTGAAGGTAAAATATTTGCATGCATTCTGTGTTTTGGACCCACTTCTGCTTTTGGCATCCAAATCATGGATAAATCCTGATAGATGACCATGGGATAGAGGCCTTATGAATACTCCAAAGACAGAATCCGTTGTGGTTTTCATCTTTCAGTTCTTCTTACTGCGTCTGGAGGAAAGAAGGTTTGTACACAAACATAGAAGAGGATTCTTTATGGTAGGATCAATAATCAGTAATCAAATCAACTTATAGGAAAACAGGCCGAACTGGATGGACAGATGTCTTTTTTCGGCCTTATAAACTATGTTACTATGTTACTATGATAAGGAGAACAGCAAAATAAACAGTGATGTCAACAAGGCCAAACAGGGACAGTAGTGGCCCTGTTACAGAGTTGTTAGAGTGGCAACAGCATGAGAAGTCATCATAGTGGTCCAGTCACAGAATGGTGAGGGTGGCAACAGGATGAGGATTCTTCATAGTGGCCCAGTCACAAAGTGGCGAGGTGGGACAACAGCAGTGGCAGTAACAGCACAAGATGGTAGCAGTAGAAGATGGCAGCAGGTGTGTGGTATTAGGCGAGTGGCAGCATGAGAATAGTTCACAATGTTTTGGTGTGGCAGCACATGCAGCCAGCATGATCTAGTCTGGTGCATCAGGCACCGGCATGCAGGGCTGCCATCAGGAATTTCGGGGCCCCCTACAGGCAAATTTTGTGGGCCCCCCCCCTTTCGGGTAAACTTTACAGATTTGCTTAATATGCAGCAGCCTCCACATAGCACATTACATCTTTCTTTTTTACGGCATATCACAACTGCTTTTTTTTCCCAAAAGATTAGTAAGCCTGCCACCGCGACAAGGTAGACTCTTTAGGCAGGATCCTACCCTAGGCTAATGTTTTTACGCTACATGTTATATTATCATTATTCACACACTGATAAACATTTTCAATAGGGAAACACAGTTGCCATTAAATTCAGTTACATGCTTGTAAGTGCAGAGTGTTGAGGCACATTGTGTTGATCTGAGGTCTGATGGGGGCACAAGACGCTGATCTGAGGTCTGATGGGGGCACAAGACGCTGACCTGAGGTCTGATGGGGGCACAAGATGCTGACCTGAGCTCTGATGGGGGGCACATTGTGTTGATCTGAGGTCTGATGGGGGCACAAGACGCTGATCTGAGGTCTGATGGGGGCACAAGACGCTGACCTGAGGTCTGATGGGGGCACAAGACGCTGATCTGAGGTCTGATGGGGGCACAAGACGCTGACCTGAGGTCTGATGGGGGCACAAGATGCAGACCTGAGCTCTGATGGGGGCACATTGTGTTGATCTGAGGTCTGATGGGGGCACAAGACGCTGATCTGTGGTCTGATGGGGGCACAAGACGCTGACCTGAGGTCTGATGGGGGCACAAGACGCTGATCTGAGGTCTGATAGGGGCACAATGTGTTGATCTGAGGTTTATTATCCCTGTACTGTGACATCACTGTGTGTATTATCCCTGGACTTTGACATCACTGTGTTTATTATCCCTGTACTGTGACATCACTGTGTGTATTATCCCTGTACTGTGACATCACTGTGTTTATTATCCCTGTACGGTGACATCACTGTGTTTATTATCCCTGTACTGTGACATCACTGTGTTTATTATCCCTGTACTGTGACATCGCTGTGTTTATTATCCCTGTACGGTGACATCGCTGTGTTTATGATCTCTGTACTGTGACATCGCTGTGTTTATTATCCCTGTACAGTGACATCGCTGTGTTTATTATCCCTGTACAGTGACATTGCTGTGTTTGTTATCCCTGTACAGTGACATCACTGTGTTTATTATCCCTGTACGGTGACATCACTGTGTTTATTATCCCTGTACTGTGACATCACTGTGTTTATTATCCCTGTACAGTGACATCGCTGTGTTTATTAGCTCTGTACTGTGACATCACTGTCACATACCGGCAAGCACTAAGCCCAGTATTAGTAATCAGGGCCGTCTGTAGATAGCCCTAATTACTAAAACTGTAGTATTGTAAAAAAAAAAATACACACACACAAGTATAAAACATTTTATTGAAATAAACACTCCCCCAGACCCCTGTTTGACCATTTTATAAAAAAAAAAAAAAAGCTGGTCCGACGTAGTCCACCGAATCCGACGTAGTCCTCTGCATTCACGACCCTGAAAAATAGAAAACAAACACACAAACACAGACCACTTACCTCTTCCTGCACTGGGATAATACACACAGCGATGTCACTGTACAGGGATAATAAACACAGCGATGTCACTGTACAGGGATAATACACACAGTGATGTCACAGTACAGAGATAATAAACACAGTGATGTCACAGTACAGGATAATAAACACTGTGATGTCACAGTCCAGGGATAATAAACACAGTGATGTCACAGTCCAGGGATAATAAACACAGTGATGTCACAGTCCAGGGATAATAAACACAGTGATGTCACAGTCCAGGGATAATAAACACAGTGATGTCACAGTCCAGGGATAATAAACACAGTGATGTCACAGTCCAGGGATAATAAACACAGTGATGTCACAGTCCAGGGATAATAAACACAGTGATGTCACCGAACAGGCATAATAAACACAGTGATGTCACCGAACAGAGATAATAAAAACAGTGATGTCACAGTACAGAGATAATAAACACAGTGATGTCACAGTCCAGGGATAATAAACACAGTGATGTCACAGTCCAGGAATAATAACCACAATGATGTCACAATACAGGGATAATAAACACAGTGATGTCACAGTCAAGGGATAATAAACACAGTGATGTCACAGTACAGAGATAATAAACACAGTGATGTCACAGTACAGAGATAATAAACACAGTGATGTCACAGTCAAGGGATAATAAACACAGTGATGTCACAGTACAGAGATAATAAACACAGTGATGTCACAGTCAAGGGATAATAAACACAGTGTACAGAAAGTAAAAAAAAAAAATTATACTTACCTTTTTCATAGCAGCAGGGCCAGCATCATCAGAGCAGGAGATCTTCTTCTCATGTCTGAAGGGGGCTGGGCCTATGCTGCCGGCTGGCCCCGCCCCCCACCGAGACCTGAGGAGTGCCTGGGAGGTACGGAGAGCTGCAGGGGGACAGGAGGGAGGACGCAGAGACAGCTGCCAGAGGCCCGGGCCCCTCTTTCTTGACGAATCTGCCCAGGCCCCCCACAGCAGGTTCTGCTGTACCCCCCTGATGGCGACCCTGCCGGCATGTAGAAATCCTGGTTGATCCATGCCTAATTCATTTTTACAAAGGTTAGTCTCTCAACATTTTGTGTTGAAAGGCAAGTTCTATTTGGGGTAACTATGACCCCTGTCGCACTAAACACCAGCTCTGATGCCACACTACTGGCTGGGCAGAAAAGCTTTTCCAGGGCAAACTTGGCCAGTTGCGGACACGATTCAAGTTTGGCTGTCCAGTAGTCCAGGGGATCTTGGCTCTGGGATGACAGGATGCAGTCCAAGTATGCCACCACCTGCTGGTTCAGATTTTGCTCCATGTCCTGTTTCTGCTAGCTGATTTCTTCAGTAGGCCGATTAAGAAACATGCTCATCAGAGACTGGAAACTCAGGTTATTGCTGACGGAGCTGGTGCTGCTCCTGCCCCCCTTCAGCAGTCATGGCAATGAAGCATGAGCGCAGAGGGCCCTCCCTGTCAGACCTTCGTGAGGATGGACGATGGTGCACATTGGCAGCAACCAACTGACTACATAGGATATCTCGATTGTAGTTGAGTTTATCCTCCCTCTCAGCAGGTGTAAAAAAGGCCTCCATTTTGGCTTGGTAGCAAGGGTCTAACATGATGGGGAGCCAGTAGTCATCACTCATTTGCTGAATGGTGATAATGTGGCTGTCATTATGCAATCAACTCAGCATGCATTTGGCCATTTACACAATGGAATCAGAGGAAATCTCTGCCTCCATCTCCACTGCGTACTGTGATGGTGCGTTGGGGTCACCTGCCTGGTCTTTCTTATCGCCCTCCAGCTTCTCTTCTGTCACTTGTGCAGATAAACCATCTATTTCTGTATACATTGCTTGTGTGTGACTGTCTTCTTCCTCGTCGTCATCCTCCTCCACCAGTTCAGCCTCCACAAGGCTCAGGTGGCCATGAGATGTAGGTGTCATGTCTCCTGTCCCCTGGCCAGATTTTTTAGCATGTGCTCCAGAATGTGAAGGAGTGAAATGACATTATTCATCCTGTAGTCCTGGTAACTGACAAAGTGGCCTCCTCAAAGGGCCTTAGCAAACGGCAGGTGTCACGCATGAGCTGCTACTGGCTAACGTCAAAGTTAGATAGTGGAGTACTCCTGTCCACCTGCATCATCAATAAATCGTTTACGGCCTTCCTCTGCTCATATAGTCAGCTCAACATGTGGAGGGTGATGTTCCAATGTGTGGAAATGTTACATATGAGGCAATGTTGGGGAATGCTATTCTGTCTTTGCAGCTCAAAGAGGGTGTGTTTTGCAGGGTAAGAGTGGTTGAAGTGCATGCAGAGTTTCCTAGCCACTTTCAAGATGTATTGAAGTTGGGTGGAAGGCTTCAGGAACCACTTTATGTACAATCAGATTAAAGATGTGTGCCATGCTGGGCGCATGAGTCAGCACTCCTTGATGCAGTGCAGACAAAATTCTTCCCATTATCGGTGACCATGGCTCAGATCTTCAGTTAGGTGAGGAGAAGTTCCTCCCCGGTGTGACTCTGTTCGCCAAGGCAGGCCAGGTGCAGAACAGTGTGACACCACCATGCTCTTCATAGGTGGTATACTGGAGGACAACTCCGAACTATGCCTACAGTGGGGGCTGAGGATGAGGAGGCACAGGAGGACATTGGTGCAGGAATTACAGCTTGAAAAAACGGAGGCGTCACCTGGCCAAGTTACTGGTGTGCCTGGGCAGGAACAAAATTTACCCAGTGGGCTGTAAAGGACAGATGTGGTCTTTGACCTTAGTTGCAGCTCCACACATCGGCACTGCTGTGAACTGTACCAGACACCGACAAGCCCGAGGACTGGCCTACCTTCTGCTCAACATAAATGTGTAGGGCTGGTACAGACTTTTTGGAGAAGTAATGATGGCTTAGGCTCTCCACCTTGGCTCGACACAAGCCATTAGTTCTCTAGAAGGTACAGAGTCAACCACATGGAAGAGGAAAGGGAGGGACAGAAGTACCAGAAACTTGGCCAGGAGCATGTTCAGCTTCTGCACTATTGGATGATTGCACGTATACTGTTGTCTTTTTGCAATTGCCTGATGAAATGAGAGACAAGAAGTAGGAGGAGGAGCATCAGGACCAGTAGATGATGGGAAGGAAACACAGCTCCCTTCTGATAAGGTGGTAGAGCCTTGACTGCTGGAAAAGGGGTGCTGGTCACTAGGAGATGCCTGTACGACAACATTAGCACCATGGTTTTCCAAGACCACTTTATGGTGACGCTCCATGTGTTCACGGAGGGCCATGGTGCCAACATTGGTACCCTGGCCATGCTTCATCTTCTGCCCACAGATTCTACATATGGCCAAGCTGACGTCTTCCGGTGACTTGATGAAAAATTCCCACAGTGGCAAGTAGGAAATTTTACCGCCACAACTCCGTGCTTACTGCCAGCCTCTGCCTCTGTGAAGCCATGCCCTGATAGTTGTTTTAGGATACGTAGGCTCCGGAGTATCAGATGGTCTGTCTTGGGAACGTTTGGCTCCTGACCTTACGCTGCTTCCACCCTGCTGGCTCACAGCCACGCTTACACACTGCTGGCTGAGCCGGACGCTGCCACTCTGCCGCTGTCTCACAGGCAAGCTGCCACCCTCACCCTCTGATAATGATGAAACTACCTCTTCATTCGGTTCCCACCTGCGATTGGCTTCATCATCATCCACTGTTGTCTGCATGTCACTGATGTTACCCTCACTAGTCTCTTGGCCCCATCCCTAACTGTTCACAACACCTGCTCCCACGCAACTCTCATTGTTGCTAATTGCCCGCCTACAGGAGGAAGCATCAGATCTCTCCTCCAAATCTGGGCTGGGAACTAGCTGCTGACTGTCCTCAATAAGCTCATCCTCACTGAACAGATCTGGTCGCATACAATACTTTCCGAGCAGAAGAAGTAGGAAAAAAAAGAGACAGGTTTAGGACAGGTGGGGGCACAGAGCTTGTTCATGCGCCATGCCACCTAAGCGTGGTGTCAGAGGGACCCACTACCTCCTGGCTGTGGGTGTCTGATGTCAGTTGAGATAATGTTGAAGACCGAGTCAACCATTCAAGGACAGTTGGGTTGCTGCTACCACCCCCCGTCTTCTGCTGCTACTTCTGCATGCTCCAGTAACATTTTTGCCACTGCCTGTTCCCATGGACGGCCCTGGCATCTGTCTGTCAGATATACTGTACTGTTACAGTAACTGCCTAATGGAATTATATATAAAACAACGTGGAAAACCACATAACTAAAAATAGAGCTCTTTTTCACCCCAATTACAGAATCAAGGCATTATAGAATTACTTATATATGAAACAATGTGGATACCCCAATAGCAGTAGTATTAACCAGCTTTTTCATCCCAATTACAGAATCAAGGCCTAATAAAATAAGGTGGAAAACAAAATAAAACCACTGACTAACCTGACTGGGACGTTAAAGTGAAAATAATAAACCTTTATTCAAATATACAATTAAAAAATGAGCTTAATAGGTCATTAGACAATACAGGTTTGTAATGAAAAAGGGGGGAGGATTCAGGTGAAGGTGGAAGCCTTATGGATGTCGGCTAATACCACCAAAACACTTGTAGTGATATAAGATGTTCACTCATATATAATCCTCTTCCCAAACATGCTGTGTCGGTATGGTCAACACAGCATTATATTGCCACATATACAGTCACTAATGATGACTATATAGAAGTGACCAACTTCCTCTGTTTGTCTAATAGAGGACTCAACAACCGGTGGGTAGTATGCGCAGGGTCCAGGCTGGACCTGAGAGCGGTGCCTATGGTTTAGCACTCACTCACTCTGCATATACACTGCCCACACTTGCTGCCTTCACTTCCCCCAATGCCCCGTTCGACGCGTTTCTGCATGGCAATAATGTCACACTTCATCAGGAACAGGTATAAATAGAGGCAGGAACAAGTATCAACCGCACATAGTAGCGTGCCAGCGTGGCAGCCGTCCGGCGATATAATGGCCATGCCGGCCATACATGTGTTGGGATTAAATGGCCAAAGCTCCACCCTTGGTAGGTGCGGTTTTCAGGTGTTCGTCCAACCACAGAGGAGGGAGGAAATCCTAGTTACACCCCTCTGTGTGACCTCACTGCAGGTTAGCTGAAGCTCTACCAAGATACTGCTAAAAGCAGCGCATGTTACCAGGAGGAACCTAATAGCGGTGCATATCAGGTGTCTGACAAATTAGCAGTGGATGTCCTCCATTGACTCCCATATATATATATTTGAATAAAGGTTTATTATTTTCACTTTAACGCCCCAGTCAGGTTAGTCAGTGGTTCTATAATAAAGGGACATATACCTCTCACCTATTAGTGTCAATATTTAGGAAAACAAAATAACTGTAAAAATGGAGTGCCTTTTTACCCCAATTACAGAAACAAGCCATTATAAAATTACTTATTTTTAACTCAATCTGGATACCCCAAGAACAGTAGTATTAGATAGTTTTTCACCCCAATTACAGAATCAAGGCCTAATGGAATTACTTATCTATAAAACAAGGTGGAAAACAAAAAAACTGTAAAAAATAGAGTGCTTTTTCACCCTAATTACAGAATCAATGCGTTATACAATTACTTATCTATAACACAATGTAGACCCCCAATAGCAGGAGTACTAGACCGCTTTTTCACCCCAATTACAGAATCAAGGCGTTATAGAATGACTTTTCTATAGAACTATGTGGACACCCCAATAACAGTAGTATTAGACCGCTTTTTCACCCCAATTACAGAATCAAGGCCTAATGGAATAAGGTGGAAAACTAAATAACAAAAAATAATAAAATAGAGAGCTTTTTTACCCCAATTACAGAATCAAGGCGTTATAGAATTAGCTATAACACAATGTGGACACCCCATTAGCAGTAGTATTTAGACCGCTTTTTTACCACAATTAGAGATTCAAGGCGTTATAGAATTACTTATTGATGAAGGGAATTTATGTCTATCTCCAATTCCTTCCCTTTTATCCTGTTCCTAAGCTGTTGTCTGTGTTCCTTATATAACCTGTTTATCCAGTTTATTATATACACCCCTCCAGTCCTTCATACACACCAGGAGTAACATACAACCCTCGCAGATACTTATATATAAAAATACTTTACTGATAACAGAGATGACTAAGCAATGGACATTACTTGAAGATACAGACACTACAAATAACACAATACATAGAGGACACCACCACACACAGCTGCCTCCGTTCCTGCCCTCCCTGGATGCTAAGCAATGTGGCTAATAATGTGTATGTATATAAAGTATATCCAGAGTCCACAAATATACAGTCCACTGGACCTTAAGCTTGCTCCAGAAGTGCTGTTGTTCCAGGTGGTGGCAGGAAGGAAGAGAGAGATCCCAATTTTTCCAAAGCATATATCTTCCTGTGTCCCAGCCCCCACCATCGACTCCACCCCATGACCACCCAAATATCTTCCAATCTGTTGGCCAAAAGAATCTTGTACAACTGCTTTTACAATGTGCCCTTCCTGCCTTTGATATGCTAACAAGGGCAAATGACCAAATGGCTTCTGGCCACTCAATGGGTGAATGTCACTGAATAATAACAGTATATGCTATATCATATTTGAGTGGTCTAGGACTGAAGTTCTGGCTAGGAACCATATTTTCCTATGACACTTATGCATGAAACAATGTGGATACCCCAATAGCAGCAGTATTAGACCACTTTTTCACTCCAATTACAGAATTAAGGTGTTATGGAAATACTTATCTTTAACACAATGTGGAGACCCCAACAGCAGTGGTATTAATCTGCAGGGGTGAACTGGGAATTAAAAGTGGCCCTGAAAAAAAAAAGGTTAAAGTGGACCTATGTTGCAGTAGGGTTCAAATTGACTGAAGGAGGGAGAAACTTAATAAGGCAGGGACAAAAGAAGTAGATAGGGCCAGCAATACCATAGTGTAGAGCAATATACCTCCCCAGCTGAACAAAATACCACAGTACAGTACAAAATATTGGTACCTTCATCACAGTATTCACCTGTATGACTGTCCTAAGGATGTTGATACTGTTGCATTCAAGATGACACCTGCAACTGCTGGCCAGGTAGGTAAGAGAGAATCATAATATTATGTACCCGGCTGGTGGCCATGAGGAGGGCTTGGGTATCCCTCCTAGGCCTTGGCCCACCAGGAAATTTTCCTGTAGGATTTATGGCCAATCTGCCCCTGTATGATCGCTGTGGACAAGTAACTGCACAAGCTGCTCAATCTTAGCAGTCCCTACCTGTGACTATTGCAAGAGGGATAACTAGAACCTGTGAGAGATTCCCCTATTGGAGTGAAATATCCACATAGAACTACCGTATGTGGGTCAAGGGAATAATGTTTTTGGACCATTGTTTCAACAATGATAATAACAACAATACTTATATTAACAAACTACACCAATTACAAATTAAACACCAAAATGTTACATTTGCCTCTGGTCTGATATCTTGCCCATTCTTGCTCCATTTTTCCATATCAAAGCAGTCTACATATTTCTGTTAGGAAACTTAAAAGGTTTTTAGGTCTAAAATTACTACCAGCTCCTCTTAGAATTAATAGACGTCTTTCTAATTAAAAGCATATTGTCTGATGGCTAATGAGCACTAGGATGAAGAAAATTGGACTTCAATATATTTCTAAAAGTACATTTTATAGAGTCATAGAGAGAGGGAACCAACTAGGGCCTCATTTTAGAAATTCATATTACATTTTCGATCTTTATTGGTTACTGTTGCCCAGATATATTTCAAAATAGAAAATGAGGATTCATAAGGGTTTTATATAATGTGGGGAAGAGAACACACAGGTCAATGATGCAAAGTGTGATGGCCTAAAGCCTAGATTCTCTCTCATAATATGCTATTTTCCCACCATTAAAGATTCTTTTTTTAATATAAAACTGAAAGAAAACACGTTTTTTATTTATTATCAATGTCAACATATACACATATTGGATGGGAAGTGGGAGGAACATGGGTTAGCAAAATTAGAAGATCCTCAGCCAAGGATAACATTCACAGATCTTTATCAAATCTTCATACATTTCCAAGGTAAAATATCACAGGCAGAGGTACAAGGAACCATTTGATGTTTTTCAAGAGCACAAAGCACCCTTAGTTATAACACACAGGGTTACACTCACTATGGTATTAGTACAGCTTTGGGAACCTGGACATGAATCAAGGCTACACCTTATCATCTATTTTTGCCACTAGTGTATATATGTGTATGGTATGCCTATTTGAGAACATATCATGGAGCTGCATTTAGGCCCCATTCCAGTTTTTTATTGTTCCCATTTAATTGGAGGTGAGAACCTGCACATGGATGTGGGTTTAAACCCTTCCCGACCAGCGCCGTACATGTACGGCGCTGCGGGAAGTGACTTCCCTTCCCGTACTAGTACGACGCGCTGATCGGGCGGGTGCAGGAGTTGCGCCCACCTGATCAGCTGCGGGGGACCGGCTGTGCCTAGTAGCCGGACCCCTGCTGCGTACGCCCGTGAAAAAGGAGGAATGAAACCTAGGTCGCGTGGACTCTGGGAAACTGATATGCCTTGTTTTAATCGATTCTTGTGAGTAGAAAAAATCTATATTTTAGCCCAAAGTGCCTGCGGTGATTTACTATATTTGCTCCTTGATTCCTGATCTTACAGGTTGATTGAATGTGGAGAAAACGGTGGAGCAGGACCGCAGCAGGACGCAGTAGCAGTGTTTGGCGACATAAGGCAGGAGAATTGGAGGAAGGGTTTGGCATTTGACTCTTGTTTGTGGATTCCAGGAGAGCAGCGCAGTCCCTTAACCCCTTCAACCCCGGGCCTGATTTCACCTTCCTGCCCAGGCCATTTTTTGCTAATCTGACATGTGTCACTTTATGTGGTAATAACTTTGGAACACTTTTACTTATCCAGGCCATTCTGAGATTGTTTTCTTGTCACATATTGTGCTTCACGACAGTAGTAAATTTGTGGCAAAATATTTCATTTTTATTTATAAAAAAATTCCAAATTTACCAAAAATTTGGAAAAATTTGCAAACTTCCAAAAATCAATTTCTCTACTTTCAAAATACATAGTAATACCTCCAAAAATAGTTATTATTTTACATTCTCCATATGTCTACTTTATGTTGGCATCATTTTATAAATGTGATTTTACTTTTTTTGGACGTTAGAAGGCTTAGAAGTTTAGAAGCCATTTTTTAAAATTTCAACAAAATTCTCAAAACCATTTTTTTAAGCACCAATTGAGATATAAAGTCATTTTGAGGGGCTTATGTAATGGAAACCACCCATAAATGACCCCATTTTAGAAACTACACCCCACAAATTATAAAAAACTGCTGTTACAAACTGTGTTAACCCTTGAGGTGTTCCACAAGAATTAAAGGAAAATAGAGGTGAAATTTCAAAATTTCAATTTTCGTACATTATTCACGTTAATAATTTTTTTCTTGCAATACACCAAGGGTTAACAGCAAACTAAACCTCAATATACATTACTCTGATTCTGCAGTTTACAGAAATACCCCATATGTGGTGGTAAACATCTCTATGGTTTGTGGTAGTGGTCAGAAGGAAAGGAGCGCCATACGGATTTTGGAGGCAGATTTTGCTAGAATGGTTTTTAGGCACCATTTTGTAACTGAGAGACCCTGACGTACCCCTACAGTGGAAACCCTCAAAAAGTGACCCCATTTTGTAAACTACACCCTTCAAAGAATATATTAAGGGTGGTACTGGCCACTTTGACCCCCTAAGCGTTTTACGGAATTTGGAAACACTTGGCTGTGAAAATGAAAAGTTTCATTTCTTCCAATAAAATGTTGCTTTAGTCCCAAATTTTTCATTTTCACAAGGGGAAACAGGAGAAAAGCACCCCATAATTTGTTCCCCATTTTCTCCTGAATACGGCAACACCCCATATGTGGTGGTAAACTGCTGTGGGGGCACATGGCAGGACTCAGAACAGAAGGAGCGCCATATGGATTTTGCAGCACAGATTTTGATGGATTGTTTGCGGAAGCCATTGATTTTTATTTTTTTGAGTTATTGTCTTACGTGGGGGCTCATTTTTTGCGGGATGAGGTGACGTTTTCATTGGTACCATTTTGGGGTACATAAGACTTTTTGATCGCTTGGTATTACACTTTTTGTGAGTCAAGGTGAAAAAAATAGCTGTTTTGGCATAGTATTTTACAGCATTCACCTGAGGGGGCAAATCATGTGATATTTTTATAGAGCAGGTTGTTAGGGACGCGGCAATACCCAATATCTCTACCATTTTTATTTTTGTTAAATTTTACACATTAGATTTATTTTTGAACAGAATAAAATCTTTTTTTGTGTTGCCATTTTCTGAGAGCCATATTGTTTTTATTTTTCTGGCGATTGTTAAAGGTAGGGTCTCATTTTTTGCAGGACAAGATGACGGTTTGATTGGTACCATTTTGGGTTAAATAAGCCTTTTTGATCGCCTGCTATTACACTTTTTGTGAGGCAAGAGGGAAAAAATGGCTGTTTTGGAATATTTTTTTTTAATTTTTTTTTTACAGCATTCACCTGGGGGGCCATCTCATGTAATATTTTTATAGAGCAGGTTGTTATGGACGCGGTGATACCCAATATGTCTACCATTTTTATTTTTGTTAAGTTTTACACATTAGATGCATTTTTGAACAGAATAAAATCTTTTTTTGTGTTGCTATTTTCTGAGAGCCATATTTTTGTTTTAATTTTTAGGCGATTGTCTCAGGTAGGGTCTAAATTTCTGCGGGACGAGATGACGGTTTGATTGGTACAATTTTGGGGTAAATACGCCTTTTTGATCGCGTGGTATTACAATTTTTGTGAGGCTGTTATGGCATTGTTTTTAAAAAAATGTTTTTACAGCATTCACCTGGGGGGCCATCTCATGTAATATTTTTATAGAGCAAGTTGTTACGGACGTGGCGATACCCTATATGTCTACCATTTTTATTTTTGTTAAGTTTTACACATCAAATGCATTTTTGAACAGAATAAAATCTTTTTTTTGTGTTGCTATTTTCTTTTTTTTATTTTGGGGGCGATTGTCTCAGGTAGGGTCTAAATTTCTGCGGGACGAGATAACGGTTTGATGTGAGCTTTTTTTTTTTACTTGAAACTTATTTTTTTTGTAAAACTTTATTTTTTTCACTTTTTTCCCACTTTTTTTTAATCACTTTTAGGGGTCTGATCCCCTTTACAATTCATTACAATACTTCTGCATTGTAATGCTTTGGCTGTAAGTGTATTACCAGTGTAATACACTCACAGCCTGCTTCCTGTGAGATCCAGGGGGCTGGATCTCACAGGCTCGCAGGGATGGCAGCCTCGATGCCTAAGGAAGGCATTGGGCTGCCATCCAAGCCATCGGGTCCCCGTCACAGTAGTGAGGGGACCCGATGGACTCTCCTTACTGCCGCCCGCATCGCATGTGCCGCGGTCAGCGCTGACCGCGGCACATGAAGGGTTAATACACCCGCATCGGTGTTTTCACCGCTGCGGGCGTACGCAGCAGGGGTCCGGCTACTGGGAACAGCTGGCCCGTAGTACTACAGCGCTGGCTGGCAAGTCCCGTCCTGCAGCGCCGTACATGTACACCGCTGGTCGGGGAGGGGTTAATTCTATTTTGCATACAACTTGTCCTAAGCCCTCATGTGAACAAAAAAATCTAAATATTATGGCTCCAGAAAGCCAGGGAGTGAAAAACAAAAACGCAAAAATCGAAAATCATGTGCCGAAGCTGAAAAGATTAATTAAACTTTAAGTTTTATGTACTATGACCCTCAGTGACTGGATACAAATTTTGGATATTACTCTGGTATTTGGATTTTTAAATTGGCTGACTCAATTGGACTTGGATAGTATTTGTAATTTATTGGCCCTAAGTAACTCTATTTTCTGTCTTTTCTCTTCCCGTCATCTTGGAGATCTGTTTTACACTTTTCTATTTATTTTAAAACTCACATTTTTCTTCTTCCTCCTTCTCTTACTGTAGCAGTCCAGAAGCTGTGCTGAGATTATTCACTAGCTTTAGATGTTAGCATACGTCCAGCACTGCCAAATCCTTTGGATTCCACAAAGTTAGTGTTTCCAAGCACATTAGACAAAGGAAACAACTTACCATTCTCGTGCACTAAATAGCAATAATAGACACTTGCTTGAACAGCAGGTGATTTCCACAAGAAGGCTTCACTAGGTCCAGTGTTTTTTCTTTTCTGCTATACTGGGTTTTAAGTAATCCTAAAGGCTTCATTCACACGACCGTATGTGTTTTGCTGACCACAAATTGCGGATCCGCAAAAAAAAACGGATGACGTTCCTTATGGCATCCGTGTTTCCGTTTTTTTTGCGGATCCATTGTAACAATGCCTATCCTTGTCAGCAAAACGGACAAGAATAGGACATGTTCTATCTTTTTTGCGGAACGGAAATACGGAAACGGAATGCACACGGAGTACCTTCCGTTTTTTTTGCGGACCCATTGAAATGAATGGTTCCGCATACGGTCCTCAAAAAAAACGGAACGGACACGGAAACAAAATACGGTCGTGTGAATGAAGCCTAACTCTTTTGTGGTTGACTGTACAATTACAGTAAGTGAGCGGATTCCCTTCTGTAGTATGACCAGACGTCCTCTTTTGGCCATACATGTCATTTTTTTGGAACTTAAAAAACTACTCACCAAATCCAGTTGAACAAGCAGGTGACACTCGCTCCTCCCTGGATGTGCAGGACAGGACCAGCGTGAAGATGTGTCGCAGGTCCTGCTGCATCCACTCCAGTGAAGTTCAGTGAAGTGGATGCAGCAACACTTGTGAATCGTCATCAGTCCTGCGAATGTTCCCTGCACATTCAAGTGGATGAGGTGAGGTTTTTTTTTTTTACACAAGACAGGCAGAATGGTGGCATTCATAATACTTGGGGCCACTAATGGGGACATTTGTATTACTGGGGGCAACTAATGGGGGCATTCATAATACTGGGGACACTAAAGGGGGCCTTAATAATACAAGGGAGCACTAATATTAATCATACTGGTAGCACTATGGGGAGGATTTGATGTCCTGGGGGTGCAAAGGTGGACATTTTGTACACTGCAGGAATTCAGTGCATTCATTCTTTTTTAATGGCTGTTTTTATTGGAAAATGGCTTTTATCGGAAACTACATTCACTCTCATGTGAATGTAGTTTTAGAGGACAAGAGGCCAGGCCTCTGTCGGCGGTGAATATGTGCTTTACTCACCGCTCACTGGATCTCTTGTGCAGGTGCCGGCGCTGCCTGTGTCCTCACCGCATACAGCATCAGGACATAGTGCCTTCTGATTGTATTATGTCATCTAATATTTTGTCCTGCACTTGCTTGAACAGCTTCTCCATGTAAATTTATTTTTAGAAACATAATTTGGCCTCATGCACACTGCTGTGTTATAGCTGTGTAAACGTGTGGTGCAAATTTCTGGTGTAAATATAGCCAACCAATAAGTGGTGTAAAGTTAGACAAAAGTGTCTTGCAAGTCCTACAAGATGCATCAAATTTTTCCTACAGATGCATCAAATTGGGCAGTGTTGTGATACATTTGCTGCATTTTTAGACTGCCTGGTATAAATTTCCGCTGACTAATTATTAGACAGGATTAGTAAACTTGTCACATAGTGTTTTTTTTCTGTTACTCCGTGTGCATAAACCCTAATACTACAACCTGAGATGTGTAACTTCAGGGCCTTACTGCATCCATGCCACTATCCACCTACTGCTCCAGCATACAGATGAACACTAGACCACTGCTGTTTAGTAACATATAATGTAAACTGCCATGGCTACTACTAATATGAAGAAAAGAGATTTACTGTGTAAGGTTATGGCCATGGCGTGGTCATGTGGTGCTTGCAACATTGACCACTGTGTTTGAGCAACGCATTGCTGTAAGGGTCGCAGCGGGCTGTTATTAAACTGAGACTGTACTGTTTAGTCAATCTGTATTGGTAATGAATGCACTATATTAAAGGTGTCACTCTGCCATTAACAGTCCAATCCAACAATACAGCGCGGTCTCATCAGTTTAGGCAGAGCTGTGGCCCGTACGGTACTTGAACGCAGTGCAGCTAATTTCCAAGACTCACATGACCGCGCCTTGTAGTCGTACCCTCAGGCTGCCTTCACATGCGGAAGATTTAGTTGCAGAAATCTCTGCTACTGAAAATCAGATTCATTAATCTGAATGGAACTTGCAGAAATTAATGTCCTTGCCACCAAAACACCCCTTTCACCTGGATGGAACTGATTTTTAGTCACAGAACCTTCTGCAACAAAATCTGTTATGTGTAAAGTCAACCATGAACACATTGGTTAGATATATCCTGCTAAAGTGTCCACCCAAATTATTTCTTCTTATGGAATCATAGTTATATTTTTAAAATGCACCCGTTCAATGCTGGTTCGATCCTTCATCATTTATATAACTATACTTATCCTGCCTGAGCTATATGTAAAAGTTTCTTTCCTCAGTGACAAATGATCTATGACTGGACCAATCCAACTCCATCATTGCCATCATAGATGGTATGTGGACTCCTGCCCTCTCACATAATGCTCCTACAGAACACATTTCACTTGTAGCTAGTGATTGATAATTATCTCTGCACTTTATCACTCCATGCAATATCTATCCCATGACTTATAATGGGGCCTGTGGACTGATGGATGTGTTCACTGCATATCCTGAATCAAGCCAAGATTTATCACCCTGTTCCTGCACAGGTTCACTGATGTCAGGAAATGTGTTCACATATTCCAGCATAGAAGTGAATGCCTGCCTATGATATTGCAAGCTTATATATGTGATATCATGGTGCAAAGCAATAGAATCAAGTATACAGTGCCTTGCGAAAGTATTCTGCCCCCTGGAACTTTACAACCTTTTGCCATGTTTCAGGCTTCAAACAAAAAGATATAACATTTTAAATTTTTGGTGAAGAATCAACAACAAGTGGGTCACAATTGTGAAGTGGACCGAAATTTATTGGATCATTTAAACTTTTTTTTGTAATAATAAAACTGAAAAGTGGGGCGTGCAAAATTATTCGGCCCCCTTGCATTAATACTTTGTTGCGCCACCTTTTGCTGCGATTACAGCCGCAAGTCTCTTGGGGTATGTCTCTATGAGTTTTGCACATCTACAGACTGAAATTCTTGCCCATTCTTCCTTGCAAAACAGCTCGAGCTTTTCAGCTCTTTCCACATATTCTCAATTGGATTCAGGTCTGGACTTTGACTTGGCCATTCTAAGACCTGGATACGTTTATTTTTGAACCATTCCATTGTAGATTTTGCTTTATGTTTGGGATCATTGTCTTCTTGGAAGATAAATATGCGTCCTAGTCTCAGGTCTTTTGCAGACTCCAACAGGTTTTCATCCAGAATGGTCCTGTATTTGGCTCCATCCATCTTCCCATCAATTTTAACCATCTTCACTGTCCCTGCTGATGAAAAGCAGGCCCAAAACATGATGCTGCCACCACCATGTTTGACAGTGGGGATGGTGAGAAGTTATCAAGAAGTTATCAAAAATTGGACTTAACCCCTGGATAGTTCAGTGGATCTGCAGTTGGCTGAAGGACAGATACCAGAGGGTTGTTGTTAATGGAGTGTATTCTGAGCAGAGGCTGGTTACAAGTGGGGTGCCACAAAGATCTGTTCTGGGTCCTGTTCTGTTTAACATGTTTGTAAGTGACATAAGGGATGGCTTGGTAGGGAAGGTTTGCTTGTTTGCTGATGACACAAAAGTGTGTAATAGGGTTGATGTTCCAGGAGGTGTCTGTAATATAGAGAATTATTTATCTTTATTAGATAAGTGGTCAAAACAATGGAAACTGCAGTTCAATGTTTCCAAATGTAAAATAATGCACTTGGGTAGAAGAAACCCTCTATCTGAGTATCGTATTGGCAGTTCTGTGCTAACAAAGACCTCAGAAGAGAAGGATTTGGGGGTAGTCATCTCTGACAGCTTCAAAATGAGTAACCAATGCGGCCAGGCGGTAGGGAAAGCAAATCGCATGCTTGGCTGCATAGCTAGAGGTATAACAAGCAGAAAGAGGGAGATTGTGATCCCTCTATATAGAGCTCTAGTGAGACCACATCTGGAATACTGTGTTCAATTCTGGAGACCTCACCTGCAAAAGGATATTGCTAAAATAGAACGGGTCCAAAGAAGAGCTACAAAAATGGTGGAAGGTCTAAAGCATAGAACTTATCAAGAAAGACTCAGAGTTCTTAATATGTATAGTCTGGAGGAAAGAAGAGAAAGGGGGGACATGATTGAAACCTTTAAATATGTTAAAGGACTGAATAAAGTTCAGGAGGGAAGGGCTATTAATAAGAAACTGAACACAAGAACAAGGGGTCACAATCTGAGGTCAGTTGAGGGACAAATCAAGAACAACATTAGAAAATATTATTTCACTGAAAGAGTAGTAGAAGCTTGGAACAAACTTCCAGCAGAGGTGGTTGATACATCCACAGTAACTGAATTTAAACATGTCTGGGATAAACATGTATCTATCCTAAGATAACAATAAAAGGAAAATAAAAGTGCAGACTAGATGGACCAGGTGGTCTTTTTCTGCCGTCAATCTTCTATGTTTCTATGTGTGTTCAGTGTGATGAGCTGTGTTGCTTTTATGCCAAACATATAGTTTTGCATTGTTTCCAAAAAGTTCGATTTTGGTTTCATCTGACCAGAGCACCTTCTTCCACATGTTTGGTGTGTCTCCCAGGTGGCTTGTGGCAAACTGTAAATGAGACTTTTTATGGATATCTTTGAGAAACCTTCTTGCCACTCTTCCATAAAGGCCAGATTTGTTGTCCTATGGACAGGCTCTCCCACCTCAGCTGTAGATCTCTGCAGTTCATCCAGAGTGATCATGGGCCTCTTGGCTGCATCTCTGATCAGTCTTCTCCTTGTTTGAGATGAAAGTTTATAGGGATGGCCGGGTCTTGGTAGATTTGCAGTGGTCTGATACTCCTTCCATTTCAATATGATCGCTTGCACAGTGCTCCTTGGGATGTTTAAAGCTTGGGAAATCTTTTGGTATCCAAATCAGGCTTTTAAACTACAGTATCACGGACCTGCCTGGTGTGTTCCTTGGTCTTCATGATGCAGAACCCTGAGACTATCACAGAGCAGGTGCATTTATACGGAGACTTGATTACACACAGGTGGATTCTATTTATCTTCATCAGTCATTTAGGACAACATTGGATCATTCAGAGATCCTCAATGAACTTCTGGAGTGAGTTTTCTGAACTGAAAGTAAATGGGCCGAATAATTTTGCACGCCCCACTTTTCAGTTTTATTATTACAAAAAAAGTTTAAATGATCCAATAAATTTCGTTCCACTTCACAATTGTGACCCACTTGTTGTTGATTCTTCACCAAAAATTTAAAATGTTATATCTTTTTGTTTGAAGCCTGAAATGTGGTAAAAGGTTTAAAAGTTCCAGGGGGCCGAATACTTTCGCAAGGCACTGTACATGCATTTACACTGAGAGCCAAGGCTGAATTCAGAAATAGGCTCTGTGTACATGGCTTGGGAAATGATCTCCTTATCTCACATGATGGGACTAAATATGTGACTCATGAATAGCACTATATTACGGCCATGTACAAAGCCAGAGAAAGAGAAGATTCTTCACCAACTATGGTATAGGACGATGGGTGTTATTAGAGATGAGCGAAGTTGTAGAAAATTCAATTCGGCTGCTTCGCCAAATTTCACAAAGCAGGCACACACAAAGCTAGGCTTTTCTGGAGTGGAATGGTGGAGCAGGAGGAACGCTCTGAGTCTGACCCCTGGCTACATGATACTGTATGAGCAGAAGAAAGCACGTCATCTGGATGCCATCGAGATGAGTGTGCCATCCACTCCACTACCTCATCCACTTTCTCGTCCACTACAATTTTGCGCCTTGGTTGGTTAGCCTGGTGGAACAGTGGCCTACTACTACGAATTCTACAAGTAGAAGCTCCGGCTACATGTCATTTGCCACTGCTGCCCTGTGCCACCTTCTCCTTTTTTTTGGAGCTCGAGGTCTGGCTGGAACTGGAACTCTTTTGCTTTTCCATGCCAGACATTTTCACTTGACTGTGACCCTGCAGGTCTTTGTCTCTCTCCCTGTCTCTCACCCTGCCTGATTAATTACTAGCCCTGCACTTGCCCTGCACTGGCCCTGCACTAGCCCTGATATGTATTATGGATGCCCAGAACAATTGCACCACAATTCAGTTCAGAAACTTCAGAACTTCACAGACAGTGCTTCTGCTCATCTCAGCAGTCGCAGCACAACTGATGTCACAGGCTTACCGAGCCTATGGTCCAATCAGAGCAAGCCCTTCCCACTAGGTCAAGTGACCGTTTTCTTCCAGGGATTTTTGCCGCCTATTTCCGCACGAATAACGAACTTACAGTAAAAGTTTGTTAATTAACTGAATACGTACGCATCAGCGTATAAAGTAACTTATACGTAGCATTAGCGTACAATTCATCGGACAAGTATGTAGCGTATGCGTACAGAGCTTTAAGAACATTTTCGAATAGAAAGGAGCAAATCTGAAAAAATCCGGATTTGCTTCGGAGTGGAAAATTGCGTAGATTCGTATCGAATCTACGAAGTGGCGAGTAGATTCACTCATCTCTACTTAAGACTAAAGTATAGATAGAGTTAAAACATGATTGCCTGCTGCTGCCATTATGTGGTACTTACGACATACAGATGTAGATTGCCTGTTTAACAACAGAGGTTTCTTGGTCAGACTTTGCACTGGCCACTGTGCTTAGTAGATTCTGCAGGTTTTCTTTTTTTTTATCTTTTAAATATTTATTTGCAAAAATTATCAATACATTATACTAAATAGGTAAATTGCGCACGCAGGCACTGTCCAAAGATAATGTAAAAGAAGAAACAAAAACATAAATTAATTAATTGCAGCCAATCAGAACACATCATATGAAAATTTGAAGCAAAAAGAAGCGAAATACGAGACACAAATAATAACTAGCATTATGCTCACAAAAGAAAAATAAATAAATGAATAAAACAAATACTAAAGACTACAGAATAAAAATAATAATAAATAAAAAGAAAGCAAAAAAAGTAAACAAATAAACCATTATTTCTTATCCTCGGTCCAAATCATAAAACATAATGTGTAAAGTGTAAGTGCTAATATATAAATATATATACTAGAATCCCGGCAATTCCCTGGTCACAGATTGTTTCTATACGATAACCACGGCTGCCATACTGTAAGGTACTTTAGATGAGTACCTCGTTCCCAACCCACCAACTCCTCCATTCGTGCTAATTGATCTACTTTCTGATGCCACATGCCTACTGTCGGGGGGTCAGAGGAGTGCCATTGAGATGGAATAAGTTGCTTAGCTGCTGTGAGGAGGTGTGTTGCTAGATCACCCACCCATGGTGTAAAAGTCAAAGTAGGCATCCACAGCAAAATCAGAGCTGGTGTTGGAGAGATGGAGACCCGGCATACTTTTTCAATCATTTCCAGAACAGACTCCCAAAATGGGTGTAACACCGGACAATCCCACTAAATATGTGAAATGGTTCCTGAAGCCAATCCACATCTCCAACAATCATCTTCTGACTTTAAGCCAATAGAGGCCAAGTAAGAGGGTGTTCTATAACATCTAGTATAGAGTTTAAAAAGATGACTCCTGAGCCCTCACACAGCAAGAGAACCCATGGGACATCTTAGCAAGCGAGTTCACTTCATCTATTGAGAAGGTTTTAGCAAGTTCTTTCTCCTATGCCATAACATAATAAGGCTTAAATACTGGTGAGGTAGCGATGAGCTTATTATAACAATACGACAACAGTTTACTTGGGAGTTTGGAACTGGTGAGCACATCATCCAGCCAGTACTCTTTCCTACATTCTGGGAATTTTGCTCTAAACCTGGCCCCCACCACTGAAAAGTCAGACAAAAAAGGAGCAGGGAAACGAGCAAGAGAAGGAGTGGACAGCAATAATGTCACAAGAGGAGCGGTCCCAAATGCATAAAGATCAGATAGCGCCTTACTCCGGAAATGTGTCCAGAGAGGCGGCGTCAGCAAGGGACTCTCTCTAAGAAAAGCAGGAACTAATGACAAAGGCATAGCTGAAGAAGGTAATGTCCCAAAGCCAGAAGATTAGGACTGAAAAGAATAGAGGACACGAAGAGTAGCGAAAGTTAGCGGATGAGTAGTCTCAAAAGCAACCGGTAGAGGACCATGTCTCCACAACGAAGCCAAATATTGTTGGGGAAACAGACACCTCTCCAAATCCACATACAATGGCAAGTCACCAGGGGTCTCATAAGGAAAAACTAAAGTAAGCCATCTACTAAGATGTGCTGCTTTATAATAGACACGGAGATTGGGCAAACCAAACCCTCCGTCCCTCTTGCGTAGTGTAAGATGATAATAAGAAATTCTAGGTTGTGCTCGGTTCCACAAGAATTCTGAGAACACTCTACGCACTGCAGTAAAGAAGGACGAGGGAATAGAAATAGGGAGGGTCTGAAATAAGTAGTTAAATTGGGGAAGAATATACGTTTTTAAGAAGTTCTTATGCCCCATACAAGAAGCAAAGGGAAGATGAAGAGTACGCAGTCGATCAGTAACTTTGCGAAGAAGTGGGGAATAATTATGTTTAAAAAGAAGTTTAGGATCAGGGGTGAGATAAACACCTAGATATTTTATGAAAGCAGTTGCCCATTGAATGGGAAGGGAGCTACGCAGGGGCTGTATAATCCGCTCAGGAGTCGAGACATTCAATACCTCTGATTTGGTATAATTAACCTTAAAATTAGACACCACTCCAAACTGATCAAATAAAGAGAGAAGCTTTGGAAGGGCGCGGGCAGGGTTAGCTATAATAACTAACAAATCATCGGCAAACGCCGCAGTTTTGTGCTCAAAAGAACCTACTTTAATACCAGCAATGTCCGAGTCCTGACGGATTTTTTGCACAAGGGTCTCCATTACTAAAACAAATAAAGCCGGGGATAAAGGACAACCCTGTCTAGTCCCATTTCGTATTTGAAAGGTCGAAGACAGGGTGCCATTGATTTTAAGTTTAGCATGAGGGCAGGAATATAGAGACATTATAGCCGAAATAAATTGGGGTGGAAAGTTAAATTTATTTAAAGTTTGCATAAAGGCCCAACTGACCCTATCAAAGGCCTTCTCGGCATCAGTGCCGAGAAGAACCAATGATGAGCCAGAGGATCTAGCACTACAAATCAGTTGTATTACTCTAGCGGTATTGAATCTCCCTTCTCGCATAGGCACAAAGCCCACTTGTTCTGGGCCCACTAGACAAGGAAGAAGCAACTGTATCCTGAGGGCGAGAATCTTTGCCCACCATTTCAAATCCACATTTAGAAGAGAAATGGGGCGATAGTTCCCACATTGCTCCATATCTTTACCTTCCTTGGGTATAAGAGTGATATAGGCCTCAAGAGCCTGTGGGTGCAAAGACGACCCCCCCAGGATAGAGTTGCAAGTAGTAAAATGAGGAACCAAAATTTTACGAAACTGCTTATAATACAAAATAGGAAGGCCATCCGGGCCTGGTGACTTACCATTGGATATGGAAGACAAGATTCTGTCAGCCTCAGCTTCTGTTGTAGGAGCTAGAAGCGACTGCGATTGTTCAGATGAAAGACTAGGAAGTTGGAGAGAATCAAGAAAAGAAGACGTTAAGGCCCCTTTCACACAGGCGATGTTTCCGCGCGGGTGCAATGCATTCATTTCAATGGGGCTTTTCACATGAGCGATGTTTTTCACGCAGCAGTTCGCCGTTGCGTGAAAATCGCAGCATGTTCTATATTCTGTGTTTTTCACGCAGCCCTGGCCCCATTGAAGTGAATGGGGCTGCGTGAATAACGCATTGCATCCGCACACAAGTGCGGATGCAATGCGTGATTCACTGATGGTTGCTAAGAGATGTTGTTTGTAAACATTCAGTTTTTTTTCACGCGCGTGAAAAACGCATTGAAACGTTTCGCACCCGCGCGGAAAAAACTGAACGAACGTACGCAATCGCAGTCAAAACTGACTGCGATTGCGTGTGGATTGGTGCGGATGCGTGCGGATTTTCCTGAACGCATCCGGACCAAATCCGGACACGCTCGTGTGAAAGGGGCCTAAAGAGAGCAAAGAGGGGGAGGAGGTAAGTTATATAGTTTGGTATAAAACTCCGAAAAGGAGCAGGATATATCATCAGTAGACGTTAATAACTCCCCTGAGGGAGATCTTATTCCCCGAATAAACACTTTTTGATCCTGAGCCTTCACCAAGGAAGTCATCAGCTTAGAGCCCTTATCTCCATGTAAATAGTATTTAAAGCGCGAATACTGAGAAGTCTTTGCTTCTCTATCATTCAACAAGTTTCGCAAGTGTGTTCTGAGGGTAGTCAACTCCTCAAGAGTAGCAGAGTGCCGGCTCAATTTGTGTTTACGTTCCAAAGACGATATATTAGAATAAAGCTCATTAATTTGTGCCATCTCCTTCTTTTTATGCATAGTACCTAATGAGATGAGCTCGCCTCTCATAAATGCTTTATGCTTCTGCCAAATCGTGGGCATGCTAACCTCTGGAGTTAAATTGGTAGAAAACTCCTGCAATTTTTGCTTTAATAAATAAATATCGACCCTCTTGATCTGAACATTCAGACACCAACTCAAAGGGAAGGTTCTTACTAATACCTATGCTAACCCCACACTTAGGGCAGGTTTGGTGGCAGCTATGGAGCCAATGTATAAACTGCAGGTTTTCATCCTATAACGCCAGTAAGCCCCACTGGCCAAAATGGAAGTCAAACAGTCCACTAAACTAGTAGGATTAAAAGGGTTGCAACTTTTAGCGATAAATTTCAGGGAGGCAGTTAAAATAATACAACTTAACCTCTGATCCATACACCATTAAGGCCAGTGATTAGCTGCAGCAGTATATGGAATGTCACTTGTCACTGCTGCAGCCAAAATATTACATCACTGCTGCAGCTTGGAGCAGTGGCTGGTGTGGCAACTTAGGATAGGAGCAGCCTCGACCCTGCTCCCAAGAAATGTCAACCCTGACGACCCCTTTACAAATGGATCAATCCACAAGAGTAGTCAAGGGAAACTAGGACAGAAAGCAGGAGTCTGAAATAGCAATCCAATATAGCACACCGGGTTGTAGGGCATGATAACAGGCACAGGCATCAGGGCATGCTATACTCTCATAGATTCTCTTATCTGTTCCTTGATTGGTCATTTGGCCCGCCATTCAGACCTCCTGACTGGTGAATTGGCTGTTTTTTTATTACGGACGGACAGCTGTGCATACCATTCCGACAGAAATCTATGGTGGCAGCAGTGGCTGGAAAGGACTGAAGTAGCACGAGTGCCAGAATGAAAATATTTTAGACCTGTACAGTTCCCCTTGAATGATAGAAAATATATTTTACTTCAGTAAGTTCCTAAGATCCCCCCAGAGATGGCTGTAGCCAGGCTGAATTGTATCTCTTAGCTCAAAGCCTATGTCAAGGGCGGAATGGGATTTGGATCTATGTTTTAGAAAAATCAAGCACAGACCTGTTTTAAAGATATTTATGCAGGAAGCTGAGATATAGAGTTTGCCCTGCTGTCTCTGTACTAGTGGCAGCCAGCGATCTGGAGAGGACACTGTGGCCAGGGCTGATTCTCTCTACTTCATTACAACAGCAGCTTTGCAAAGGAAATGCAATTTTGACTCTCTGACCTTGCTCTGTAGATGACCATGGAACCTAAAGAATTCCCTTCCTCTCCTATAGACTGCCATAAAATAACATCTAACTGGGTTCAATAAAAATTCCAAAATTCCATAACTTATAAGTACAAACAGTAGAATAATGGGAGATGGTAACCCATAAGCTTCCATAGGTTTACATGCAGATGGTATTATTTATCCCTTTCCATTAAATTACAAATAATGTATTATAGCTGGCGGCTATCTGTTGGGTAATTCATTAAGTAGTTTTTAGTAACATAACATTGCCTCCTATAATAAAGGTTTAGGGCTGTTTTTCTTCTATGGCCATTGAACACCTCCTTGATTTTACAAGTATTATTTAAATAAAAAGAAAATAACATTTTACTTTCTCGAACCCAATTTAACGACATCAACTTGGAGCTAGAACAGAATAAAAACACTTAACCATGTAACACCCACCCTTAAGTTTTCTAAACAGCTGGCTCATAAATGAAGATTTAATAGATTGGTAAATTAAGGTAATAAAACTGGAGTGATGAAAATCTCAATAATGAAACCACAGAATTCACAGGCCACTCTTATTAGGAGCTAAGAGGGAAACTGCTCTGTGTTACCGAGAGGTTAAAAAAATACTTAATTTAAGGTGAATTCAGAAAATAGTAAGTGGAATGGCGGCTTGACACCAGATAAGAACGCACTGCTGGTTTATTAAACTCCTACCAGTTTCAGTATGTAACAGCCTATGACACCCTTGACCCTGATTGAGTGAATTTCTCTGTGCTGAGATTTTTTTCTTTCTTTTTCTCTTTTAAAAGGTAACTTTATTAAAAAAATATGTTTGTCACGTAAATTGTATCACTGTGAGGCCTCATATTCATGGTATATGCATTAAAGAGCAGTAGACACTCTGTGTGTCTTTGTATGCCGCCTCCTTATGGCACCTTATCAGCAATACTTTTTGGGAAGAATATCTTCTTAATATCATACTTTTTGTTCTATGTTTGTTGGATTACAGTGCCATACAACTCAGAGAATGTATTATGTGAAACCAAACTAAAGCTTGTTTCACATGGTCCTAATATAGTTGAATATTGGCATTTACAATTCTACTGAACCTAACAACATAGTGTGTATGGTGCTCTAAAGGCCCATTTATATGGGTAGATTTTCCGCTGGTAATGAGATCTGATCTATGATATACTGTACCACTGATATGGAGCAATCATCAGAACATATATGAGACCATGCGATCATTAGTGCAATCATTTTAACATACATAGGGGGAGATTTATCAAGACTGGGGTTTCCTGACCTGTGCTGGAGTGAGATGCACAAGCCCCTTAATAAATTAGGTGCATCTCCGGCTTTTCGTGCGCCAGAAAGTCAAATCTGTGGCAGCTAGTGGGAGCCACAGAATTGAGATATGCCAGTAGTCTACACCCGCTCGCCATTGCGATGGCGATGACGAGCAGTTAACAGTGAAGACATGGCAGAGCTCCCACGAGTGCTACGTTCTCTTCAAACAGCTGATCGGCGAGGGTGCTGGGAGTTGGACCTCTGCCAATCTGATACTGATGACCTATCCTGATGATAGGTCATCAATATAGGAAACTGGCAAGCCCATTTAAGTCTGATAATCCAATAGATGAGCATTTATTTGTTTGTTGGCCGACTGCAGAGCCTTTTACATGATGCAATGATCAGGAATGAACAGCCAATAATTAGTCTGTTTAAAAGACCATTAAAGGGGTCCTCCTTGAATCTATCAAAATGGCCTGCAGTCAGCCATCCTAGAATTTGACTTGGACGGGTTGCCTCCAGTTCTAAAGCTGCTTAGGTTGGGGAGGGGGCCGAAGCCTGACTATATTGCACTCTGATGCCGGCGCTGAAGTCACCCCACAGTGATGAGATGTCCTGTCAGGCTGCTCAGCCATAAAAGACAATCACATTATCACTGTCTATTGTAGTGCAAAGATCCCCCATAGTGGGTCATTGTCCAATTGTACATTTGATGAGGGGCAATCACCCCAAAAACAGCTGTCTGCAGATGATGTGCTGGCTTATTTAATTTCAGAGTCATGTCTCAAGGCCTCTTTAAAGGGTTGAACATTGACTTATAGGATAGCTGCCTTATATCTGGTGCCATTAGAGCCAGAGCTTAGGAGCTAAGTCTCTTCACGCTGTTTAAGGCGCTCTCTCCCCAAGGAGGGATGGTACCCCCCAAATGCCCATGCCATCACAATGCCTCTGCCATGTTTTATCGAGGGTGTGTTGTGCTTTGGATCATGAACCGTACCAAGCCTTCTCCATACTTTCTTCTTCCTATCATTCTTGTACATGGGATGTCTATTTCACTAGCCGGGTGAGAGGGGCTATAGACTATCTGGACATGGTTATGGGCAATGATAGTGGACGTCTAGTTAACCGACGTCTGTAAACTGTATTAACTATATAACTGTTACTATGTAACTAGCTGGGTGGGAGGAGCTATAAACTAGCTGGGCATTGTTAGGGGTAGTGATAGGGGAGTGTCTATGAAACTAGCTGGATGGGGCAGTGATAGGTGGGTGCCTATATAGCTAGCTGGGTGGGAGGAGCCATACACTAGCTGGGCATTGTTAGGGGCTGTGATATGGGAGTGTCTATATAACTAGCTGGGTGGTTGGAGCTATAAATTAGCTGGATCTTGTTAGGGGGGTTGCTGGAGCTGAGAAAGGGTTTGGTCAGACAGCAGCAGGAAATGCTACATACAGGATGGAAACAAACCAGAGTAATAGGTTTACAATACACAGTGAAAATGCCTCAGGAGGGTCCAACTTGAAAATAAAAAAGCATGGGGAGATATACATGAAGTAAGCAATAGTATGGTCATATCTGTTAAAAACTAGGCATGAGCGAACCGAACCGTAACGAACCAGATTTGTTACAAACTTTCCCAAAAGTTCGGTTCGTCACCGAACCGAATTTTGAGAAAGTTCGTAACGAATCTGGTTAAAGTAACGGCGACGCAAAATATACGCATATTTATTGAGAATGTACGCTAATGCGTATGCTAATGCGTATGAATTCATAAAATGCGTACACATTAGCGAACATTCTCAACTATGCGTATATTTAGGGTATGGAATATGCCATATTCCATACCCTAAATATACGCATATTTGAGAATGTTCACTAATGTGTACACGCATTAGCGTACGCATTAGTGTACATTTTCAAATATGCGTATATTTTGCGTCGCTGTTATTTTGAGCGAACCGAACCATAACGAACCCGATTCATAACGAATCTGGTAAAAAAAAAAAACGGCAACGCAAAACTACTTTTTTCACAGACTAGACCAGGATACAAGGGATTATTACTCCTATAATCACGTCACCCCCACAGCCCCGGAAGTGCCTGAGTGCGCCGACATTTTGTCAGTGCGTCTTCAGACATCCGAAAGAAAGGAGCTCCATAGATAGAGAGGGAAAAGAGATAGCTAGATAGATAGATAGATAGATAGATAGATAGATAGATAGATAGATCGATAGATAGATAGATAGATAGATCTATAGATAGATAGATAGATAGATAGATAGATAGATAGATAGATAGATCTATAGATAGATAGATAGATAGATAGATAGATAGATAGTCAAACAAGTAGATAGATACAGGGAGAGATAGAGAAGAAATAGAAAGGGTTAGTGAGAGAAGCAGGAGAGAGGAATAGAAAGCTAGATTTAGAAGTTAAGGTGATAGATAGGGAAAGAGGCTGAGAAAGCAAGAGATAGGTAGAGATAGGGAGAGGAAGTCATATAAATAAAAAAAATTGTGACATCTAGGGAGAGATAGGGTGAGAAAAAAAAAATAGTGAGAGCAAAGAGTCAGGACAGGTAGCATTCCTGTTCCGTGACCGTACACGCTACACGTTGCTGCTCAGCTGGGTGCCGTCAACCCCGTTTAGCCGCAACAAAAAAAGGTTAAAAAAAACTCCTAAAAAAAAGATATAAACAAAGTTTAAAAAAAAAAAAGTTTAAAAAAGTTTAAAAAAAAATAATAAAAAAAAAGGTAAAAAAAGTTATAAAAAAAATAAAGTTTAAAAAAGTATAAAAAAAAAACAATTTAATTTTCCCCCACACAATAAAAATATGTCCAAGCGTCCTACTTCCAGCACTTCCCAGGCAAGGAGTGCAACACCAGGCGGTGAGGGTAGGAGAAGTGGCAGCACCAGGCCCGGTGGCAGCCGGGGTAACAGGCGTGGCAGCAGGGTGCAGCTACCCCTGACGGCCACTGGTCAAGTAAGAACCACACAGCTAGCGGTTATAGATTGGCTTACCCAATCCTCCAGTTCCACCGCTCAAAGCTCCCAAACGAGGAGTCAAGCATCGGCTGGATCGTCCGACACCACCCTTACATGGGACGGTCAGCGAGAGTCCTCTGCCCCGTCCCCTGTTATTAGAATGCCACTCTCCTTTGGGGCACCTTCTGCCAGGGAACTCTTTGCAAACCTTGATCTGCCCTTGGAGTCTCTACCACTTTTTAGTGATGAGGAGGAAGTCCACCAAAGTCAGCAGGTGGAACGTACTGAGACTCCAGAGGAGGTGTTGGCTGTAAGCAGTCAACAGAGACAGGGAGGGGCAACCAGTGCCACACCTGATATCCTGTCCCAGCCACCGGAGGAAAGTAGCAGTGGTCCTGACTTTGATGATGATGTTGCTGATCGGACGTGGCGCCCTCAAGCAGCATTATCCTCAGCATCATTGGTGGAGGAAATAGAGGTGCCACCGACGCAGCAACATCCCACTGTTGCAAGCAACCGAGGCACAAGAGGGAGGGGTAGAAGAGAAGCTACCAGGCAGGGATCACCCTCTCAAAGCCTTGGTCCTGAGAGGGCACCCTCAGGCAGCAGTGGCAGTCAACAGCCAGCAAGATCCCCCGTGGCTGTCAGCAAACCACGGTCCTCAGTCGTCTGGCAGTTCTTCCGCCTGGGGACAGATAAGCATATCGCTTTGTGCCTGCTGTGCACTGAGAGGGTCAGTCGTGGTAGGGGTGATAATCTCGGGACAACATCCATGCGAAAGCATATGGAAAGGCAACACCAACAGGCCTGGAAGAACCGTGACCCGAATACCACCTCCTGTCAGGATGCACCATACACTGCAGATCCCATCATGCAGCATCCTCTCACTGGAACTCAGGGCTCGTCAGCCTCAGTTGCCAGCAGCAGCACAGTGTCACTGCCATGTACACCGCAAATGAGGCAGCAATCCCTGACCATGAGTCCATGGGCAGACGTCAGGTGTATTCCAGCAGCCATCCCATGGCCCAGAAACTGACCGGACACCTGATTAAGCTGCTGGTGCTTCAGTCCCTGCCCTTCAACCTCGTGGACTCCCAGCCTTTCAGAGATTTCATGGCGTGTGCGCACCCCAGATGGCGAGTCCCCAGCCGCCACTACATCTCTGGAAAAGCTGTCCCATCACTGCACAGTTATGTGCAGAAAAAGGTGGGCGACTCATTGGGACTCTCGGTGTCCAAGAGTGTGCACCTGAGTGCTGATGTCTGGTCCTCAAATTATGGGCAAGGGCAGTACATGTCTGTTACTGCCCATTGGGTCAACATCCTCCCAGAAGACCATCAGGAAGTTGGCCCATTCTTGCCACTGTCACCTCCACGGTGCTTTAGGGGGCCAGCAGCGGGAAGCAGAAGTTCTGCCTCCACCACCTTGCAAACATCCGCCGCTTCTACTGCAGTCAAACCTGCCCCGGTGTCTTACCACCGATGTCAGGCCCGGCGCTCTCAGGCTGTCCTCCATTTGGTGAGCCTGGGTGAAAGGAGACACAGTGGGCAGGAGCTCCTCCGGACCATCAGGGAGGAGGTAGATCAATGGCTGACCCCACGTCAACTAACGGTGGGAAGTGTGGTAGCAGACAATGGGAGGAACATTGTCTCTGCAGTGCAGCAGGGAGGGCTGAGTCATACACCTTGTATGGCACATGTGATAAACCTCATAGTGCACAGGTTTCTTAGATAATTTCCTGCACTACAAGACCTTATGAGGATGTCACGCAGAGTGTGCAAACACTTCAGCCACTCCTACACTGCAAGGAACACCCTGCTCAGGATCCAGAGACAGCGCAGTCTGCCCCAACATCGACTAATCTGCGACATGCCAACACGCTGGAATTCTGCCCTCCATATGCTGGACCGCCTGTACGAGCAAAGGTCAGCCGTTACAGACTACCTCATGGGGCAATCAGGCAGCTTCACGCCACACTGCGACTTCCAAGTCACACACTGGCAGATGATGCGTGAAGTCTGCCAATTGTTGATCCCTTTTGAGGACGCGACTTTGTTTGTGAGCAGGAATGACTATGGGATCAACAACATCATCCCACTCGTCCATGTTCTGGAAAGTGCGCTGAAAACCATCATCAGCGAGGATTCCCAGGCCACCACTCCAAGGCTGAACATCGCTTTGAGCCCAGAGATGGATGAAGTGCAGATGGAGGGTGAGGAGGAGGAAGATGTCCATGCCCAGCCATTCCACACACCGCCACCTGGCTTCTCTGCCTCTCAATCACAAGAGGAGATGGAGGATGAGGTGGTAGAGGAAGCGGAGGAAGACCCCAGCAGACCCTGGAACTATACCGAGGACAGTGTAGAGGAGAGGCGCTCAGGGTCCTTGGTGCAGATGGGAAGGTGCCTGCGGGAGTGTCTGAGGAGTGACAGCCGGATTGTGGACATCCGCCAGAGGGACCAATACTGGCTGGCCACCCTGGTGGACCCTCGCTTCCGCCGCAAAATGGCTGAATTTTTTCCGCCATCAGAGAGGGAGGCAAAACTGGGGTACTACCGGGACCTACTCACCAGACAGCTGGTCTCTACTTACCATCGAGACCAGCCAGGTTCCCAGACAACATCCGCTCGGGGGGAACCAGCGCGCTCCACTACCACCACCACTAGTGGAGGCGTGAGAAGACGCTACAGCCTCCAATCGCTGATGAGTGATTTCATGCAGCCAGCTGCTGAAGAGGGGACACAACACCGGACTCATGGCGTGGACCAGCATGAGCTCACCCACCAGGTCACTGCCTACCTGGATTGTACCCTGCCCCAAAGTGTCACCGACCCCGTGCAGTACTGGGCAGAGAAACTGGACATTTGGCCTCAACTGGCAGAGTTTTCTTTGGCTCTGCTGTCCTGCCCAGCCAGTAGTGTCGCGTCAGAGAGGGTGTTCAGTGTGGCGGATAACATCGTAACACCGCAAAGATGAATCGTGCCTGGATTACATCGGATTATACCACCCCCCTGCCTGATGTGAATGACTAAGTCATCAGTCACCCGTCTTGCATGGCAATCCGTGTGTCCAAGAAAATGACCTTAAGATTCCATATATGTGCCGTAAAACGTAAAAATCCGTAATTTAACTTATTAAGTAATGTTCCCCCCTTAGACCCCAAATTTAAAAAAAAAATCACCTTAAAAATTCCCTACTTCATTCTGATACATTTAAATAAACAGAACCCTATCTCCAAATTTAATGCCCATGGTGTGTTGGCCATTTAACATCTCCACACCAGCTTAATGCCTCACACCGGTGCACCGTCCAACCCATACCCCAAGAACAGTACCATCCCTAAAATAATCCCCACGACTATGCTTCACAAAGTGGGGATTTCACCTTTTGTGAACTATAGCCGTGGGGTTCTATCCCTGGCACCCGTGCCAAGGAACACTACTTACCGTTTTGTGAGCGGGTACTAACTGTTCTTGAGGTATTTTGTTGATATCATGAGAGTAGTAAAATCTCGCACCGCAAATCCCGATGGGGTTCTTCTCTGTGCAAATGATTTCACGCCTCTCATGCAGTCACACGTGGAATAAGGCTGTCTATGGGGTATAGATCACGGAGGCTGCTGTCCTTCAGCTGTGATATAAAAAACCTCCACAGTTAGTTACAGCAACAAACAGTTGCTGAAAGGCAGGTTAACTTGCCTTATTTATGGGTGCCTTTACAATGGGATGCTTTTTTGGGGTTCTCTGCTGCCTAAAATCCACAGCACATCGTTGGCTGATTTTATGCCACCTTCAGTACTATGGGGCTGGACGCAAATACCCAGTTCAGCGCAGAACTGAGTATGTCCGGACGGCACCATAGTACTTAACGCCGTTTGGGGAACGGTATAAAAATGCCCTGTGGATTTTACATCGCAGACCCGCAGCCACATGTGAAGGTACCCATAGGGTGAGGTTTTTTTGGGAGTGACCAAAGAGAGGGCAGGAAAGTCACTCCCATACCCCATCAGGGGTTTTTCCCCTACCCACTTTAAAAGATAAGTCCAGGCAATTAATTACTTTCTGTGCCCTTACTTGACCCAGAAACTTAGGCCCCATTCACACAACCGTAAGTGAAAGGGGCCGTATCTATCCGCAAAATTGAGGATAGATACAGCCCCATTCACTTCTATGGGGCCGGGAGCGGTGGCAGGGAGCTAGCCCCCTGCCATGGCTCCTATTAAGAAAGTGCTATAGTTGTCTGTGCGCATGGACAACTATAGGCAGACGTGTGTTCCGGGCGGCCCCATTGAAAATGCCTATAGTTGTCCATGCGCACAGACAACTATAGCACTTTCTTAATAGGAGCCACGGCATGGAGCTAGCTCCCTGCCGCCGCTCCCGGCCCCATAGAAGTGAATGGGGCCGTATATATCCGCAATTTTGCGGATAGATATGGCCCCATTCACTTACGGTCGTGTGAATGGGGCCTTATAAATTGCCCGGACTTATCCTTTAAGCCAGCTGGTGACAGCACTTCAAAAAAACAAAAGCATACATCCATTGGGTTGGGAGCTGCACTCGGTTAGGACATCAAACTGGTGTATCAAAGATATATATATATATGTCTTGACAACAGCCATAGGCCCAGATTCAACAGGTTTGACACCAGAGTAGTTGCGTCAATTTGTAAAGCGAGTGCCTGTGAGGTGTCCATTTCATGAAAATTGGACACGTATTTTTGGATAATGGAACTGGCATAAAGCCTTCTTGAATCTGTGCCTCTTTAAATTTCCTTTCTTCACCTCATGGATTCTGTGGGTGAAGTTGTCTGTCTATTTCACCGTATCCGTATCCTACTAGACTAGCTGTAATGTTAGAGGGGTTTTTTTTAACGTTGACTGTCCTGTGCTGAGCTACAAAAGATAAAGCATAAATTTAGATTCTATTTTGAAGACAGAAGTTCCACCAATTACACTTTTGAATTTAGCGGACGCCGAGGTGCCTAAGTGAAGGCTTCTATCACTGACGAGCGGTGGTGCATTAAAGGGTTAATAAACTCAGCCTGGGAAAAAATGGTTCTGCCCGCGGGGGTGTTTCTCTTGTGGACACTGTTTCTAATTACCAGCGAGAGGGTGTTTCTTTTAACCAACACCCCTGCGTCCTGGTTGGCTGAGGTGGTGGTAGCGGCTAAGGGGTTAAAAGGATGTCCCTGATAGGGGGACGGCCTCTTTCTCCAGCATCTTCACTGAAAGCTTCCCACCCTCCCTTCCCCATTATTTCAATGTTTTCTCTATTTTTTTCTGATTAATTTCTGGTTTGTTTCAGTGTTTTACATTACAAGTCACATCAGAGGTCGGTTGACGATTTCAGACGGAGAAGAAGGCAGACTTGCCCACAGAACGCTGTGGGGCATAGCGCTTCAATACTCCGGGTTATGGTGTTTATGGTCAACAAGTTGAAGTTTTGGAATAAGATAAGAAAATAAAGCTGTGACCGACCCTTACCCAACTTAAGGTGTTGTGTGTTTTATTGGCCGGCTGCGAGGGTGGTTTGGTGGGGGGTTTAGAGAGTTCAGTCTCGGCAGTTGCAGTGCCCGGGGTGCCGTGGTTGCTACGGGGGCGACCCTTTCCCCCTCCAGGGCCCTCTAAGTTGATTTTCCTTTATGTCCTAGGGGTAGGAGTGCCAAGGGGTATTTAGGCCACTTAAGTCTTTGGTGGGATTGTCACGGTGTTCCTACCTCGTGAGATGAAAAGGCCCCAGGCGGTGGCTCCGGCTGCAGAAAATTACTAGTAGTAATAATTGAGGGTCGTAAGATGGGAATGATGCGCAGACTTTTGGGAATGGTCCAACATAGTTTTATTGACTTAACTTTGAATGCAAATAACTCAGTTCATCCTTCAGCTTGGTGTCCAGCAAGTGCAGCTTATTGCTTATACTTGGCAGATGCTTGGAAATTCAAGTTTCAGGCTTCCTGTTCTAAGCTGAGGTTACCTCTTAAGTCTGGCTTCCCTTGAGAGTATTGGTGTGCCTTATTGCTGACTATATTACTCTGTCTTTAGGGTACAGCAGAGCTGAAGGTGCTCTGCTGTCCTGCACATGTCCTCCCCAATCAGGGTACAGGGGACAACTCCCTGACTAAACTGTCATTTCCTCCTCACTGCAGGAAGTTGGAAGAACTTAACTTCTCTCCAGCAGAGGGGGTCAGAATGGACTAAGGACCGTACCATTCTGGTAAAACTACATCTGAATCTGCCATAGTATTTACTGACACCTGCTGGTCCACCAGATACATATAAATGACATTACATACACATATAGACTATTGCGCTACTATGCTGCTACGTTCCTGCCTCGTGAGTAGGGTGTCCGATCTCTGTTATCCCCTCTCAGCAGACGAACAACCTATGTAAACTGCACTAAGCAACCATTTCTGACTGACTCTGAATATTCTGGCCACGAATACCAAAGAAAGCATGGGGGTGTCTTCACTCTGTAATCCCACCATTGTGAAATGATAAGCCCGCAAACGGAAGGGTGGCTTCATTCTGTAATCCCTTCCAAGCACCAAAGCCTGATAATGCTTTACGCTTTGTCACCTTGATGTCTATCAGTAGCTACAAGTTATTTTTTTCCTGGAGGCGGTGCTCAAGGCCTCAGGACATAGTGAACTAGGAGGAGGAATCTACCTGTCCTGCCAGAGTTCCAGTGAGAGACTATTCTCTCCTGACACATATAAGACACATCTATAGCAGCGAGGATAACCCTGAAGGAATAAGAGAAAACTGCTTGTGTCTCTGACACCTGGCTACCATGAACCGTTAGTGTGAAACGCCCTCAGAGGCAGCATATATATCTGAGGTAGAGACAAGTAAGGTGCTAACTATCTGGCTAAGTGCATGACCATACATTAAAGTGCATTGGAGGACACATTGTGGCACCTGCAAAGAAACACACACAATGGGCAATATTCTTGATCGTTGCTGAAAGGTAAAATATTAGTGCAAACATTTAAGTGCAAATATATTAAAGGCATAATATAGGATATCTGTGGTTACATTCAAGTCCATGTTTTCTTCTTCTTTGGCTTGAGACTGGAACAAAGTCCCAAATTCAATTGAAATTTGTAATCCACATTGGTAATAAAATAGGTTACAAATAGCTGAAAAGGTTTCTTGACAAACCCTTTTAAAAGTGATTTCCCAACAACCTGAAAAGGGGGGAAAAAAGATGTGGTGCGCAAACATGGCGCAACTTGGATTATTGCAGATGGGGGGAGTCCTGCCACACGTGTCCATCATGGTGGAGACTTAAAACATGGGCAACACAACAAATTAAAACATAGCCAACAGGTTCTCACCAGTCAGGGCTCAGTCCACGGGGTGGCTCCCATTAGTCCTGTAGTTCTTTGACAGTACTTGAGTGCGGGCTCCCCTTAGTGGAAAGCCGGCACATCCTCCTCGTCGCTGCTGGAGCTGAACGACATAAGAGGGCGCTCCTGCCTCTGATAGGCCTCACGGTAGGCAGCGGCCATTCCCCAGCGTCCTCTTAAAGATAGATGTGGCACTGGTCGGGGCAGGGTCCCAGTGGTCACACTGGTGACTGTGGCAGTCATTTTGGAACAGACCCTGTAAGGCCCGGATGCTCCTGCCAGGCCCACTGGCGACCGAACCTCGGGTTATAGAGGCTTGGCCATAGGCCTACCCCGGGCAACAGATTGGGCTGCTGGTGCCTCCTGCATCAGGTGGTAGGTGGCCAGGGGGTTGAAAATAAATTTGCTGCCTGTAATCTGACCCACCTGGAACGCTGGCGGTGGAGGAAGCTCGGGAATGAGTTGCTCCGGCTCGCTGAGAAGAGGTCTTGCTCCTGGCTGACTGTCTCCCGCTTCATCCTCTCGTGGACGGTGAGTAAGGGTGGCGGTCGCGGAGTGATCTTCCCATTCCTCTTGAGGTGCCTCCGGCCTCGGTGGTCTGGTGATGACCTTCACCCCGGTGGCAAAGGGGCCTTGTAGGCTCTTCATAGGCGTGAATTCTACATAGTCACCCGCATGGAGGTTGTGTCGTGCTGGAGGGAGGTATGGCCTCTTCACGGAGCAATGATTAACGTAGAGCTCCTCAGCGGACTCCTCGTCTGTGATGAACCCCACGCCGCGGTCCACGCTAAACCAAAGCACAGTCCCGGTGCGCCTTTCGAGAGTCGGGTCACCACGTCGGGGATGTTCTAGCACCTCGACCACCCACTCTTCTACAACCCTTTTATAGTCCCACAGGTTAGTAACATTTTTAGTTACCGCAGCAGGAACGATGGGGTTCTGTCGGAGGTCGTTATGTCGGGGCTTAGGCGAGGTGGGGACTCCGGCCACTCGGTTGTGGACTTCCTCCGCAGGCCCGGCCGTCTCGACTCGGACTTTGGCCCGGACGTATGGTGGCTTCCTGAGTGCACCACTGGTTGCGTCCATCTTCGGGACCACGTGTGCGGCCTTGCTTGCAGGATCTCCAGCTGCTATCACCGGTAGATGAGGCACTTCGGGGTTCGGCACCAGCTGTGCCTTGCGATAACTTGGTCCAGGCGAACCTCCGCTGGTCTAGGTGTAGGCTCATATGGGTCGGTGCCCCAGACCATATCCCCCCAACTAGGGCCACGCTGACGGGACGCCATGTTGTTGTCTCTCTCTTTCTTCACATACACCGCAGATAAAGGAGGAGCTAAGGGGGTGGAGTCTTCGCTCTCAATGCTCCCCACAGCAAGTTCCTGGCGGGCTGGATTGGATTTTCCCGCGTTACAGGGGGCCGTGCCATGGTTTTCCCGCTCTTGAGGGGACGGTTTCTTTGCTTCAGTATGAAGAAGCTGCGCCACTAGTGAGAAAATGCGTACGCATTAGTGTAAATTCTCAAATATGCGTATATATTGCGTCGCCATTGTTGAAGTCACTTGGATTTTTTCCACTTTTTTCATTGTAATAGCAACTGCAAGTAAACGAAACTATACCCTATCAGACTCCCATTATTGTAGAAGCAATTATTCAGCCGTTATAGCAAGGTTCGTTTTAGGTTAGGTTCGTAATAATCCGAAATTCAAGAAAGTTCGCCGAAGCGAAGCGAACCAAACTTTTCAAAAGTTCGCTCATCCCTATTAAAAACCATAGTAATGCAAGAAAACCCCTTCAAAGGTATGTTAAGCAGGCTTTGTAAATATGTTCTCGGCATATTGATCATAGCTCTATAACAACAAAAGTGGGAGATATGCAGTACCCAAGAGGACTACTGCAAAGGATTAAAATTTGCTATTTAGAGTAATATGTGTAGACAGTTATCAAAAATTCAATTCGGCTGCTTTGCAAAGTTCACAAAGAAATTCAATTCATGACGAATGAATTCATCACGAATCGTATTCCATTGTGTGTAGCGGACGCAATGACAGGGGATGGCTATTGCACCGATCCCCCCCCCCCCATCATTGAGCCCTTCAAATGCCACATTCAAAGCTGACTACGGCATCTGACAGTTATGTAGAGGGTTAATCAGGGGTTAAAAACAAAAAAATACATACCTCATCCATTTGAGGTAAGTGGTCAAAACAATGGAAACTGCAGTTCAATGTTTCCAAATGTAAAATAATGCACTTGGGGAGAAGAAATCCTCTATCTGAGTATCGTATTGGCAGTTCTGTGCTAACAAAGACCTCAGAAGAGAAGGATTTGGGGGTAGACATCTCTGACAGCCTCAAAACGAGTAACCAATGCAACCAGGCGGTAGGGAAAGCAAATCGTATGCTTGGCTGCATAGCTAGAGGTATAACAAGCAGAAAGAGGGAGATTGTGATCCCTCTGTATAGAGCTCTAGTGAGACCACATCTGGAATACTGTGTTCAATTCTGGAGACCTCACCTGCAAAAGGATATTGCTAAAATAGAACGGGTCCAAAGAAGAGCTACAAAAATGGTGGAAGGCCAAAAGCATAGAACTTATCAAGAAAGACTCAGAGTTCTTAATATGTATAGTCTGGAGGAAAGAAGAGAAAGGGGGGACATGATTGAAACCTTTAAATATGTTAAAGGACTGAATAAAGTTCAGGAGGGAAGGGTTATTAATAAGAAACAGAACACAAGAACAAGGGGGCACAATCTGAGGTTAGTTGAGGGAAAAATCAAGAACAACATTAGAAAATATTATTTCACTGAAAGAGTAGTAGAAGCTTGGAACAAATTTCCAGCAGAGGTGGTTGATACATCCACAGTAACTGAATTTAAACATGGCTGGGATAAACATGTATCTATCCTAAGATAACAATAAAGGGATAATAAAAGGGCAGACTAGCTGTCGCCGTCATCTTGATTGAACAAAATGCACCAAATTTCACCTGTGCTGTCGTCACACTGGGCAGACATGGTGATGTCATCACCATGTCGTCATCATGCCCGACACCATGACGTGGTGACATCACACATCAGCATGCACAAGATGTGGCGCATTTTATTCAATCAAGATTGCTACAACAGCCTCTCCCTGAGCAAATGGATGAGGGGAGTATGAACTGTATGTGCTCGGCCAGCGTGATGATGGGGTGACATCACACATCAGCATGCGCAAGATTTGGCACATTTTCTTCAATCAGGATGGCCACGACGGCCTCTCCATAAGCAAATGGATGAAGTGAGTATGTATTCTCTTGTTTCTTACCATCATTTCTGGAAAAATTGATTCATTACCATGGAAATTCGGCTTCATGGTGAATCTAATTTTACCTGACATTCGGATCGAAGTCAATTCATTTAGCTTCGGTTCGCTCAACACCAGTAATGTGTTTTTCTTCTAGTTTGATGTGATCCCAAGAGTTGTGTATGGATAGCACAATTTTGTTTACTGTGCCCTACTCAGATGGAGGATGGCTTGACCTCACCTGCTCCCTGAAGGAGGAACTATGTAGTTTATTTCATCAGCCAGTGAGTCTGGCCCAGCAGAAGTGACAGGAGCCGAATGTGCTGGTGCAGTGTGAGGTTTTCCTATGAGGATTCTCCATCTCTTTATAGTGAGGACAAGTGGCAAACTCCTAAAACAAGCCACCCTGAGAGAAAGCAGGAAAGACATCTGCAGACTGTCTAGGATCACAAGGGTGTTTAAGGCACAAGACTTTGCTGTTTGTGGAGAGGGTATGTGCCGACAGCACCCACCACACTTAGGCTGTCTGTCTGAGGATCTGAATCCTGCAGTGGGAACTGCAGTTTTGATTGTGAACATTTTGCATGCCTGTGGTCTGTTTGGAAAATAGCAAAGTGCATAGAAAGAGTTCAGGGTCTACTTCCACCATCATTGTTGCTGTCCATACACAGCTAATGGGAGAATACTATACTGTAGTGTTCCAATGAATTGTACCTGTTGCTGCTGTTTGTACTGCAACTCTCATCAACTAAACTCGGTCTGATTATTGATTCCATCATGCATCCACTGGCCTTTGCATCTGTCCTCCTGCCTTGTACCCTGTTAACTATCTACCATTAAAGGCACCCCAACCACCATCAGGCAGGAGCGCCGATACCAGGGAGTACTCTGAGGGAAGAAAGAATGCATGGCCCGGGAAGTGCCAAAGTGAGGACTGTCACCGTGAACTGTGAGTACTACTATCCATTTCAGAGCCATGACCACCACTTCCTTCCTTTCTGCCCTTTGCCTCCTTTGGGTCTCACTACAGATGGCATACCACCCAACAGTCACAGATCCGGCAGGACAGTCCTAGGGTTGGGCGATATACCGGTGTGGCCGGTATACCGCGGTATTAAGAAACAGCGATATGGCGATATCTCTGTTTCTTAATTACCGCTGTATTTTTAGTGATGTCATAGGGGCAGTCGCACGTCACAGTGCTGACTGCCTCTAAGACCTCCGGCGCACTTTACAGCCGGCACAGTGGAGAAGGAGAGAGTCCCTCCCCACTGTGATCCGGCTGCCGCTGCGCCACCAATGGGCAGTACACTGAGGAGAGGAGGGGAGGAGCTGTGGCCGCTGCGCCACCAATGACAACGGCAGTGAGGAGGAGGGGCGGGACTGTGGCCGCTACGCCACTAATGACAACTGCAGTGAGAAGAGGAGGGACGGGACTGTGGCCGATGCACCACCAATTAATTTAATTTACGTCTTAATACAAGTATAGACTGCGGGTGCCGGCCATATCACATAGCCGGCACCTGGTCTCAATAGCAGGAAGCAGTGATGCCGCGAACCGCGCCAATTAACAGCAGATTTCAGATTGTCCGCAGATAAATCCTGAACGTGTGCATTTACCCTAACAGTCGCTGCACTCCATGGGCTGCTGCGCGGAGAAGCCAGGGCTGAGGTACAGTAAGGGTAAATGCACACGTTCAGGATTTATCTGCGGACAATCCGCACTGAAATCTGCGGGTGTTCGCAGGAAAATCCGTGCGGCCAATCGGCATCAATTGGTGCGAATTTGCATGTGGATTTTACTGTCCCCATTGAAGCATTGAAGTGAATGGAGAAAATCCGGACAGGAAAAATAAAATTGACGTGATTTTAAAATCCGCACCGCAGAATCTGCACTGAAAAAATCTGCATCGTATGCATGAGAATTTCAAATTCTCATAGAATATAATGTACATGACCTATGGTGCGGATTTTGCGCACGTAAATCCACACGCAATCCTGATTGTGTTGGGCTGCTGAGTGGAGAGGCCGGGGCTGAGGTAACAGTCACTGTGCTCTGGGGGCTGCTGCGTGTAGAAGCCGGGGCTGAGGTACAGTAACAGTCACTGCGCTCTGGGGTTGCGGTAATATGGCTGTAGTGTGTAGGGACCAAGACCCATATGGGAAGCGCCGGTCTTTATTAAATGACCCCCAATGTTTTATTTGGCTGAAAGGCATCTTTATGATGCCAAGGTGCCCTTTCTGATAATGTGCACCTATGATGGGTGCACTCTAAACAACCCACTTATCAGGGTTTTCCGCCAGCATATCCCATTTTCTATGGGAGCGCGAAGATGGCTGCTATCTCCAGCACTCCCATAGAGAATGAATGGAGCAGCAGGGGGCATGCCCGATCGGCCGCTCCATCAGATTGGGGGGGGAACGGTGACCCTGTTCTTGGTGGGCAACTAAGAGATATTACTGTATGTGGGCATCAAGGAGACATTATAATGTATAGGGGAAAGGGAAACAAGGAAACACGCGCACATGTTTTGAGTGTTTTTTTTTTCTAAATAGGCATTTATCGCAATATATATAGCGTCATCGCGATAAATTTCTTAATATCGTTATCGTGGGAATATTTTTGATATCGCCCAACCCTAGACAGCCCCAGGTTTCGGTGGCTGTCCTACGGTCCCGCTCTCAGCAGTCTCTGCATCCATAGGACGAGGAGACAGCTGCTTCACCATTCAGCTAAGCTGTTGCTGCTCCACACTTATACCTCCCAACCGTCCCGTATCCAGTGGGACAGTCCTGAATTTCAGTGGCTGTCCCGCTAGCCCGGGCGGTAGAGGTATGTCCCGCTTTCAGCTGTCTCTGCTTCCATAAGAGGCAGAGACAGCTGATGGCAACGGAGGATTAACATTGGTGCTTTCAGGTCTGCAGCGTCCGCGTTCAGTATGTACTGGTGTGCCGTCCGCTGCTATGAGGAGCCCTGCCTATTTAGTTCCCTGTCTGTTAGTTCCTGCTCTCAGCCATCATCCACAGAGCTGACCCAGCTGGGCTGACCTGTGATCCTATCAGCAGTGGCGTGCATAGGGTGGCCATCCGTCCGGTTTTTGGCCGGACAGTCCGGTTTTTGGACTCCTGGTCCTCCGTCCGGCTAAAGGCCCGGACGGACGGCCAGAAGTCCTCCTTTTTAGGGGCGCAGGAAGCAATGAGCGCTTCCATCAATACAGATGGAAGCGCTCATTGCAGGAGCTGGGTCTGTACTCACCGCTCAGCTCCTCCTGCGCTCCGGTGTCTTCCTGTCTGCGCTGCACACGCCTGACTGGTACAGCGTCAGGACGTAGTGCGCGCACTCTGACCTGACGCTGCACGCAGTCAGGTGACAGTGCAGCGCGGGCAGTGAAGAGACAAGATCGCTGGAGCGGAGCTGCAGCCCAGGAAAGGTAAGATTTTTTTTTTTTTTTTTATGGGGCACAGTGGGCTGATCTGAGGTCTGAATGGGGCACTACAGGCTGGTCTGAAGGGGGCACTACAGGCTGGTCTGAAGGGGGCACTACAGGCTGGTCTGAAGGGGGCACTACAGGCTGGTCTGAAGGGGGCACTACAGGCTGGTCTGAAGGGGGCACTACAGGCTGGTCTGAAGGGGGCCTACAGGCTGATCTGAGGTCTAAAGGGGGCACTACAGGCTAATCTGAGATCTAAAGGGGGCACTACAGGCTGATCTGAGGTCTAAAGGGGGCACTACAGGCTGATCTGAGGTCTGAAGGGGGCACTACAGGCTGATCTGAGGTCTGAAGGGGGCACCGTGGGCTGATCTGAGGTCTGATGGGGCACAGTGGGCTGATCTGAGGTCTGAAGGGGGAACAGTGGGCTGATCTGAGGTCTGAAGGGGGCACAGTGGGCTGTTTCTGAGGTCTGATAATGGCACTACAGGCTGATCTGAGGTCTGATGATGGCACTACAGGCTGATCTGAGGTCTGATGGTGGCACTGTGGTCTGATGTGAGGTCTGATGGGGGCACTGTGGGCTGATGTGAGGTCTGATGGGGGCACTGTGGGCTGATGTGAGGTCTGATGGGGGCACTGTGGGCTGATGTGAGGTCTGATGGGGGCACAGTGGGCTGATCTGAGGTCTGATGGGGGCACTACAGGCTGATCTGAGGTCTGAAGGGGGCACTACAGGCTGATCTGAGGTCTGAAGGGGGCACTACAGGCTGATCTGAGGTCTGAAGGGGGCACTACAGGCTGATCTGAGGTCTGATGATGGCACTACAGGCTGATGTGAGGTCTGATGGGGGCACAGTGGGCTGATCTGAGGTCTGATGGGGGAACTGTGGGCTGATGTGAGGTCTGATGGGGGCACAGTGGGCTGATGTGAGGTCTGATGGGGGCACAGTGGCTGATGTGAGGTCTGATGGGGGCACAGTGGGCTGATGTGAGGTCTGATGGGGGCACAGTGGGCTGATGTGAGGTCTGAAGGGGCACAGTGGGCTGTTCTGAGGTCTGATGATGGCACTACAGGCTGATCTGAGGTCTGATGATGGCACTTACAGGGCTGATGTGAGTCTGATGGGGGCACAGTGGGCTGATGTGAGGTCTGATGGGGGCACAGTGGGCTGATGTGAGGTCTGATGGGGCACAGTGGGCTGATGTGAGGTCTGATGGGGCACAGTGGGATGATTTGAGGACCATTACAGCAGGTCCTTATTATTTCTGGGAGCACTACTGGAGGCACTATGGGAAAATGGTTTCTATTATGGGGAATTATTACTACTACCAGGGGTACTATTGGGGGTGTTACTATTATTAGTACAATATGGAGGGCACTACTGCTAAAAAGGGATACTGGTGGAGCATTATCACTATTGGGGCACTATTACTAATGGGACTATTTTAGGCAGTATTTTAGGCAGCAGCAGGATAACAGTAAAAGTGGGTAATCTATGATGTCTTTGTGGCAGAGAGAAGATGGAGCTGAAAGAAGTGTCATGGCGGTGTGGGCCAAATAGAGAAGATGAGAAAAGAGAAGATCTACATCAGGAAGACGTCACTGGATGTAAGAGGTAAGTGGTGCTGTATCATCTGGTATGTCTGGTGCTGGTGAATGTAATGTCCATCCAGATATGTGTCACCTGCCGGTATATGGTATGTTACTGCTGCAGCCAATCAGTGCTCTAATGCTGAGAACTGGCTGCAGTGGTCACATGCCATACACCTGCCCATCAGTGTGCACATCACCAGCACTATGACAGAGGTGCACACTCGCCCATTACATGCCTGTCAGTCTTTGTTTACGTGGCAGCAGCAATGATGCCAGAAAGTCCAGCGTGTCACAGGCGTCACCACTGCAGCCATATAACCAAAGCATTCAATGGCAGGGAGGGAACAGCTGAGAATTGTGGATTTCTTTTCCATCTGCCATATTTTATTTTTAATTACTGAACAATCCTCTTTATTCTAACCACACTAGAGCGGTATTTTTATAGTTAGGCTTGCTGGCTTGAATTTTCACGTGGTGGGGGTGGGGGTGTATGTGTGGTAAGAGCCAGGGGAGGTGTGATAGGTGACGGTGTACGAGCCGATTGGGGGCGTGGTTTAGCAGATTGGGGGGCGTGGTTTAGCAGATTGGGGTGTGGTTTAACATATTGGGGGTGTGGCCGAAAATGTCCTCCTTTTTGAGATGAAGCCGGTGGCCACCCTAGGCGTGCAGGAGAAGGGCGGAGAGCAGGAACTAGCTGGATGCTGTGTATATGGACTTCTCTTCTCTTCTAGCAAGTGGGGCTAGAACGGCGCCCAACCCCCACTCACTCCCACTCACTGTTTGCTGGAATCCTTTATCTTCATCATGTTCTTCTGCTCCAGGCAGAGGCCCCGCCCACCAGTCTCCTCATGTGCAGTGTGGAGCTGTGAGGTGGCTGCTGGCTGTCTGGCTGTAAGTGTAACTGCCCCCCTTCCCATATCCCCCATGTAAGTAGTAACTGCCCCCCATCCTTTCCCACATCCCCATGTAAGTAGTAGCTGCACCCCCACCCCTTCCCACATCCCCATGTAACTAGTAACTGCCCCCCACTCCTTCCCACATCCCCATGTAAGTAGTAACTGCCCCCCACCCCTTCCCACATCGCCCATGTAAGTAGTAACTGCCCCCCTTCCCATATTCCCCATGTAAGTAGTAACTAACCCCCCACCCCTTCCCACATCCCCCATGTAAGTAGTAACTGCCCCCACCCCTCCCCACATCCCCATGTAATTAGTAACTGCCCCCCTACCCATATCCCCCATGTAAGTAGTAACTGCCCCCCACCCCTTCCTACATCCACATGTAAGTAGTAACTGCCCCCCACCCCTTTCCACAACCCCCATGGCCCAGTCGTTTCAACATAGCCAAAGTGGCTTGCACAAGTTTGGGGTTTGATAAGACCCCCCCCCCATGTGGCCTCACTCCTGTTCACACAGAGCCTGCATCTCACTGCTACTAGTCGGACAGAGGGGGAGGGGAGAGTCTGCAGACAGTGTCCTGTGGACCCCCCAAGGCTGCTATAGCTGATTACCAGGGATGTCCAGCCGTCTGCAGGAATGGTAAGTGTAATGTGTGTGTGTTATGTGTGTCACATGTATGATTGTATATACATATATCTGTAACAGTCGTGTCGTATGTATATGTGTAATATATATGGCAGAGTTTATACTTAGTGTTGAGCGAATGTGTGTTATAAGTTTGGCGTCCAAGGTTTGGGTTATCGGAACCCGAACCATAATGGAATTCTATGACGCCATGCACCATGGAAGCCAATAAGAGGCATCTGTCATAATAGAAGTCTATGCTGGCCATAGTGCATGCCGTCATAGAATTCCGTTATGGTCCGTGGTAGTGGAATCCATAGCGGGATTCTCTGATAACCCGAACCTTGGACCCCAAACTTAAAAACAGATGTTCAATCATCACTACGTATATGCAAATGGACGTGAAAAATGGCAGTGTGAGGGCAGTTTAAGTTAGGGCTCTTTCACACAAGTGGATTCAGTCTGAGAAATCCCCTGCGTGTAGGAGAGCCAAGCCCCGTTCTGGACAGAAGAGGCACGGAGCATTAACATGATTAATACGATTTTTACTACAAAATCACAGTGACCACTTTATCTCACTGTGATTTTTTAGTAAAAAAATCACAGAGAGCTACGGAGCATTATTAATCATGTTACTGCTCCGTGCCTCTGCTGTCCAGAATGGGGCTTGGCTCTCCTACACGCTGCGGATTTCTCGGTTTCAGTTATAGTAGTCAAGTCCCACCAGTGACTAGAAAGTTCATTGAAGATCAGTACCTTCTAGTTATTCCTCTATGAGTATAACAATGATATAATAATACATTAGGGTCACTGTTCCCGCTTCCGATAGCTAATTGTAAATGGATTTCCAGTGTTAAGAACCCTTTACAAGGTGGACACATCGTATTTATGAACGTAGTGTGATTCTGTACCTATTTTCTATGTCTTGTAGGCCCGTTCAGTAGTACAGTGGTGAGTAATCTGCATTGGATGTGAAAACATCCAGGATTTGGACTCACATGTTCCATAGCAATATGATGCTCTTACATGGATGATAGATGGCATCATATACCATAGGCTCTCAGAACGAGCTGGTAAAACAGACTTATTAATTAAACTTATGAATAAACCTTGGACGGTCAGTAACCATGGCGATGCATGAACCAATCCCAAAGGAGATACCGGATGGTTATGAGGATAGCACTTAATGGATCCGCAGACTTGCACGAGTAATTACACGCTTCATTTTAAACGTAGCAATTGGAACAATGTATTAAACGAGGCGGTTTATTCCTTCATGTCACCGGGACAGTTACCCATGGGGGGTCGTTTCATTAACGGCTCGTGACATTTCCTGGCAAACATTTCATTGCTGTGATTTCTTTTTATTACTAATAAATGCTCCAGCCTGTGAATGACTGATCCTAAACGCCTTCACTACCAGCGGAGGCAAGAGCTGATTACTCTGCCATGTGATGCCAGCCTCTCCCACAGTGAACAGGTTAAATTGGGAAAAGCCATCAAATCTGCTTGTAACATCTCTACTTTGTTTAGTACTTGCTTTTATATCTAATATTTCACATTCACGCTTTTTTAACAATTAAAAAGCTCATCAGTCACGCTAAATAAACACATTGCTGTATGTATGTGATTATTTAGTACTGGAGTATATGTCTTTGTATCTCTTTTGGTCCTAGTTCCTACAAATTATGGTTAAAGAAGTCCCAGGAGAACGTGGCTCCACTGCAATTGTCATGTGTCATATCACATGGTAGGTAAGACTACATATGCATCATAAAAAAGAAAGAAAAGACAGAAAGTATCACCTTACAATTGTAACATATATATATATATATATATATATATATATATATATATATACTAGCTGAAAGACCCGGCTTTGCCCGGGTATATTTAATCTAATCTGTGACCTCCACAGCAGCTAGAGTGGCCACTGTCTTCAACCCAGAAAGCCAGACCTCACCGGCCATTCCCTCAAACGTGAAGCAGCGCCCCCATCCCCATGAAGCCACACGATTAAACATGAGGCCACACCACCCCGACTCCGTGAAGACACGGAGGAGAAGCTGTCTCAGCGTGAGCTACTGAAAGGGTGGACATCCCTGCGTCCATCCAGACACTGCGCCGGACGGAGGACAGGTAGCCAGAAAAATGGACTGTCCAGCCTAAAGCCGGACATCTGGCGACAAATAATTGTTCTTAGCTATAACAAAATAGAATAAGTTAACAAAAAATATTTTGCACATAAAAATCAGAAACCAAAGACAGAAATTTTATTATGAAAAATTAAAAAGTAAAATATTAGAAGCATTATGCAGCCTGATACAGGGCCATTGCTAGGCATGTAGATTTGGGGCCTGGCTCCCAGACTACAAAATATTGCCCTGAACCTCAAGTCAGCATCTTTATTTATTGACTGTTGTCGTGTATACGTATAATCTCTCAGCAGAAGAGCTGTGTATATACTATTGGTGTACTATATGGAGCAGCTGTTTTTTGTATGGAGAAACTATATGTACTTGTGTTACTTGTGTGTATTATAGGGGAAACTGTACTATTCTCAATACGGTTTGCACTTAGAGAGGCATTGTGGCATGGTAATAATCTATTTGATGTTTATAGGTAATATGGCTGTAGTCATCCAATGTGTTCTCCATTGTGGCATGTGGTACTGTTGGTGTTAGTATTCTGTGCAGGAGGTCCGATTTTAGGCCGGACAGTTCGGCTTTCAGACTCCCTGTCCACCATCCAGCACAGGGCCTGGACAGACACAGGGATGTCCACCATTTCAGTACCTCATGCTCAGACAGCATCTCCTCCGGGTCTTCATGGAACCAGGGGGCATAGCCTCGTATTTAGGGGTGTGGCTTCATGGGGACCAGTGGCACGGCTTCATGTTGGGGGGAGACTGAACATTCTGGCTTTCAAACTCCCTGTCCTCTGTCATGCGCAGGGCCTTGGACACAGGGATGTCCTTTTGAACACCCCACTCTCACACAGCAGCACTGTGCAGTCTGAGCAATGAGCTGCAGGGAGAAAGTCACCCTCCCCCCACCCCTGCAGCGACAGAAGGTGATTTTAACCTTTATTTTTGCAATCCCTGTCAGCTGCAGAGTGAGATGGGGCGTGGCCTGACCGGGTCAGGGGCGTGACTTAGTTGGACCTGGAGGTAGGGCTTTTAAATCCTTCTTTTGAATCACAGGTTGATGCCTTAGTAATTTAGGAGTAAACAGAGTGGGTAGCAGTAGAAGAATACATCTCTTATTACTACTGAACAGTAAATATGTGAAATTTACATTATATGAGGTAATGATTGATGATGAATCAATCTAAAACATAAGTTATATTTATGGTAACCGGAATACCTCTTTAACAGTCTCATCCAAAGCCTCTTTAAAGCAGACCTACAGCAGTGAACTGGCTAGGTTGTCATGGAAGCCTGTTGTGTGTGGAGGCTGCCTGTGAGCTTCTATTGGCTGATAAGGGTCATGTGACCAGGCTCCTATTGGCTAATGCATGTTTTGGGAATATCTCAGGAACGGTACATCCTGGAGAGCTGAAAACTGTTCTAAAACCTTCCCGGACACCTGATGTACATGTGTGCCAAATTTTGTGATTGTAGCTGCAGCGGTGCGGACTCCTTTAGTGGACATACACACACACACACACTCAGCTTTATATTATATATATATATATATATATATATATATATATATATATATATATATATTAGAGATGAGCGAATCTATTTGCCACTTCGTAGATTCGTATCGAATCTTGGAAATTTTCCGCTGCGAAGTGAACCCAAATTTTTTGAGATTTGCTCCGTTAGATTCGAAAATGTTCGTAAAGCTTTCTAAGCATTCGCTATGTACTCGTAAGCTAATTGTACGGTAATGCAACATATAAGTTACTTTATACGCTTATGCGTACAAATTCAGTTAATTAGCAAACTTTTACTGTTCGTTATTCGTGCGGCAAAAAGCCCGGGTAGAAAGAGGTCACCTGACCTAGTGGGAAGGGCTTGCTCTGATTGGCTCACGGGCTCTGTAAGCCGGGACTCCAGGGAGCTTACCATTGAAAGTATACAGAGTGAAGACTCCTCCCTTGTAGCTCCGCCTCCATCTCCAGTGTGGACCCAGAGCAAGTGTGCTGTGCAAGATGGTGAAGCAGCTGCGCCCCAACTGGGCAGAAATGGATTGGGGTAGCGATATCCCAGACCCAGAGGTTAAAGAGGAGCCAGAAGAGACTTGGATTCCTAAGCCAAGACCAAAGAAGACACCTGTGGCTGTGGTGTTCGCCGAACCGGCTGGTGCAGCGGAGGCGCCCGGGGCTCCCGCTCCGCCCCCCAAGAAGAAGGATTACTCCTTGAGGCAAAACGATATTGTCCCAGCCGTGGTGACTGCAAATGCCCTGACATTATGGGATTATAAAAAGGCTGTCGAGGAATGGGTCATACAAGTCCTGGATCATCCTAGGCCGGGGGGGTCCTAAATTAGAAAGGAGAAAAGGCACCGGCCTATGGTTCTCCGTAGAACGGGGAAGTGGGTTCCTCGCTGATGATGAGACCGCAGAGGAGTACTTTGTGGGCCGGGCGCTCAGTGAAACGCCCATATTTGCCACAACCCCGCCATAGCCTGTATGCTGGTGACCAAGTGGAGTATACCTCTATTAAGTCCTTGAAGGGGCCCTTTGCCACTGGAGTGACACTATTAGCCAAGCCTCTGGTACCTGTGTTACCCCCTGAAGTGTGGACAGAAGATACGGCGGCCATAGGCCGCGTACGCTGCCTCCAGGAGATGGAAGATGGCACCCTGCACTTTGGAGAAAAGCGCCAACCTCAGCCAGAGCTCCTGATCCCGGGTCTGCCGCCACCACCACCCTCTCTTCATGTGGGACAGCTGACTACAACTACCTTCTCCTACCGGCCAAAGGTAATACAGTACCAGCTTCCCTGGAAGATGGAGGCCGCCAAAGCATGAACCCATGAAGCCAGAGGTTCTTCCCGTCACGTTGGCAGGAGGATCCAGCAAAATCAAGGCTCGGGTTGCCGCCACAACACTTGCCAGTGTGACCACCCGGTCACTGCCAGAATCCGCTACTAGTGGTCAGTGGAGCTCCACTACATCACCTAGCATGGCTTACAAGAGGAAGGAGCGACCTCTCATGTCTTTTAGTAGCAGCAGCAGTGAGGAGGATTTCCAATCCTTAATCTAAGGGACCCCTCAACAGTCTGCTAGGACTTATGGGAGCTACAACGTGGACTACTTCTGACGGGTGAGAACTAGTTGGCCATTATTTTAAGTTAACTGGTTTTTATTGCCCCGTTTGCTCTCATCCAGATGAACACGGATTGTTAGGACTTTCCCCATCAGCAGAAAAAGTAACGTCCCAGTTGTGCCTAAGCGCGCCTATTTTCCTTTTTCCCCCCTTCTCAGGTTATTTGGGAGCCCCCTTTGCAAAAAGGGTTCTCTATTTGCTACTCTTTTCTATTATCCATGTGGATTACACATTACCTGTTTGGATTACAATACTACCTCACGTGGATTACAATTGAATTGTGTTCCAGACAATGTTTTATCATTGCCATTTGCCAACTAGGAGCCATAAGGAGAGATTCAAAGGTATATCTGAGCCTTTTATGCTGGCAAATGTGAAATTGATTGCACTAAAATGTTTGCATACTTATGTCTTTGCTGTATTTTAGCTACACTGTTTTTAGTGGTTCAGCACTTTAGCCCAGTGCGTCCTATTATGCACTTATTGTACGGTGTTTTTAGTAAATTATTCACTTATTGACAGCGAGCAGTGAGCACCTTATTTTTCTAGCTCATATGGACTGCCTCTAAAGACTGTACGCCGTGGCCTAGCCTCGTGCGTATGACACATTCGCAAGTCAATAGTACACTAAGGATTCGTACGCAGTTTTGTACGCTAATGCTTACGTATTGCGTACTCTTAACAACGCTGACTGTACGTTCGTAATTTGGGCAGGAATGTTTGAAAAACAACGATTGTTTTTTTTTTTACGTACATTCGACCAAATAAATTCGTTTAAATACGAATCTTGTCAGAAATTCGGCGAATATTCGGCGAAGTGAATTTTGGATGATTCGCTCATCTCTCTCTCTCTATATTTATATATATACAGACATGGATCATGGAATGCCAGGAGTCACATTATATGTGTGTGTGTGTGTATGGGATGGGGGGCCCATGAATGACCCCATTTTTAGGTCATGGATACACTGCACAGGACTGATCCATGGGCCATACCATTCTACTGTGCAGACAGGGGTCACTGCACTGTTATATGGGCAGTACTGTATGGGGACAGTACATACGGTAGATGCAGCTAGTAATAGGGGGCAATGTCCAGTGGTTTAATATGCCGAATTCATGTGAACTAGCAGGTCCTCTTTCCTGCTTACTACCGCTATATATATATATATATATATATATATATACTGTACATTATTATACCGTGTCTGGATAGAAGAGTTCTACTGTAGGTAGAATGTCAGCTACAGCGCCCATTGTGACATCATCGTTCCAGAAGAATCAATCAGACAAATCACAACCGCTTTGGCTGAGGTATCACTAATTATGACATCACAAAGACATGACTCTGGAAAGACCCCAGCAGTGAAGAAATATCGCTGGGTTGTTATGGAAACCTGCAGTAAAACTGTATATATGTGGAGACTAAAGGCCTGCAAGCTTCTATTGGCTGATAAGGGACATGTGACCGTGTATGGCAGTTGGGATTTGAAGAGAAAGACTTCCAGGCTAATATTGGCTAATGCAGGTCATTTTTTTGGGAATATCTAAGGAACGGTACGTCCTAAAATCCTGAGACCCGATCTAAAACCTTCCCGGACACCTGAAGTACCTGTGTGCCAAATTTGGTGAAGATCAGTCCAGTCATAAAGAACAGACAGACAGACAGAAACTAATTTTTATAATATAAGGAGATAACTGGTAAAGTGCTTATCTATAGCTGAAGAGTCACAACAGCTGTATTTGGCTTGCTGTTTATTTTGAACACCCAGATAGCAAACGGCGACCCTGGCCTAGTCGGCACCCCAGGAGTGATCGCCGGGGTAATCAGAAGAAGAAAAGAAAGATGCAGGGAACAACTCGTTGGGCGCTGTCATTAGGGGACTTCAGCCAGGTGAGTATAAGTTTATAAGAAGTCTACGCGTTTCAAGGATGGACAGCCCTCTTCATCAGGACAGTTACAATACAGGTATCGTAACTGTCCTGATGAAGAGAGCTGTCCATCCTTATACTTACCGACTAATGTCCCCTGATGACAGCGCCCAGCGAGTGGTTCCCTGCATCTTTCTTTTCTTATTCTACATATACATCATGTGAGATGTTCTTGATCAATTGCTCCACTGTTGAAATAATCATAATTTGTGGAAGGATTGTAAAATGTTATTGCTGCTTCTAATCAAATTTACACAGGTCATTACTGTCTAGTTCAGTAGACAGCAGTGATGCCTTGTAACTGGTTGCTGGAGTTTAATTTCTGTGAAGGTTATCTTGATGAAAATGTCCATTAGACCTTCACCAAGCACTTTTTAAATTACATATCACTTATTGTTGTTTTTAAAAAGGGTTTCCCCACAATTGAAAGTTATCACCTATCCACCACATAAGTGATAAATGTGTGACCAATGAGGGCCCGACAGCTGGGAGCCCCACAATCACTAGAACAGTGCCCAGTCCCAATGTCTATGGGGCTGATAAAAACAGCCAAGCACTGTACTGAGCTGTATCCATCACTACCATAGACATGAAGTAGATTAGCACCATGCATGCTTGAATACAACTCCACTCAAACTTAGTTTCTCCATGGTCATGTAGTGTGGCAGCTCAGGACACTGTCATAGTGATCAGTTGGTTCCCAGTGCTCAGACACGGGTCACCTATCCTGTGAATAGGTGAAAAATGACAATTATGTGAAAACCCCTTTGGATTGTTATAAAGAAAAACAAAAGCATGTTGCAAACAGCCGGCCAAGGATCCCAGCAGCATGACCTCCTGCGATGTGGAAGATGAGGCTTTAAGAACTGTAGAACCTCTTTAATTTAACAGTACTGTAAATGTAGATGTACAGTATACTTTATAACACAAGTGTCATCTATAGGTCTACAACTTTACATCTAATACCAAGCTGAGCCTATACCAACAGTGAGAAGGAGCAGGTCCTCCTGAGATGAATAAAATTCCCGCAATTTGTACCGGGATCAACTCAAACTGGCTATCAGATTCGGTTAGGTCCGAAAAGAAAATGCCCTATTGTCCTGAAAGTCGTGTGTAACACTCTGAGGTCTCCTAGGACTGTATCCAACCCCTTTCAAGATCTTTAACACCAAGACAGCATTACTAATGTAAATGTGACAGTAACATACATAGCTATGGGCAAACGGATGGTAGCTGGTGTTAACAAGCATTCTATCAAACACACACTGTGGTGTCAGATTTTGTTTGAATTAAAAACGGGTCCAAAATATATTCCTTTTGAGGGCTTTCTGCAAAGCATTATGGAGAAGCCTTCCAGTCTGCTGCCTGAGGTTATGTGATCCTTATTCTCTTTCTTTTGAACCGTAAAATGACGGCCGCCAGCCACCATTTTGAGTGACTCCTCTAGGAAGAATGCCAACTGTTTTGGATTTGCTGAAACCTTTGGGAAATTCCTAACAAATCTTTTTTGTGCCACAACAATTAACTCATCTTTAGTTTGCCCTCAAGCACCTAGCCACCTGACAGTTGTGCCACGCTGCTTTCAAGCTCCGTCCCATGCTGGCGTCCAATAGGGGCACGTGCCTGCCGTTTCCTGTCATTTATGCTTCCAGGGGTGCGTGTTTCCTGCCTCCCAGCACAGCCCCTGGGAGGGGTTACCAGGTTAAATAGAAGCGTTCTCTTCCAGGAAGTTGCCTGAGTGTTGAGTTACTATCAGTAATAGCGAAGGTGTTCTGTTCTGATCTTCTGTGTTTGACTCAGCCTGTTTGACCATTCTGTTTGCCTGACACCTGCATCGACTACTGGACCTGTTATTGGACTCAGTTCACACTAACTGCAGTTTTTACTGCAACTTGAGCTATTTGAGCGTTACCTGTTGTCTGACTCTGTGGGTCAGCTGTCAACCATTTTGGCTGATCCTGTAGGTAGTGGTTCAGTTTCTCTCTTGCTGCGTTCAGTCCTGTATTCTGCGAGAGTGCTGAACAACACCCTAGGGGTTAGTGGCTGCCATCCCTTGGTTGACACAGAGAAGTTACATTCTTTTGTTTGATTCACATTCTCTTCTAACAGATTGTTTGGTGATTTCAAAAAATAAATAAATGTCTATCCCCCTATTTCTTAAAAAAAATCCTAAAATGATGTAGTTTTCACATCACATTGGCCACTAAGCCTAAGCATGTTAAAGTTTCCTGATCTTTGACAGCAGCCACATGGGCCGGAGACACAGTAGACTGTAGTGGATCCTATGGAGATTTCTATGGGAGAGTTTTCTAGGCATGCTCTGTGACCTGTGCAGAGGTCAGGAGGGAATAGATAAACTCTGATATCATCTATTACTAATGTTAGATCTTGTGTTATTTATACAAAGACTGTATCTGTCATTGTAATCCTGCCTGTGATGATAATGCAATGATTACTGAAACGTGATCTGTAAATAAGTCTCAACATATTAGGTCTAGGCCATTGCAAAAAAACAACATGATTTTAATTACTTTTTTTTAAATATAGCTAGTGACATGGAACATTATAGCAAAAATCACCAAAAATTCTAACAAAATGTTCAATATAGAAGTGTAATTTAAACAATAGGACGTTTTCTGATTACATATTCCATTTGAAGCACCTTCTTAGGTTCCTAGCTTGCCTAGTCCCTGCAAAGATGGTTTATGTCTTCTGAGCTGCTTTGTCTGATATCTGCCTGTTTACCGTGTTAATCCGGTTTCGCCTGTCCTGACCTCTGCCTGTTTATTGAATTGACCTTGGGCTGCCTGCTCTGACCTATTGCCTGTTTAAAAGACTGAATAAACTCTGCCTGTTCTGACCTCGCCTTGTTCACTGACAATGCATGTGCCCGTACTCTTGGTGCAATGCACTGGTGTCTCTTGACCTGCCAATGTCAGTGGTCACTGAATACAGACTACTCCAAGAGATAACAGTCTGGTGGTTCCCCTGCAGCAAAGTCTAGATCACTTTACAGGCGTGAAAGGTGAAAGCCAAGGAACCGTTTAGCTAACTCCCTTAGGGGTAGTCTAATCAACTCAGTGACACAGTGTGTTACATACAGTGTGCAGTATCTGACATATTTAAGCTGTGTATCAATGTCTGAACATACAGTTGGAACACACACACTTACATATAGAAACACAATTTACATGCACTGAAGGGAACCAAGTTTCATTGGATCCATAATCCTCTCTTAGCAGATGAATGGCAGTAAATGAGGGTATTAGCATGTACTTATACACAGGAAAGTAAGGATGGCAGTTTCTTATAATTAGGGGGAACTGTGTTGCAAACAGCCATGTGGCTCCCAGGGACATGAACCATTATAAAAAGGAGGACCAAGTTACAATAACAACAAAGTATTTGTGGATGTATAGCATGCATAACTCTACAACATATGTATGATATATGAGTCTACAACTTTGTATTCACACCTGATACCAAAAGTGTAATGCTCCTGTCTCTAGTAATATTCAACAAAGTGCCCCCTTTCTCTTTGGCACTGAGAGCCACAGAGTACAGGAGCCCTGCGGGAACACCTGCAGACATAGTTTGCATTCCTCCTGTATAATCCCTCACTGCTCTCACAAAGGTATGAAAGAATAAGTAGGGACCGGCCACTCTAAACCCAGCATTCAGACATCAATCAGTGGTGCTTCTTCCTTTATCCCTAATTTCCTGCTGTATAAGCAGCTCGTATTTCATTCAGGACAGGCTAGCAATTCAGTAAAACAGCCTTGAGCTGTACAGGTCAGGGGAAGACCCTCAAATTCATAACACCTTCCCTTGGCCATATGCACGAAGATCAACAGAGAAGGTCTAAATCAAGGTCATAGAATAGATTTCAAGTATGTGTCAATGTCATTATGTTGTGAAAAAGAATGCTGAGCTTAGTTGTGTAGTGAAATGTAGTTTTAATAAAATACAAATAATGAGCAGCACTTGTAGTCTATGGGACCCTAATGTACCCTGTGTGGATGTATGTTTTCACTGGGAGGCATACAGAGATTTTCTCTAATCAAAAAGAAATTGCAGCATGCTTAATCAGATGTTATATTACATAGGAAGACCTACCTAGAAGCATTGCTACTATGGTACCGTACAGCAGTACTATATGGTGCCACAAGAAGTGCCTATAGCTCAGATAATGCCATAGGAAATCCCCATACCCCTGTACTGGATTAGTGGACACTGCTTTGGTCTTTGCTTAATGAACTTGTGAGGGACATATTATGTGGCAAAAATATATATTTAAAAATAAGTACAAAAAATAATATGATACAAATAAAATAAAAAATTAAAACCCTCATGCCAAACAAAACCGTCGCTATCATCGCCCTCTTCACTATACTATACATATTAAAGTGACACAAAATTGGGAACTCATTTTAATAATCTATTTTCCTAGCAGTTTTCATATTTAAAGCATAAGGAGCTCTAGTTTGAAAAAAAATTACTTAAAAATTGTTTGCTCTTTTTTCCCAAAAAAGATTGTGTTGCCTTCAGTCACTGTACCAGTCGGATGTTGCATTCATGCATGATTGTGGCATCTGATAGCAATAATGCTTCTTACCTGCACCATTTGCTCGCTATAGGCCAGTCGCTGCCTTCTTGCTTGAAGATCCGGCTCAAAATCTTGCGCAGCCTGAGATTACATCATCACGTCAGCCAGCATGGTGACATCATACATCACCGTGCATGGGATTTCAGCCGAGATCTTCAAGCAAGATAGAGGCGGCCGGCTCATTGTGAGCAAATGGTGCTGGTAGATATGATTTTTTTTGTTTTTTACACTATTTCAGGTTGAATTGATTCACCACCACAGAGCACAAGGAAATTTGTTTTTGCAGTGAATCGAATTTATCCTGAAATTCAGATCAAAGTCCATTTCGATTTGCTCAACACTAGTTATAACCAATGAGTGCCAACTTCTGCAGTGAAGGAAAGTGTTCATTTATGAATAGGAGGCAGGATGGAAGGAAATGTCGCCACGTAAGCCCCTCTTACACTTCACAATGTTCATAGGAACGCTCATTCCTGATAACTGTATAATCCTGCCATCGATAAACGAGCAATCACTCATTTGTCAGCTTTCATCGGAATGAAAGGTGTCCCATAATCGTCAGCACAATCTGTAATCAGGGATGAGCTACCAATAATGAACAGAACTGAATGAGGGAAGAATGACTGTGGTAGCAACCGTTCCTTCTCATCCACTTTGCATTGGCCTCTAGCGCAATGCAACAATACAGTCCACAGACAAAAAAAAAGGAATGCATCCCTGGTTTAAATTATGTTATTATTAGAGATGAGCGAGCATACTCGTCCGAGCTTGGTGCTCGTTCAAGTATTAGGGTACTCGTAAGTACTCGCAGCTCGGACGAGTATCTCGCCATACTCGAGGAAATGGCAACTTCCGCATCATGCTTTTCTGGCGCCTAAAAACACAGCCAATCACAAGCCAGGAGACTCTACAGTACACCCAGCATCACGTGGGGCCCTTACATGTCGATAGCAGGGGTTGGCTGGCCTGATCAGGTGACCCTGGAATATACTACCGACTGGCCGCGGCGCTCGGCTCAGATGCCGTCTGGATGTCGTTAGGGATAGAGCTGCTGCCTTTCAGGGACAGTGTTGGGGCCTGCATTTAGTTGTCTGTTAGGCAGGGATCACCCACAAAGAACCCAACAGCCCTTCTAAGGGCTAGAAGACATTTTATTTATTTTTTTTTTGTCACTTGGCTGGCTGGCACTAGTAGTGCCGCTATCGCCATATCTAACCCTGTTTTTTTTTTTTTTTTCTATCTCAGTGATACAAATCCATTGCACACAGCACTGTGGAACCATTCTGTGTGTCACAGTTCAGCACTGGCTCACTCCAATCCATATATCCTGTCCAGGTGACACTTTCTGTACGTCACACAATACAACCAAGTCATTTGCTACCAATATCATCTACAGCTTGATCCAGAAAATTCTCTGTGTGACATTTCTCTGGGTCGCAGACTAAATAGCCACCGTTAACAGGGTGTCAGTCAGTTCTACCATATTTCCTGCACGTCACGTTCCCAAAAAAACAAAATATAAAAAAAAAAATTATTAGTTCAGTTGTTTTCTTGTTCAATGTTTTTTATTGAAAGTTTTATAGAATGATATTAACAAACAATAATATGATCGAGACATATAAAGAAGTTGACATAATTCACATCAAGATATCGCATGAGTTTGTATAAAGTCAATCCTTCCGTAACTTTATAGAAGAGGTGAATTGACATCAAAAAAGGAGAAAAGAGAGGAAAAAAAATAAAAATAAAATAAAATTAGGGGTTATAGAACAATAGCTCAGTGATACAAATCCATTTTACTCAGCTACGTGTAACCTTTCTGTGTGTCACAGTTCAGCACATTCGCTCCCATCCGTATATACTGTCCAGGTGACACTTTCTGTACGTCACACAATACAACCAAGTCATTTGCTACCAATATCATCTACCGCTTGATCCAGAAAACTCTCTGTGCGACATTTCTCTGGGTCGCAGACTAAATAGCCACCGTTAAGAGGGTGTCAGTCAGTTCTACCATATTTCCTGCACGTCACGTTCCCAAAAAAACAAAATATAAAAAAAAAATTATTAGTTCAGTTGTTTTAGCTCAGTGATACAAATCCATTTTACTCAGCTTTGTGTAACCTTTCTGTGTGTCACAGTTCAGCACATTCGCTCCCATCCGTATATACTGTCCAGGTGACACTTTCTGTACGTCAC
>ONZH01011344.1:0-50680 GCA_900303285.1 Rhinella marina | reverse complement strand
TCACTGTACTGCACTATAGTAGCCCTGATAAGGGCTTTTAATCACGCTCCTGCCTATCCAACAGCTAAAACCTGTCTCTCCCTTCTCCAGCCTCTGTCCTGACTAAGTTCACGCAGCATATGCGAACGAGCAGGAAGAGCTGAGTTTTTAATATTCGAGGTCACATGGTTTTTCCAGCCAATGCATGTAGACGCCGTTTTCGCGCTGCCAGCGTGCTCAGCGTGCCTGTCATACCCCCCCCTGCATGGTGATTGGTGGAAAAAGAGCGCCAGGGAAGGTGGGAGGGGAAACGAATTCTAAGTGCGCCATCGCCGTTATACTCGAAAGAAATCGAGCACGCCGAATATCGTAGTATTCGATCGAATACCAGCTCGATCGAACACTACTCGCTCATCTCTATTGCTAATGATTGGTGTTTTTTCTGCTAACATGACATGACCATACAATTATATTTACACCATTATAACCAGGTATTAGTAATAGTTTCCCCTTGGATTATTTATTTTAAATCTAGAACCAGAGTTATCTAAAGAGCCAAATAGGCATGGGTTTATATATATATTTTCTATGTACAGTGGCCCCTCAAGTTACAATATTAATATATTAATTGGTTCAAGGTCAACCATTGTATTTTGAAACCTTTTTAACTTGAGTTCATAACTCAGAAGAAGAAAAAGTGAAGTTTTAAGCAGATAATCAAGACATAAAAAGCAAGTCCTTAAGTAAAACAGATAGGAATAGATGCTGGAAGCTATAAATGACTTTCTATGGTGAGGGCAGGAGATTCTTCAGAGTACTGCATAGTACTAGAGATGAGCGAATCATTCAAAATCATTCAGAAAAAGATTTGTATATTCGACGAATAGATTTGTTGTATTTGCGTACAAAATATACGCTATTATGTGCTATTAGCGAACATTCGCGCACTAATAACGAAATGTACGCAACTTCTTAGAAGACGTACGCATGAGCGTACAAATAGCTTACGAATACTCAGCGTACTATTGTCCACGCGATTACGTTATACACAGGCACGTACGACGAGAGGCCGCGGAGTGCACTGAGAGGCAGAGCGAATATTCGAAAATGACATCCAGACTATCCTCATCATTTAGCTCTGCTGCACAGCTGAAATACATAGTCCGGCTGATGTACCGGCAGGATTACGATGGCACACACCGCCACCCGAACCAGCATAAAAAGGAGGTGATCCAGCAGGTGATCCGAGGCTTGTGCCATCGTTTCGACACCTTGCGGACCCCGGGCCAGATCCAGCGTAAATGGTCAGATCTGAAATCGCCCTCAGAGGCAGTATGTATATTTGAGGTAGAAAAGTAAGGTGCTGTCTATCCGGCTAAGTGCATAGTACAACCATCCACCATACAATAAAGTGAATATGAGGACACATTGTGGTACCTGTAAAGAAATACACACAATGGGCAACCTACTTGAAAATGTTGCTGAAAGGTAAAAACATTAGTGCAAACAATATAGTGCAAACACATTATAGGTATAATGTAAACATTTTAAATCACCTACCTAGTATGCTCACGGACATGTTTAAGTCTCTTTTCTTCTGACACTTGTCATAGAACTGGAACAGAGTCCCAAACTCAGTTGCAATTTGTAATCCATATAGGTAAAATTGTAATCCAAATGGGTAAAAAAATAGCAGCAAAGGTTCCTTAAAAAACCCTCTTTGAAGGGGCTCCCCAATAACCTGAAAAAGGGGAAAAAAGGGATAAGGCGCACATATGCGCAACTTGGTTAAAACTTTTTTTTTTTTTATGAGGGGAGACCTGACAATCCATGTCCATCTGGGTGAGGACAAACGCAGGGCAACAAAAATAAAAACAAACGCCAACTAGTGCTCACCCTTCAGGTTAAGTCCACATTGTGGCTCCCATAAAAGCTGCAGGATCTGCAGCTCCTTACTTGAGGGCCAACAGGTCCTCTTCACTGCTGCTGGGGCTAAAAGACATGAGAGGGCGCTCCTGCCTCTCAGAGATGGTCTTGGTAGTGACCGGGCGGTCACACTGGCAAGGCCTTGCCCGTTACCTTGTAGTGGCCAGATCCTCCCGCCAACATACAAGGTGACAGAATCTCCGGCCGTAAGGGCTCTGGTAACGGTCTACTACCAGTGAAATGGCCATGTCAATTGGTTGGATCTGAGTCTGAGGCATACTATGTTGGTGCTATACACTGTTTTAGTTGATTTGTCCAAAACAAACCCAGAAAGATTTGACTTTGTCTGCCATCCGAAAGATAGCAAAGTTCGAACTGGTTCACAGTATGTTGAACCTATATATTTATGTGGCACTGATGTTTTAAAGGGTTGCCATGGGCAACATTATTATTAAGTTTGACACTATTTTCAGGGAACACAGTGCACATGAATGTTAGATTCATGGGCCTTCATTCATGGGTATGTTCAGACTCTGTGTTGCACAGTCATTTAGATGTCACCATCTGTGACATTATTATTTTTAGGGGGAACAGTCTGGTAATGTTCAGAAGGTACTGTGTGTAGCACTCTCATTGTCAAGTGAAATAATCTGTGATATTGTCATTTTAAAGAGGAACAAGGAGGACCTTTGTTAAAAATTTGAATCCCACCTCTGACTTGTCACCAGTGTAGGGTTATTGAGAGATTAAAAAATAAACTTAAAAACCTAATGTACTCTACTTACTAAAAGAATAATATTCCTGATAGAGAAATTGACAGGAATATTATAACTAAAGCCGTATAACACACTATATAAATATGTGAAGTAGTAGATCTAGTGATCATACTGGTGAAGGGACAACTATGTATTTGTATAAGTTTTAAAGTTATTCACAAGTGTACTCTATGCGGCTGATAGGAAACAAACAAATGATAAAGTCATTTACACTTAAAGAGGTTGTGCCACTAATATAAATGTATCTCACCCAAAATATATTGATGTTTTATCACTTTCCCCAAATACAGTATGACCATTTATCAAATGGTTATTTGTAGAGATGAGCGAATCAAAGCTGACGAAGTGGAATTCGTTACGAATTTCATGGAAGATTCGATTCGCAACAAAAGCGAATTTCATGGTGATTCGTAGTAACAAATCTTTTTTTTTTCCTAAAATGGCCGCAAACACATGGCATGACATGAGGGAAGGATTTCTGAGACAAAGAAGTAAACACCCACAATGCGATCACATGTAGACATGTAGCCAATTAGCAGCCAGCCAGGTCATGTGATGTCACAGCACTATAAATAGCTCTGCAGCGCTGGAATCCGCCATTTGCTATTGATTTTAGACCAGAGACAGACATCAGGAGAGATAGGGCAAGTGAAAGAAAAACGTTCCTAAAGAAAAGAAATGAGGGGATCAGGGATAGATAATCTGAATTGCAGGGATAGGAGAGGGATGATTTCTAGACTGAATCCATAGGGGATTATCAGGCAGTGAAATCGCTATTCTGGTACACTGAGCAGCAGTGAGTAGGCATAGGGGTTAGCCTGTTATACAGCACTGCACTCTGTTCTAAAGGCTGTTTTGGGGTGCTTTATTCAAAGAAGCACCACTAGTGTCGCTTTTTGCAGTGCAGTAAGAGGGTCAGAGCCTTGTTTGTGGTACATTAAAAAAAAAATAAATAAATAAAAAAAAAAAAAAAATAATAATAATAATAATAATAATAAAAAAATCTTTTGGGTTGTGTTTGGGGAAAAACATATATAATCCGTGATTGGCAGTTTGTAAATGTGAAAGAATTAGTTGCGGCGTTATTCGCCATACAAATAGACAAGCGCCATATAGTGCTAAATTCTTCAGTGTAGTTGAATTGCCAAAAAAAACTGTGAATCCGTGTTTGTGGGTTTGTTCATTTTAAATAACTATTTGCGGTGTTATTCGCCATCCAAACAGAAAAGCGGGATATAGTGCTAACGTAGTCAGTGAAGGGGACTTGCCAAAAAAAACAGTGAATTCGTGTTTGTGGGGTTGTTAGTTTTAAATAACTATTTGCATCGTTATTCGCCATCCAAACAGAAAAGCGTGATATTGTGCTAACGTAGTCAGTGAAGTTGACTTGCCAAAAAAACTGTGAATCCGTGTTTGTGGGTTTGTTCATTTTAAATAACTATTTGCGGCGTCGCCATCCAGTCTTTATCTGTAGAGGGTCACAGCACTCTATCCCTAAAGTGGCTATGGTGGGTGCACGTCCGGTTCTGGTCCTAACTCCACTTAGGGCCAATATCTTCAATATACTCAATTGAGAGACAGCACTCCACTTTTTGCGGTGAAAAAAGTGAGTTTTTTATTTTCAGCCGAACATATTCATGTACAATTTATAGGCAACGTTTCGGGCATAAAGGTTGTCCTTCTTCAGGCTGGCGTTACATATGTGGAAAAAGTGAAAAACATAAAGTAAATATACAATGAGACCTAGATGAACACAACTACCTGAGTCATACAATGAAAAACCAATGAAAAAATGAAATGTAAAAGCATTTCACATGGCACATGCTGTAAAGGTATTTCACACATGCAAGCAACAGAAAGCAAGTCATGAATCAAGGAGAAATATATAGCAGGACAGAGTATGCTTATTGTAGAATATAGGAAGTATACAGCAAGACAATATCAAGTATGAAGTAAAAGGTAGTACATGATATTAGCAGGTAGGCATGTGCTGTATATATTATGTCACATATATGAGGTATCTAAACACCACTGAAGGTCAGGTGGTAGTTGAATATATAGGCAGTAGTATTACAACAGCTCAGGTAGAATGGCACAATATATGGGAACACTGTGAATATAGTGGCAGTGTTAGTAATATAATATAACAAGGAATAAGTGTACCCTAAATAATAGGCAGTATCAGGGGACAAGTGGGGAAGCGTGATACAAAGCCATCATGTATGGTGTAAGGAGAAGCACAATACCAATATTACAGATGACCTATCACTATGAATAAACTGGAGAATGCCATAGCACTTACCCAGAGGAGCGTGCAGCTGACCATGCCGGCTGTGGAATAGAGCGGCATGTCAGTGGTGTATATATATGCCTAATACTGTGATCTGAGAGCCAGTGTCACTTCCTGTGCGCGCCGGCTCTCAGACATGTAGTCCGGGCGCAGCGGACCTAACAAGATGGCGGGCTTGGAATGCAGTCTTTGAATCAATTATAGCTAAACTATATCTGGGCAAGCGCGGTCTCAAATATAAAGGCTAGTGGTCATCTTAGAAAAGGGCACAGTGCCCTGATGATGATAAATGGGTTATTGTCACAGCGAAATAAATATGTAAATATTGGTATTATCATGACTCATACCATATGGCATTCTGGGAGAGCGAGGACGCCCGCCAAGGGACGTGTACGGCCCTGAAAGTAGAATGAAAGAAAAAAGGGTTAATCATCATGTAATATACACAGACTACCTTCATAGATTAACATCCCAACAATAATCTCTGTTAAGGCCATCCGGATGTAATGTATTTAGCCGTCTTATCCATACCATCTCCTTCTCCCGTAGAAATTCTTCGTGGTCCCCGCCCCTTCTAGGAGGAGGAGGAGTTCACCTTTAAATTAGTTGGTAGGGTCCTGGGTGATAGGTTGGTATGTGTCATGATCCATGAGCTGATGCAGAATTTCATCCTTATAATCTTTGTTATTCATGACCACTATACCTGAACCCTTATCTTCCGGTTTAATAACAATGTCCTTATTCTTACTAAGACCTATGAGGGCCGTTGATTGGCATCTAGATATATTATGTCTTACCTTTCTTGTGGTTAATTGTTTTTCTAGTTTCTTCAAATCGTCCTGTACCTTCTGAATGTAATATGTAAACAAATGGTATACACTATTGAACTATTTCAGAAATATGCTGTACTATGGGTCAGAAACATTGTCAATGTATTTTGGATTTGGCAGGGACCTGAACAGGAGCTGCATGACTTTCATGATGCCATCAACAGCTGCGTTCCCTCCATCTCCTTCTCCCTGGAATTCAACCGCCTCAGCATCCCTTTCTTAGATGTCCTCCTAGAGGTAAGAAACCACTCACTTATCACCACCCTCTACACCAAACCTACAGATACTCAAATACAATAGCTTCCATCCTTCCCGGTCTAATATGATCACTCCCGCTATCACAACTACTACGAGTAAAACGTATTCTATCTGATAATGACAAAGTCAACTCCGAACTTGAAAACATGTCATCAAAATTTCTCAAAAGGAGCTTTCCACAAAAAATTATACAACAACACCTCAATAAAGTCCAGGACATATCACGTAATGAACTGCTCAATAATAAATCATCACGCTCCAAGACTTCTAACCAACGTGTAACTTGTGTAACTACATGCTCTACTATGAGCAAAGACATTAGCCATATCATCCAAAAACAATGGCACATTTTAAGACGGAATTTTCCTAATGTCTTTCCTTACAAACCACTAATGTCCTACAGAAGAGGAAAAAACATTAGGGATTCCTTAGTAAAAGCAGATTTGGGTTCCCAAAAACAACTCATTCAGACAACAATCACGGGTACTACAAACAAAGGTACATACTCCTGTCTCTCCTGCACACAGTGAGGTAATGTTTCCAAAGGCCCTACCTTTTCACATCCCCTTACAGGTCACATTTATAACATCAACGGCCATTTTTCATGTCTGTCCAACTATGTGGTGTATCTCATCAAATGCCCGTTTGGCTTGGCTACGTGGGCGAAACTACCCAAAAAGTGAAAGACAGGATTTCCCAACATAAATCCAACATTCCCACACGCAAAACAGTGGCCCCATTAGTTGACCATTTCATCTCTCTTAAACATACAGTTACTCAACTCCGTTACCAAGTTATTGACTGGATCCCCCCTCCTAGAAGGGGCAGGGACTAGACATGAGCGAGCATGCTCGTCCGAGCTTGGTGCTCGTTCGAGCATTAGGGTACTCGTAAGTGCTCGCTGCTCGGACGAGTATCTCGCCATGCTCGAGGAAATAGCAACTTCCGCATTGTGCATTTTGGCGCCTAAAAACACAGCCAATCACAAGCCAGGAGACTCTGCGTACCACCCAGCATCACGTGGGGCCCTTACATGTCGATAGCAGGGGTTGGCTGGCCTGATCAGGTGACCCTGGAATATACTACCGACTGGCCGCGGTGCTCGGCTCAGATGCCGTCTGGATGTCATTAGGGATAGAGCTGCTGCCTTTCAGGGACAGTGTTAGGGCCTGCATTTAGTTGTCTGTTAGGCAGGGATCACCCACAAAGAACCCAACAGCCCTTTTAAGGGCTAGAAGACATTTTATTTTATTTTTTTTGGCACTTGGCTGGCTGGCACTAGTAGTGCAGCTATCGCCATATCTAACCCTGTTTTTTTTTTTTTTATTGTTCTCAGTGATACAAATCCATTGCACACAGCACTGTGGAACCATTCTGTGTGTCACAGTTCAGCACTGACTCACTCCAATCCATATATACTGTCCAGGTGACACTTTCTGTACGTCACAGAATACAACCAAGTCATTTGCTACCAATATCATCTACAGCTTGATCCAGAAAACTCTCTGTGCGACATTTGTCTGGGTCGCAGACTAAATAGTCACCGTTAACAAAGTGTCAGTCAGTCCTACCATAGTTCCTGCACGTCACGTTCCCAAAAAAACAAAATATAAAAAAAAATAATAATTTTTTCAGTTGTTTTAGCTCAGTGATTCAAATCCATTTTACTCAGCTGTGTGTAACCTTTCTGTGTGTCACAGTTCAGCACACTCGCTCCAATCTGTATATACTGTCCAGGTGACACTTTCTGTACGTCACAGAATACAACCAAGTCATTTGCTACCAATATCATCTACCGCTTGATCCAGAAAATTCTCTGTGTGACATTTGTCTGGGTCACAGACTAAATAGCCACCGTTAACAGGGTGTCAGTGAGTTCTACCATAGTTCTTGCACGTCACGTTCCCAAAAAACAAAATAAAAAAAAAAATATAAAAAAACAAATATAAAAAAAAATTAGTTTTTCAGTTGTTTTAGCTCATTGATACAAATCCATTTTACTCAGCTGTGTGTAACCTTTCTGTGTGTCACAGTTCAGCACACTCGCTCCCATCCGTATATACTGTCCAGGTGACACTTTCTGTACGTCACTTAATTCTACCAGACTGAACAAGTTTGTGGGTTTCAGTACACCAGGCCCGTTTAATTTTTTTTTTTATATCATACATTTATATACAAACAATGTTGAACCCCAGGGCTAAGGGTCGAGGACGAGGGCGTGGGCATTCAATTACTGCAGGGGGCAGAGGCCGTGGTCCTGGGCAGGGTGAGACAGTATCTGCTGATGCGGGAGCTGTGGAACGCCACAGAGTTACACTCCCTAGCTTCATGTCTCAACTTACAGGGACACGTGGTAGAGGACTGTTGAAACCACAACAGTGCGAACAGCTGATGTCGTGGATTGCGGACAACGCTTCAAGTAATTTGTCCACCAGTCAGTCTTCCACGCAGTCCACCCACGTTACCCAAGGGAGCACTCCTCTGGCTCCTCCACCTCAACCTCCTTCCCCCCAGTCTGCCCCCTCCCAGGAAAATTTGGAATGTGATCCGGAATACTCTCAGGAACTGTTTTCTGGACCCTTCCCAGAGTCACAAACCACTTTTCAGGTTGCTGCTGACCTCGTTCCCGATGCCCAAGTTTTCCAACTGTCGCAGTCTGTGGGTGATGATGATGACAATGTTGAGTTAGTGGAAGAAGTTTGTAAAGAGGTGTCAGACGATGAGGAGACACGGTTGTCAGACAGTGGTGAAGTTGTTGTTAGGGGAGGAATTCCGAGGGGGGACTGAGGAATCGGAGGATGATGAGGTGACTGACCCAAGCTGGGTTGATATGCCGAGTGAAGACAGTGCTTCTGAGGCGGAGGCGAGTGCTGCACCAGAACAGGTTGTAAGAGGCAGTGGTGTGGCCAGAGGGAGAAGCAGGGCCAGAGCTGGTGCATCATCAGCAACTGTTTCAAGTAGTGAAGCTCCCGTGGCGAGGCCTAGATGTTCGCAAGTCTGGAGGTTCTTTAAAGAAAGTGAGCATGACCGACGGACTGTGGTGTGCAACCTGTGCCACACCAGGATCAGCAGGGGTGCCACCACTACTATCCTAACCACCACCAGTATGCGCAGGCATATGAGTGCTAAACACCCCACTCAATGGAACCAAGGCCGTTCACCACCTCCTGCGGGTCCCACCACTGCTCCTTCCTCTGCGTCACTCGCTGCCTCTGCTAGTCAACCCCCTGCGTCACTCGCTGCCTCTGCTAATTAACCTCATTAATCTGTCGAGGTACTTCGGCAATATACAGACGCGCCTATCCTCAATAATACACAATGAGATAAATAAAATCACTTACACCTTCGCTCCTATTATTCTGATATACCTCTACAGTGTCCAAGCCAACGTGAATTCCCAGCGCAGCCTGTTCAGACCTGTCTTTACTAAAGCAGACTAGCGCTGAAAGAGCGTCTAATAGGACTATATTTCATAATATTACAAACAACCCTAGCCAATCATGCCCCAATACCTCTCAAAATCTCTCGATTATTTCTCTTAATTGCTATGCGCTAAGTGAATGATCTAGCACAGCTAACTAGGTGTTTAGAATTATACAGAGGCTTTCGCACAATCCTTATTATGGCTGGTGGCTTGCCTCTTATTCTATAGTTATCCCTAATTACTTATGTCCCCTAGCCTCCGTCCAACTATGAATATTTTTTATTCAGACGCAGAATTGATAGCCACGTCCAAGTCCACTGAACCACCTGCACACTCTGAGTGTCGTGAGAACCATATCGCGTCTCTCTGACCTCTCGATGACTCGATCTGAGCGGTCTACACGGTACATACGTCTGACATAGTGCTGAATACTCTCTGGGCGATGGATTCAACTATATCATGTCGCGTACATTGAGAGTTAACTTTAGTGTATGTCGATCTAGGTGTACGCGCATATGAGATATGAACCACTGGATGTCTGTGTCTAATGACTGCCCGACTCCAAGGATTTGCGGGGTGAATTAACACTACAACTGTCTAATAACTTTATAAAGGTCTCTACTATATCTGACGCTACTATCGCCCCTCTCCTATCGATCCCTCGTACCTCCGTCCATCGAATATTACGATCCGAGATAAGAGAGGCGTCATCTGCTCCCTTACAGATCCCGCAATGAATCGAGGAATACGATCTACTTAGCGCCTTAAACATTACCATATAATACCCTGATAGTTAAGATTCGCAAGCTCCAAAAATGTGCAAAGTGAAGAATAGAGCGCCTCATGCAGCGGCGAGTGCTCTCAACATAAAAAACCAAGATCAGAATAGGAGTTGAGACTAATGTAATCATAATGCAACAGATACCGACACACAAATGAGACTGTTACTGGGATAACACATCGGCTGCATTGACCCCTGATACTGAAGGGCTGGTCACCTCGCGAACACAGTGAATGCCAGCATGGTTGGTGGTGACATCAATGACAACAGTAAACACCCTACTGTACAATATATGGTGGCGGCTCTGCTCTCATGTGCGGCCCCAGATGACACAGTGCCAGGTATAGTCCTGTCGCCCACTGTGTTCAAATAATGAGCTAGCTCCAGCGGGAATCTCGAGAACCATACCCCAATTCAGTCCTGGATTGTTCTCGACCATAGGCCTGCGACTCGGGAGAATCTCCAGAGATGCGACAATGATACCGGCAGTCAGAACACACAGCATAGCTGCCACTTAGTGCAGTCGTCTCAAGCGCCGCCTAAAACTGTGCAAATACGCCTATATCTCCAACCGCACTGTGCCTTGCATCGTTTGCCACGAGATGTGAATTCCAATACATATCGCAATTACCACAGCAGCAGTACGCGCATTGTAGATGCAGTATGTATCTCCACATGACTCATGGTAGTCAGACGTCGAGTTCAAAGTATTCTCCGAAGTCATGTTACTAATAGAGAAGTGGATCGTTGGTATGTCTAAGAATCAGTCTGACCAGTTAATATGAGACAAACTGTGAGGATTAACTCATGTAAATGGCCCAAGTCTGATATCCTCAAGCCATATCAGCTCTCCACCATAACCTCGTCTAAGGCTAATTGTCCTGTGTTGTAACAAACTCCACGACCAGCTACTGTAGGTCTCTGGGATAGTGTCTTTGCCAGTCTGTGTCACACAGAGACGGTGGAGGAGATACGTCGCCTGATAGCCAGAGCACTTCCGTTCTGTTTCTCAGCACGCTCATTACTGGATACGCACGCGCGCGCATGAGATGATGGAGGAGATCGAAGGAGAGAATGTCTCTCTGCAGTAAACGATTATTTATGGAAACTGGATTTAAATCCTGTGATAAGGTACTCTAGAGTGCTCAGTCCTTACTCTTGAGCGTGATGAGTGGCTGTACACGAGTAGAGAACTGATAGGAGTTTGATAGACGCAGAATTATGAGACGTCAGTGGCTCGTCCGTGAGTGAGAGCGGTGTAGTCTGCAAACTTGTGGGTGTCCTCTATGTTAATGCAAACGCTATCAGAGTGGCTGAGCTGGTTTAAGTACAGCGCGGGAGTGATTAGAAGGGTAGTGTGTATGAGTCACAGTACTATCCATGACACCTCCAGTGTATGTCTCCTCGTTAGAGAGAGGATTATATCTAGAGAGCATGCACTCCAGGTCACTGGATTAACCGTGAGACGCAGTGTGTTCACTCTCGCCTGATGACGCTCAGCGGTGCTACAGAAGCGAGGAAGATACCGCTATCGAAATGCAGTCGAACTCTTACAGCATCTGACCGCGATTCCTAAATGTTAGTAAGAAGAAGACTAGCGCCGGCTAATGAGTATATTCATGTGCTTGGCATAGATAGATTGATCACAACACATGCTGACTCTGTGGTGTGTAGTTATCAAGTGATATATTAACAATTCTTCCCCATCCTGCCACAGCTAGTGGCTTTGAATTGCAGGTGATACAGTCAGCTGAGTCTTAATTCTGTCTATTGTGATCTAGCAAATTTAGACCCCACACTCACAAGCACCTTATGTGTGACGGAGATATTTTCGTGTGCGATCATGGCGCTCATCCGGCTCGTCAGTCAAGGGCAGTCGTTGATCCTGAGCGTGAATGTGGTTCCGATGTGGGTCCATTGGAGGTCAGGCGTGGTCACAGTGAGCCGAACGTCATCCAAGAAGAGGCTAGTGTCAGGTTCTCTCATGAATCAACACCCAGCATGATACACTGTGCAGCTGATACGATACTACACGTCTAAGGCATGTGTACGTGTGGCTTATCGTACTGCTAGCTCGATGAAATAGATGTTTATGGTGAGTTCTGTGAGAAGTCTGAAGTCATCGTAGTATGCGCATGCTCAGCAAATATCTCTCTCTATAGCAGATCTATGTTACCGACAGATACATAATCAGAATACATACACAATTATGCATCGACTATATTACTTGAACGACGTTCCAACAGTCGTCTGCCATACGTAGACTTGCATAGACAAACTGACTCGCAAGAATCCTGAGTACTGTCATACTCGCAAGATGTCTCGGTTCCTAGCACTACTAGACGTGTGATAGTGTCCATCGCGTGTCGATGATCGGTTGGCCTCCTGATCTGATAGCACGCGGTTCTGAACCTTACCCCCCTGAATAGCTGTCTGAGTACGTCGCATGCGTCGGAATCAGTCGCAAATAATTGTCACTCACGTAAAGCTGCTGATCACACTCTGCGCACACTCTCTCAACAGGCTGATGGCGTTATATAAGACTATGGAATCAGATCCATGCGTAGTGCCTACCGCGCTATTCTCAAGCTCCTCTCATCTCGGGCAGAGAGAAAAGCGCGCAGTGCAAAGAGATGATAGATCATATACAACTCACATAGTAATGGTAGTCGTTGTGATCTTCTCTTCTCACTCAGCATCTCTACACCACATGCTGACGTAAGCGCGCGCGTATTGTGCCGCACACCTATCTGTCAAGACTTGAACTAGTGGAACCTAACGGCTGACCCACAAATACGTAATGTTAGTGCGCTACACAATGCTTGTAATATAAGAAGCGACAAACTAGCCTCGCGTCAGTGCCCTGAGCTACAGGCCTTTTACTCAAACAATTTTCCGATCGCCGTATGTACATATCTCAAACTCATAAGAGCAGTGCCCTATATAGATACACTCTATATATCAACTCATATGTCATAGTGTGCTATCCAACCAGTACGATCCGATACCTCCAAGGAATACAAACATTGTCCGATGAGAAGGTGGTCTCCGAGTCGCAGTAACAGGACCTCTGCTCTGCCAAACAACTGCATGCTTGAATCACTCTTAAAGCTCTAATCGTTACAATACCAGTGCACAGTCTGATCTTGTTGTGCTGCATGAGACTGTCACCTACGATTTTTCATTGGTTTCGTTATACGGTACTAGCTGAATCAAATGTATGATTAATTTGCGAAAATCTCATATTGACTTGCCACATACCTCGGATACCTCTTCGAGTGGAGTAGCAAGTAAGCAAGACCAAAACACATGCTGCTCACAGGGGGTGTCCGCAAATCGCTTCGGATCTTAGCTTCCGACACCAGCCCAATGCCAGTCCCATGATGTGGTTGTCCCAGCCCTATCCAGAAGAAAAGAAAGGTGTGGCGAGTTTAATCAGAGTTGCGGGGGGATGGGGGCGTCAAAGCTGCTTGTCTGCTGGAGTGCATGGATTATCAGAGGCAAAGCTCCTCTTGTATGATATCTCTGACCTCCGCCTACGAATGCTTCCTATCTGAGACTTAGGCAGACCTGTGTATTGATCGACGTAATTTCCTTGATATGTACCGTGCAGGCTACTGGTCAATTTCCCTAGAAATCTTCATAACGTACTAGACACCAATCTGCCGAGATAATTTGCTGCGCATGTAGTAGATAGAATAATCGTATATAAGTTAGCTCTGCTCTCTGAGAATCTTGTGTTTATCTGTACAATAAAAGTTAATAAACCCCCCAAAAAATTGATCGCTCGGTGCATCCACCCAAGTTGAATCTGTCCCATCCGAGAAATTCCCCCAAGGTAGCTAAATCCTATCACCCCCGATCTGGTCCATGATTGTGGTAGTCTCGCCATGTCCACCACCTCCTCATGCTATATCTGGTGATCCCCATGCTAGTCATCAACACTCTGTAAACAGCGCAAATAGATTGTATGTCCGACCTCTCGCCAGTGTTATGACTGCGGAGAACATAGAGGTGTTCTGTCGTGCTGCCGATAGCGGAGTCCAGTGTAGGGGGAGTTATTGAATCGGTCAATGAGTGAGGGTGCGGTGTCCAGCGAGTACGTTGAAACATGCGTGCTACAAGAAATTATAGCTTCCATTAACTCATACATGGTGTGATATACTGCTCGATCAGTGATAAAGAGCTCAAGATTCTAGGTATGCTATGATAGAGAGAGGTGAAGTGTTAATTGCTTCTAAAAGTAGTGCACATTGTTCGTCGTCTTCTAGCCACAACATACACACTGCCAAGCACTGTGGCTAGAATCACCACTACATAAAAGCACTTTCGTTAGACACCTGTGGCATCGTCCTCATCGCGGCTCTACGTTGCGCAGCCGAAAACCTCCTTCCCCCCAGCCTCCATCCCACCTACTCAAGATGCACTGTCCATAGAGCCAATTACTTCCTGTCCTATCTTCTCTCTCTCTCCCAAGACTATCTCTGACACTGGTTAACGCATGTTATTTTTAGACTGCGCAAATACGGCATGCTATTCTGTAGCGTAGAATTAAATTGATATTGATAGGGATCTAATCCTGGATAGTGAGCTGAGCTGCCTAGAGTGAATATCATGATAGATGACATATGGATCCATCACTATCGCATTGCAATGAACATCAGTGCGATGTGAGATGCTCTGTACGGACTCTATGTGTGGAGGAGCGTCCCTGTGGTACCTGGCTGCAACTCTTAAATGTCTTTTAGTAGAGCTCGATCTATTGTCGTCAAGTTGTGAATCAAGACGTGCAGACATACCTGCGCTCTCTACATCATAGACACGCCTAGCACTGTGTCAATATCGTCGTCGCGCTGCGTCTATCTCAGTCTGAGAGAGACTTCTCGTATGTCGCGCCGCACATGCCCATTGCGCGCTGGCTCACCTCAAGCCTCTCTCGTACTAGACATTATTATAATCCCGTGAGTCAGTAGAATACCGCGGATGTAATTAGGTCTGTCGTAATGTGTATACCAATATTCGCTCGTATATATCAGAGATATGGCTGCTCTCATGAATTCTCTGTAGGTAATGTGCATGCGCGAGTAAAATGAGGAACTTGTAATGTCCTATCTTATAGCGTCTCACGTGGGAATATATTATCATACCACTTGCAACAACAAGCTATGCAGTCTTCTCCGCGCTATTCTCTCTGTGAATCTACCATTTATCTGCGCTATGAATTATATCGAGTGGGTGCTGCAAGTGAAAAACTACGTATTCTAGTACGTAATAGTAGAGTATTGAGTTCTCACATAGATAGCTGAGAGCGATGATTTAACTCTATAATGAATTATAGTCGTAGAAATAGACTAGGCTGCTTTGAGAAGAATCTGATACGCTGTCCACTATTGTAGCGCTGTAGCAACTAGTGTTTCGTGTGCTAAAATCCCATTCCCGGTGATCGTCAGCCGTATCACTGTATCCGGCGTGATCGCTCACGCAGAAGATGTGTGCTCGCTCGTCTGTCTTCCGGCTATCCACTCTATCCCCTCGAACCACTCGTGAGCAGGTGAGCCCTGCTCTCGCATATCGAGAATGGTAGCGTAATAACTTGATGTGGAGTCGTATTCGATGATGATGTGATCATCGCACTTATATCCTGTAGATGTCTGACGGCACATGCCACCTAGTGCTCAGCTCACCTATTGAGGTAACGAGTGACACAGCCTACGCAGGAGGCCAGGGCCTTCGTCATGTGATAGTGTATCACGCAGGCAGTAGTACCTCACGGTACATATCTTCATCGATGTAGCGTGTCTCCAGTTGCCAGAGTGTAGATGTAGGTGACAGTGTTGGGCGTGAGTGAGATCAGAACCATGCACGCAGCGTGAATGCGCGCTGTGCCGCTCTGCAACACTAGTTGGTGCTATTCGCAGACGTAATCGCGATGTGTGCACTGGCGGTATTTGCATCGCCATTCTGGTCTGGGTGAGCACAAATGCCATCTGGAGATAGGTATACCACCAGGCTGTGCCTTGAGAATATGGTGGTAACACTGCGCTGGATTAAGACCTAGGCATCTCGAGGATGGTAGTTCTCTATGCTCCGTAAGATAGATTCATCTGTGTCTTGTCCAATGCCGCAACGCTCTAGAGGTTTGAAGGACTCAGGTTCTCTCTTGTCATCTCTCAGTGTCTTATATTGAGGTTCTAGACTATGTTATCACCCAGCTTTCTGGATCTTTAGGCGCAGCAGGGCGTGTTGAGAGATCATCTAGTCGACAAAAACAAGTTCAGAATGTGTCATGACTCTACACTGGAGATTGTTTGTCGCAGAGTGCGCTTAGCCTTTCTGCTGCATGAGACAAAACTTGCACGGCGCACGCCCCCAAGGCCAAATTCTAACTAACTTGCACAAATGAAAGCACTCATTTGCCCATGCCTTTGCTGCCCCCCTTCTGCCCCTACCTGGTGCTGCCTGAGCCAGACTGACGGCTTCACTGGATCCATTGGTGTGTGCACCCTGCTGCCCTATTTCACTCCATCCAGGCCTATACACCAAAGAAACACGGTTAAACCTTTTAACCAAATGCCTCCATTAGAGTTCTATAGTGACATTCATCACTGATGCGTGTATGTATCAGCGAGGTTAGGATCTTGTCTACTCAGGTCTGTTGAGATCGAAAAGCATCTTATACTAGTTCGTTACTCGAAACGAGCACCCGAGCATCGGGAAAAGTTCGACTCGAATAACGAGCACCCGAGCATTTTAGTGCTCGCTCATCTCTAGCAGGGACTGAATACATTACATCCGGATGGCCTTAACAGAGATTATTGTTGGGATGTTAATCTATAAAGGTAGTCTGTGTATATTACATGATGATTAACCCTTTTTTCTTTCATTCTACTTTCAGGGCCGTACACATCCCTTGGCGGGCGTCCTCGCTCTCCCAGAACGCGATATGGTCCTGGTATATCCTGCTCCTTCATGTTTTACTTGTTGTTATACTCCGTACTTGTACAGATTTATATACTATACCCTGGCTCTCAGACCTATCTTCAACTTACATCAAATCAGTGGATCTTTCCTTTCTGTACCAAGTAACATGAGTCATGATAGTGCCAATATTTACATATTTATTTCACTGTGACAATAACCCATTTATCATCATCAGGGCACTGTGCCCTTTTCTAAGATGGCCACTGGCCTTTATATTTGAGACCGCGCTTGCCCAGATTTAGTTTAGCTATAATTCATATATTTTGCCTTTGCCCTTCATCTACTCTAAGAGGTTACATTTCCCCCTCCTTTTGAATGTCCACACACTATCCACATTACTTTTTTTTCCCCTAATAGCCTGTAGGGCATTCTTGGCCTTCTCCAAGATGGCGGATGCGCCTTGGATGCTCAGTGCGCATGCGCGCACCGGACCGCATTCCAAGCCCGCCTATGTTAGGTCCGCTTTGCCCGGACTACATGTCTGAGAGTCGGCGCGCACAGGAAGTGACACTGGCTCTCAGATCGCGGTATTAGCTGCTGTTTCGGTGCCACTCGTTGGCCTAGTAAATTTGTCCAACTGCTGCTGCCTCTTGCAGCTGCCGTTATGGTGCCACTCTGTGGCCTAGTAAATTTGTCCGACTGCTGCTGCCTCTTGCAGCTGCTGATAGGAACATATGCTACAGTTGATCTTAACCAAAAGGCAGAGAATTCTTTTTTACGGTCTGCTCTTCAGGGTATGTCACCATGCCACTCTCCGGCCTGATGCTGCTGCCCCCGCCGACTGCACATGCCGTCTCCTAGCTGCTGCTATGTCAAAATTAGGTAATTGTGCAACTCTGTGGCCTCCAAATTGTACTACTACTTCCACTGCTGCTGCCACTTCCAGGGTCTGTCATTCTGCCACTCTGTGGCCTACTCATGCTGCTGCCACCTGGACACACAGGTCTGGGGGGGGGCTCTGCTTGTATAAGCGTGTAATAGAACAGGTTCTGTCAAAATGTATATGAAATCAGTGAATTAGTGTAAAAGGCGTGCACTTTTGGCGCTCTAGTAGGATCTTGGGCCTCTGCACGATTCTTTATAGCTGGCGCTAACATTGACCTGTAAGGCCAAGTTCAGACTTGAGTTGTTTGGTGAGTTTTGGCCCCTTAACTGCCCAAATACATAAAAGTGTGCAGTGATTCTAAGAACGAAACCTGTTATGTGCATGTCACACTAGCTCACAGTATTCTTTCATTACCACAGTAGACTCCCTATTAATGTTGAGCGAGCATGCTCGGCCGAACTCGCTGTTCAGCCGAGCATGCCTACGCTCGGCTCCGCTCGGTGTTCGGCCGAACACCGAGTGTACTCGAGCGCAATGCTGGCATTCACTGTAATGTTGATTTGTACGCTAATGCTATGCATTGTATGCTAATGCGTACGAATTTGTATGCTAATGCGTACAGATTTGGACGTTAATGTGTACGCACTGTGCGCTAATGCGTACAAATTTAGTTAATTAGCATACTTTTACGTGTGAAAGGAGTAAAAGAGTAGAAGTCGCGATTCTTATTTTTTCCTATTAACCAGACACCCTCTCCTCTTCTGAGCGGGGGGTGCCTGGTTTAGTCCCATTGACCAACATTATGCTCGAGTGCTCGGCCAGAGCACCCGAGCACAGAGGCACTCGCTCAACCCTACTCCCTATGCGTTTTACTGCAAGGCACAGTGTTCTACACCACTATCCAGGCTCTCTGCAGCCCGGAAGTAGCCGTTTTTTAACTCGATTCGAAACTAATTTATTGGGATCGAAGCAAATCTTTTCGGAAAATTCGACGAACCAGCCGAATCAAATTTTTGAAAAATTCGCTCATCTCTAGTTATTTGCATACCACTGCACTAAGTGGCAAATCTATTCTGATATTCAGTTTCGGTTGGTTTGTTTGGTATTGGAGTCCTGTAATTTGGACGCACAAAAGGAGCGTGGTCAGTGTCACATGTCAGGCTTATGTCAGGACACACCTCACTGCCCTAAGGCACATAACAAACCAGGAAGAGGGAATAAGAGAAAACTGTAAATTAATTAAAGTGTCACATTATTTATGGCCATTATATAACTTGTGCCTAGCATTTTTTAGCATTTTTTTTCTCTGTGATTGCTGAATATCTGGTTTACGGTTCTTACATACATAGTGGATGGAGACTGCACACAGAAAGTAGAGGATAATCTTCTTTCTAACTGTCTTACAGTCACTCAGAAAAAAACACAGGGTAATGGAGGACATAACAGAGAAGTATTGACCTGTGTACTTATGAATGAAGAACTGAGCTATAATCCTCCTATGTAGCTGTGCATCTCTTGTCTCCATATATTTGCATTGACATGTGTAATATGATGCCTCTGCAGAAATTATCTGTCCTGGACTGGAAAAAGGGCATCTTTTAAAGTGAAACACAATTATCAGGGTTGGAGGGTCGGAGGGTTGAAAGGTTATGTGGTTAGGAGGTAAACAAAAAAGACATTTCTCATTGATAATATATTATATTATTTCTTGTGGTCACTTGTACTATTGATTTATGCAAATGATTATGTGATTATGTGTGAAAAGTTAGTGACCATTTAAAAAAGTAAAAAAAAAAAAAAGTAATCCAAGGAGGAATAGGAGCTATGGTAATTGAGAAAAATAAACTTTAGAATGAAAAATAGTTTGTGGCATAATACGTTTAAAGGCCACGATGTTAACAAATAGTTTTGTTGGTCATCATCATTTAATTCATCTTGGGACTCCCTGATATTCAGTGTAAAATTTCAATTTTTACCTCAAGCAGCAGACTGGCTAGGTGCACCCCTGCTCCTGTCCACAAAGCACTGAGGAGGGTGGGGAGAAAGCTGAACTCTTGCACCAGGGCACATGAGCCTTTAGCTATGCCTCTGGTAACAAGGTGGATCGTACTGGAGGCATTAGCAATATGGAAAAAAATAGCTTCAATTCAATGTCCAAATATAAAATAATGTACTTTGGGAAAAAGGAACCATGTACTTTATGTTAGTAGTAAATGTGCACCAATATGTTTTGCCTTTATTTATTAAAAAAAAAAAAACAAATTGATGGTGAAAGCTCTCAAAATAGTTATTTATTAGCATCCATCACATGTCTATTTTACGTTGGCAGTATTTTGTAAATTTCATTTTATTTTATAAACAATTTTTCACATTTTCAAGAAAATATCCAAAACAGTTTAATAGTATGAACTACCTATAAATTACCGCATTTTAGAAACCACACCCCTTTAAGTTATTCAAAACTGATTTTAGAAACTGTGGTGTTCCACAGGTAAAGCATCATGAAGGTGAAATTTAAAAATGTCATTTTTTTTTGTGCAGATATTTCATTTTAATTAGTGATGAGCGAATCGAAGCAGCAATATTCATGATTCGCACAAATATTGCCCGCTTCGGCTCGGCATCCCGAGGCAGCGCGGACTCGTGATTATTCGTACGTCACTGCAAGTTTGAAATGCCCAGTTTTTTCAGCCAATCAGCATCAAAGGGAAGCCTGTGGGAACGCCTGCTGTGATGTAACAGCCCCTATACCTCCCCAGCAGTGATTGGCCCGCAGTGACATGTGACCTAAATTTACATAAGGTAGGGACCTGCAGCATCAGCCTCATTGTGCTTTGGGAAGGAGGAGAGACAGACAGTGTTAGCTTGTGTAGTGTAGTGTTGCACGATATATCGAAAACTCGGTACGGTTTCGGTACCTAGTGCGGTACCGAAGCTCGATACCGAGTTTTCTTGCCGTCCGATACATAGAACATGGCGCGCACATCACTTTAATGCGGTTGCCATGTTCTAATATCTGCCGCGCTGCCAGGGCCGGATTATAATTGGAGCACCTGGAGCTACTGCTCCAGGCCCCCGCTCCAATGATTTCATGGGGGGCCCCGCGCCCCCCTCAGACCTCAGATCAGCCCACTCAGCCACTTTAAAAAAAGCATACTTACCTGTTCTGGCCGCCACTGTCCTCAGGTTCCGCGCTCCACTGTGTTCCCTGCCGGCGCGCACTATGACCTTCTAAATTGAGGGTCTGGCTCTGGGGCAGCTGCAGGCTGGTACCATTAGGCTGGGAAGGGCCAATAACCGTGTCCCTTCCCACCCTGGTAGTGCCAGGCTGCCGCTGCTGGTTGTATCTGGCTGGCGAAGGAAAAAAGGGGGGGACCCCACGCCATTTTTTAAAAAATTATTTAATTACAGTGTTTACAGGGATAATAAACACAGCGATGTCCCTGTACAGGGATAACAAACACAGTAATGTCACCGTACAGGGATAATAAACACAGTGATGTCACTGTACAGGGATAATAAGCACAGTGATGTCACAGTACACCTGTACAAACAAGGCCTGGGGGACCAAGATAAGGCTAGGGGCTACACTGAACAGGGCCAGTGGCGCACAGATAAGGGGTAAGGGGCAGGGTCACAAGCAAGGTCCTGGGGGGGAAGGGGGGTGAGGGGTGCACAGATAAGGGCCAGGGTGGCGCACACAGGGGGCAGCAGAGACAAGAACCAGAGAGGCGCAGACAAAGAGGGAGTGGGGCACAGATAAGGGCCGAGGGGCGCAGACCAGGAAGAGGCGTACAAAGACAAGGGCCAGATCCCAGGGGTGCAGACAGGGGCCAGGTAGGCACAGCCAAAGGGGCGCAGATAAGAGCCAGGGGCTGCATTGAAAGGGCCAGGGTGGTGCACAGAGCAGGGTCAAAAGCAAGGTCTGGGGGGGGGGGTGAGGGGCGCACAGATAAGGGCCAGGGTGGCATTAATATGATGTTCTTTATTTTGGCGAGGTATCGTATCAGTATCGAGTATCGTGATACTTTTGTACGTATCGGTATCGAACTCAAAATTCTGGTATCGTGTCAACCCTAGTAACTTGCTTCACTTTCAACTACCTCACCCCCCCCCGACACCTGTGTCTCACCATTGTCCACCACCTCCTCAGACAACACTGGTAAATCCCCACTGTCAGCACACTGAGACTGCAAAAGGTCTTGCGAATTGGGGCAGAGAATGTTCTTGGGTAGCACATCAGAGAAGGGGTGACTATGGGGTTCCAGGGAGTACGTGACCACATGCAATCTCCATCCAAAAAGTCATACTGAGGCTCACCACCATGCTTTACACTGCAATCTTATTGAAAGACAGACAATCAGGGGTTCACCGCCAGGTTGTCAGGCAGCATTTTTAAGTGGGTCACCATTACCATGTCCCTGAAAATTGCCTTGGGGTCATCACCAGACTATTGGCCAGATTTAGAAAAAATGGTGCAATTAGGGAGCCTCAGAGGTACCCCTACATGCTGCCCCTGGTGTTTCCTATGCATTTCCAAGGTGTTGCCATCTTTTTCTGAGGTTTTAACATGTTGGGGCAAACTTGACTGTGCAGAACCTTTGGCCCCTGCAAAAATATTCGGGTCTCCCATAGACTTTAATGGGATTCGTGATTCGGCGCGAACCCACGAATCCCGTGGAAAATTCAGGCCGAATCCCGAATCTTTTAGGATTCGATCAACTCTAATTTTAATCCATTTTTTTCTGCAACACAGGAAGGATCAACAACAAGACAAACCTCAATGCTTATTCTGATGCTACAGTTTATAGAACTCAACCTCAAATGTGCTGTATGGGCACACAGCAGGGCTCAGAATGTAAGGAGCGTCATATGATTTTTTGAAGGCAGATTTTACTAAAATGTTTTTTGAGTGCCATGCCACATCTAAAATAGAATAAAATATATAATCTAATACTTAACTTTCCACTTTCATCATATTTGCCTATTATTAGTACCTATTGTTCCAAAGGTGCAAAACTTGACATGTGGTGCAATGATTTGTCTGATTGATGACATACGGTATCATTGTACCAAGTTCCAAACAATGAGCATCATATGACAGAGGTCAGAGAACAGAATTTTAAAAGAAACTACTGCATACTAAACTCTGAAACTTTTCTATTTTAAGCACATCACTTTTTTTCGAAATCTTAAAATTTCACTTTTGTTATTTTTACCCTTATGCTGCGATATTATGTATTCATGTAGCTGAATATTCATTCACAATTTATGAATGTAGAACACAACTTCCTTATTAATAGACATCTCTGTTATGCTGTATGGGTTGTTGACCTATTGGCTCAACAAGAGCCTTGCATTTTGCTAATACTTTTTCTTTGTGAATGTATTAAAGCTAGCAATAATCCAGAAAATCAATGAATCCTTCATATTTATTGTCAATTAATCATAGTAAACATTGATTTACCTAATATGATTCTGACAAATTAGAGATATGTCATCAATAAATGTGGAAAACAAATTATATCTAACTCATGGAAATATATGTCTTATATTATCTAGATTGCATTACTTTATATAATAAATTATAGTCTGCATATTTACAGCATGTATACAATGTTCTAATTTTTCAATCACAGTAAGTCTCAAGGTGATTTTCTCTTTTTATTTTTTAACCTTAACCTCCAAGGGTTTATAATACTTGTGGGTTTGTTCTATTGGACATCAACAAATCTTACTAATAAGTAGAGACCCATAGACGCATTGGGCCCCCATTCTTAAATATGAGCAAGTGCGGATTAGTGGGTTGTATACTCGAGTCAGTCAGGATTTGATTTTAATTTTCGTGCTACATTAAGTTTTCCCTGTTAGGGCAAACACAGAAAAGAAGCTGCAGTATTTAATATTTTCTTCAATGTAGTATAAGAGAACATATAGGATCAAGAATAGTTTCAGCAGAATTGCGGCTAAACAAAAAAAAAAACTTGCATGGTAAAAGTTAAATAGTCTGTCAGCAGTTTTGACCCTGCAAAACTTTAGCCACAATTAGGTCATGGTAAGCAGTGCAAAAATATCATTATCCCAACTTTTATTATCTTCAGTACTGAGAAACTGAGTTTTTATTCACTACAGTATGCGCTACTAATGGCAGTACTTTAGTGTAACCGTACAAATTAAATACATTACACAAATACCATATCGTGGTAGATATCAGGTGAAATCACCATGATAACATCTTCCAACCATCTTCTATCCATCTGTTTCAACCATAACTGAAACTGCTACTACACTTTATCCATTACTACATCTGTTTTATACTAAAATGCCACACGCTGTAAAAATAATTGTGTTGTATAAACTGAAGAGCACTGCTTCTGCAACACCCATGTAATTATACTGCCGCCCTTATTCTAATAATCACGCCCCAATCCCTTTGACTGACAGGGCTAGACCCACCAGTCTAGCGCTGAGATCCTGTGCCTGTGCACTTGCATTTATGACGGTGCGTGCACACTGGACTTTCCCCGTTCCCTTTTGGCTAGTGTATTTCTCTATTGCACACGTGCCGTCATAGATGCAAGTGCGCAGGCGCGGGATCTCAGTGCTAGACCGGTCTAGCGCTGTTAGTCAAAGGGGTTGGGGGCTTGAATTATTATTAAAATAAGGGCAGCAGTATAATTACATGGGCATTGCAGAAGCAGTGCTCAGAAGGCATAAGCCCTCCTCCAAGTGCTCCGTTTGCTCATTAGCATATTTTTAAAAGTTTCCTGCCTCACTGGACCTAATAGAAAAAAAAGAAAGGTATGCTTATTGTCAGTGTTATCAGCCTTACCTGGCTATATATGCCTAACAGGGTATGCATGCACCAGGTGACAGAGCTTCTTTAATGGCACCTAATATGTAGTTTTTTTTTTTTTTTTTTACAATTTTATATGTCTCTTTTTATGGGAAAGGGGCTTTTTTAAATTGAAACTTTAATTTGTTTATTGTTAAAACACTTTTATTTCACTATTTTTTTCATTACAGGTTCTGATCCCTGTTTCAATGCAGCACAATACATCTGTAATCACAGTACATCTGTGTAATACACTGATAGTTTGCTTATGAGACCCAGCCTTTGAAAGCCTGGGGCTGAAATGACAACCATCGGGTCAGCACCACCGCAGATCAGGAGAGGGAATGCGAACCTCCCATATGCCGCTGTCAGTGCTGACTGCAGCATATGAGGGGTTAATCCACTGGCATCTGCATTATCACCGATGCTGGCGGATGCAGCAGGGGCCCGGCTGTCAGTAACAGCCGGGCCCCTGATGCAGATCATGGCACCGCACATGAGGAGAAGGAAGGACTGCAGGATGAGAATGCTCGTCCTGGGGTACAAAGTACCAGGCATTTAGGACGAGCATTCTCATCATGGGTCCTTAAGAGGGTAAATCACCTCCCTTTCCAAATTTTACATATGAAAATATATAAACAAACAAAAAGTACTAGGTATCGCAGCGTCCGAAAATATCTGCACTATTAAAATATTAATAAAAATTTCCTGTGCACTGATCACCATAATGGAAAAAATAAAAACACACAATTTGCTTTTTTGTGACCAGTGATCAAAAATCCATTGAAATATCAATAAAGTCTAAATTTTGTCCCACAAAAACAAGCCCTCATATAGCTCTGTAGACCGAAATATAAAATAATTATGGCCGTCAGAAAATGGTTGATGGAAAGAAAATTTTAATTTTCAAAGGTTTTTATTTTTTTAAAAGCAGTAAAAAATAAATAAATAAATACACGTTTAGTATTGCCATATTTATATAGACAGATTCTATAGATAGAATAAGGACATTATATCATTTTTACCACACAGTAAATGCCGTGATGTAAAAACCCCCAAAACCTTGGCAGAATAGTATTTTTATTTTCAATTTTAACACCACAAATTTTTTTTTCCCATTTTCCAGTAACAGACATGATAAATTGCATGGTGCTCTTAAATAGTACAACTTATCCTGCCCCTAAAATAAGCCCTCATATGGCTGTATAAATGGAAAATTTAAAATGTTATGGCTTTTAGAACGTTGGGAGAAAAAATGAAAATACAAAACAAAAAATGGGCCCCGTACTATATTCACGGAAAACAGATACAACCTGCACCATGTGCTAGTGAAATGTGCGGATGTACAAGGCTAAATTTAGAAATTAATGGAAAAAAATGCACTAAAACAATAGATGCAAACAATATATGGACTAAGCCCTCACTCTATAGATAAAATCTGAGACTCTTAGCCAATACATTTTGATCAAAATACATCTGTGCCCACCTACCCAGCGCCACGGTGGTCTCAGTCCAGGCAGGTCCTACGCTAAACCTTCCTATGCGGTTGTGCATCTATGTTTAGGTGCGCAGACCCTGCACATATAGTGTGCTGCTCCTAGTTACCTCTGTGTGCATCAGCAACCAATGAGAGGAGGAGCACACACACCCATATGTACCACCTTAATCAAGGTCGCCTCTTAGATAGGTGGGGCAAAAGTGCACATGAATGCTACTCCCCTGGTTATAGGAGCGCATTCACACCAGAAGGTGCAACTCCTTCCGGACACATCAAAAAATATTAACGGAAAACAGATACAACCTGCTAAGAGTCTCAGATTTTATCTATAGAGTGAGGGCTTAGTCCATATATTGTTTGCATCTATTGTTTTAGTGCATTTTTTCCGTTAATTTCTAAATTTAGCCCCGTACTATATTCTCTGAATACAATACAAACAATGAATAACTTTCAAAAACTGACTGAGAAAGGGGTCATATGGGGCCAATAGTTGACCACTATATACAGTATATTTTACCTTATAATTAAACTTATACCTACCTTTAACCCTTGCAACTACATATGAAGAGTACCTCATGGCACAGCAGGTGACCGGCAGTTGGTTCCAACAAACTGATAAAAGAAACACAGTTATGGGGCATTCCCGGAGTGACAGAAGAAGAAAGCCTCCTGCCTCCAGTTGCAAACCCACTTCTCCAACCCCAACCGATCACCTGCCCTACTATCTGCTTTTCCACATCATCTAATACCGATAATATGTCATCAGGAAAATCCGGCTCCAGCTCTCTGTGCATCTTGCTGACTTTTCTCAGACATAGAGACTGCAAAGGATGATTTGAAAGAAGTAAATCCAGCAAAAAATAAAGATGGTCATCATTAAGACCGGCCCCCCCATGGGGTGCATAAAGAAAGAATGATTTCCATATTCTACTACATACTACTTCTATAGTATAGAAAGGGAATGACTTTAGTACAAGCAACTTGGCCAAGTGCACATTCAGCTTCTGCTCTGTTGGATGAGTGCAGGAATACTGTTGTTTTTTTGCAATCACTTCTGTGACAGATTGCTGTCAAAACAAGTGAAGAGAAGGAGGAGGAGCATCAAGAGAAATACATTGATCGGCCCTGACTGCTAGAGAGAGGGGGTGTGGTCCAGTCGGAGTTGCAGCGAATGCTGCACTAGGCTGTAACATTAAATGAGTGGCGTGGTTTTCCCACGCCCCTTTATGGTGACACTCCATGTGTTGCCGCAGGGCTTTCATGCCAATATTAGCACCCTGATAGCGCCTCATCTTCTGCCCACACATCCTGCATACCACCATTCTAGTTTCCCCCAGTGACTGTGTGAAATATACCCATCCTGCCAAATATTGTATTTTCCCTCCACCACTGCACAATGCCTGCCTGCTGCTGCTTTTATGAACTCGTGCACTGCTAGTGTGTTTCTCCCAAGTAGCAGATGGTATACCCCGCATTTGTTTCCTACTTCTTCCACCCTGCTGTCACTTGGGCACACTCCCACTCTCCCCCCGTGATGATGACGATGTCCTCTCTTCACCTGGCTCCCAAGTGGCGATTGGCTACACCACCTACATATGTTTAGGAGTCTCTTGCACATGTCACTAACCTCTTGCGACATGTGCTCCTACATATGCACATATTCTATTATTGGTAGTTGCATGCCTAAAGGCATCTGCAGTGGACCTCTCCTCCAAGTCTGTGATGGCCTGTAACTATTGATTGTTGTGGATAAGCCGAGCCGGCGGCAAACATTGCTTGGCTAACAGACAGAGCAGCAAACGTAGGAGGCAGGTTCAGGACAGGTTGAGTGCATAGAGGCAGTTCCTGGGCCATGCCAACTAAGCGTTGTGTGTCAGAGGAACCCACCGATTGCTAGTTGTGTGTATCTGTTGTTACTTGAGATGACTGAGAAGAGCGAGTCAATTTTTCCAGTACAACTGGATTGTTGGTCAAAACACGACCTCTGGCCTGTAGCTGCCGCTACCACCACCCCTTCTTCTACCACCCCCCTTCTTCTGCTGCCACTTGTGTTCATTTTTGCCACTGCCTGTTCATTATGGGGCCCAGGCAACTGTTGACAGTAGTGTACAACAACTGTATCGTTAACAGAAGGCATTTGCTATGGCAAATTTTGCTCCACTTCACACATGTACAGGGCGAAATATTTAACCATGACCTAATACTGACATTACTGTATGTAACACAACAGCTAACAGAAGGCATTCTCTATAATGATTTTAGTTCCACTGTACATACAGTATGTACAGAGCAAAAAAATGACACCATTCTGGAATATGGACGCAACATATTTGCATCAGTAAAATAAGGGATTAAGTCTGAATGTGGGTGCACTAGAATGTGATGCACACAGTAATTAGACTCAACCTGCAGTCTCCCTTCTCTCTCCCTACAGTCTCAAAAAACTTTCCCTATAATCTCCCTGCATTCTCCCTCTGTAATATTCCTTTTTAAACAGTTTTCAGCAACACTGTCCATAGTGCATGAGTGCTTGCCACATCTCTCCCTAACCTCAGCTCACAATGAAATGATGGCGACTGCGAGGGATAAGGGTATTATAGGGATATGAAATCACAGGGGATGGCTATCTGTGGTTTGGCTGCATGGCAGTATGGGTTACCTCTAGTGTTGATCGAGCACCGTAATGCAGACAAAGCGCAGGTAATGTCACCTTAACGGCAGAAAAAAGGACACCGATGTCAGCTATATAGGATACAGTAACATTATAATGCACAAGCCACGCAGGTAATGTCGACTTGATTAACGGCAGAAAAAAATGACACCGGATGTCAGCTATATAGGATACAGCAACGTTATAATGCACAAGCTGCGCAGGTGGTGTTAAGGTCAGACAAACTTGCGTTATTTGTGCCCCAAAAGAAAAAAATATACTGCAGCCAGATGTAACAATAGTCCTTAAAAGGACTTTTGGGTCTTTTCAACAGAACAACTAGCCCTGCCTAGCCAAATCCTATCCCTACACTATCTGTGCCTCCTTGCACAAACGTTATACAGCAGATGCAGCGCAGGTACTGTGGCCTTGATTAGCGGCAGAAAAATGACAATGGATGTCAGGTATATAGAATACAGAAAGGATTAGAATGCACAAGCTGCGCAGGTGGTGTTAAGGTCAGGCCACCTTGCGCAATTTTTAACCCCCAAAAAATAAAAAATATATTGTAGCCAGATATCAAAATAGCCCTTAAAAGGGCTTTTGGGTCTTTTCAACAGAAATACTAGCCCTGCCTAGCCAATTTCTATCCCTACAATATCTGTCCCTCCTTGCAGCAACTCTCCCTGACTCGGTCTGAGCCGGGTCACATGTCACAGGATGCTATATAGCACCCGATGACGCGTTCCCGGCCAGCCAATCACTGTAATGCCAGTAGCCAAGATGGCTACGTCATTACAGTGAATGCCAGTAACTCCCCGCACGCTAATTGGCTAATTAGTGAGCAGGGAGGGGACTTGGCCGAACACTGCGTGGTCCCGAGCGCCGCCATGCTAGGCCGAATATCGTATTTGGCCAAGCATGCTCGCTCAACACTAGTTATCTCACATTCCCCACATTGCTTCTTACTTTTGCTTTGTAACAAGTGCAGCTGCCATTTTAGGAAAACCTGACTCGTTACCACAAAGAAATTTGACTTCATTGCAAACTGAAGTGTTCCTAAACATTGGACTGAATTCCACTTCAAATGCTTCACTTCGCTCAACACTAACTGTTGCCATAGATTATACAATAGGCATCATTTATCAAAACTGTCTAAACATTATGTTTTTTTGCCCATAGAGCAAGAGTTTTTCTTTTAGACAGTTTGATAACTCTTCTCTGCTAAACAAATTTTACATATAAGACAGCATATTCATTAGAATTCTTCCATACAGGAACTGGCTGAGAAGCCATGCCTCATCAGTTACAATTATGACTATTCATGTCTGCTTCAGTCTTCCACTGATTGGCTAAAGCCCATCAGAGAATAAGTGACTCGGCAACATGGCTTGCCTTTTATATATTAGTATAATGAGTAATTGAGTAATAGAAGTCATCAGTGAATACAGCACCTAAGCATTTATAACTTACTGCTATTCATCACTTACATGGCGATTTTTTATTTATTTATTTTTTTACTATTTTAATTAGGTTTTTTTTGGGTCGTTGATGGGTTGCATCAACAACCCATCTCTAGTAACTATAACCTGTAATATTATTACCCTACAGAAATACATCCAGGCCCCTCTTGAACTCTTTTAGTGAACTTACCATCACCAACTCCTCAGGCAGAGAGTTCCATAGTCTCACGGCTCTTACAGTAAAGAATCCTCTTCTATGTTTGTGTACAAACCTTCTTTCCTCCAGGCACAGAGGATGTCCCCTCGTCACAGTCACAGTCCTGGGGATAAATAGATCATGGGAGATATCGCTGTACTGACCCCTGATATATTTATACATAGTTATTAGATCTCCCCTGAGTCATCTTTTTTCTAAAGTGAATAAGCCTAATTTTGATAATCTTTCTGGGTACTTTAGTCCACCCATTCCAGTTATTACTTTAGTTGCCCTCCTCTGAACCCTCCCCAGCTCTGCTATGTCTGCCTTGTTCACAGGAACCCAGAACTGTACACAGTACTCCATGTGTGGTCTAACTAGTGATTTGTAAAGTGGCAGGACTATGTTCTCACCACGGGCATCTATGCCTCTTTTGATGCATTATCTTATTGGCCTTGGCAGCAGCTGTCTGACACTGGTTTCTACAGCTTAGTTTGCTGTTCACTAAAATTCCTAGGTCCTTTTCCATGTCAGAGTTACCCAATGTTTTACCATTCAGTATGTACTGGTGACTTGCGTTATTCCTTCCCATATGCATAACCTTGCATTTGTCAGTGTTAAGCCTCTTCTGCCACTTCTCTGCCCAAGCCTCCAGTCTATCCAGATCCATCTGTAGCAGTGTACTGTCCTCTTCTGTGTTAATTACTTTACACAGTTTAGTGTCATCTGCAAAAATTTATATTTTACTGTGCAAGCCTTCTACACGATCATTAATAAATATATTGAAGAGAATAGGGCCCAATACTGACCCCAGTGGTACCCCACTAGTGACAGTGACCCAATTTGAGTATGTACCGTTAATAACCACCCTTTGTTTTTTATCACTGTGCACAATATTGTAGGCCAGGCAATGCCCCTCTGGGTTTCTGGGAAAAAAAAACATTCAAATTGTCTTTCCTAAATCTGATGTCAGCAGATGTAAAATGTGCTAATTTTCATATAATTTTTCCCAGAAACATAGATGAACATTGACGGGGTTATGATAGTCCTTATGCATACTTGGTGCCCTCCATAAAATGAAATTGTACTCAAGCCAAGGAGGTTTATAACACCTCCTAGCCTCCATAGGGGGCATTTGCATCATCGTTTAGTTTTCCATTCTGAACCATCAGAAGAACAGAAATTTTTTTAAAAATGTGTTATTTTGAGTAGTGTTGAATTAATTGAAATATCCAAAGTGGACTTCGATCAGTATTTCACTGCAAAGTCGAATTTCTTTGTGGCAGCAAATCAATTTTCCCTGAAATGGTGGTAAAAAAAAAATGTAAAAAAAAAAAAAAAACATCTTCACCTCATCCATTTGAGCATGAAGAGGCCACCACGCCATCTTGATTGAAAATCCTGTGCTGTGACGTATGACATCACCACACACACCCCTCGAGATTTTGCACAGTGTCTTCAATCAAGATGGCCGCTGCTGCTTCTTTACGATCAAATGAACTCAGACGGCAATGGCTCAAATAGATGCCAACTGATGGAACAAGATTATTATCCTGTAAAAAAATAATACTGTTGCACATTTGGCATCCGTTTCAGATATTTCTTTCTTGGATCCTTTCTTTTAGATGGAAAAAAGTCCTGCATGGAACAATTTTTTTCCATCTAAAAAAAAAAAAAACTGATACAACTGATGTGCAACAGGATCCTTTTTTTTAACATAATAGGAAATCTCTTTTTATTTTTATCAGGCAAGCTAATTTAAATAACTTTCGGTTTCCGGGAAAGATATTCAAAATAGCTCACGCCACCTGAATTACAGTAAGATATGCACATTTGCATATATTCTTTTTAGAAACCAAGAGTAGAGTCACTTGGCATACAATGCCCCAAGGCTAGTCAGCCAAGCAAGACAAATTTCTTTTCAGGCTTTCTGGTCTTCTTATTCTGGTCCTTCTAAAATGGGAGTTAGGTTGTATGGCTCATTAGTATAAGTTTGGGTGGGATACTATTTTGGAGATGATCTTTGTTCATATAAAATGAATCTCAAAATTGGTATGTTCATTTTTAAAGGGGTCATCTGATTTTACTGTGTTGATAACCTATTCACAGGTTAATAGGAAGGATCTGTCCCATTGAAGTGAATGGGGATGGTAGGTTAAAATTACAACTGCTGCAGTGTCAACGACAAGCAGGTAAACAGTGAGAACACAGAGCTCTGCATTCTCTTCAGACCGCTGATCTGTAGGGGTGTCAGCAATCAAGCCCCCACGATCTGATATTGATCACCTATTCTGAGGATAGATCATCAATATAGAAGAAGTAGACAAACCCTTTCATTCTAACAAGCCCAAGCATTTTGCAATCCATTTTAGACAAATAAAAAGACATATATACACAAAAATGTTTCTTTAGAAATGCTAAACATTTTATAACTACATTATACCCTTCTAACCATTGCTTAACCTTAACCAAAAGTAGATAAACCAATCTTACAACTATAACAAACTCTTCCAGAAAAGAAAAAAAAAAAACCTTTATCAGAGCAAAGCATATAGAAACAGATTTTATAGTTGAGAGGCCTTTGGTGGAAATCTGGGTGAGTACTACTTCTATTATGGGGACCAGTTAATATATGTGATATTGTAGGCTAGGTAACACTGTTCTTAGCTTCTGGGAAAAATCTGTTTCACTGTACGGCGACGGCCTCAGGAAGCGCACGGCGTCATAGCAACCAATGACGCAGTGCGCTCCCGTCCTCTGGGGCAGCACAGGCCGGGCTTTCACGGCCCGTATACAGCCGTGAAACACGGTCGTCTGAATGGGACCTAAGATCCCTCTGGGTGAATTTAGTCCTCAAATACAACAAATCTGTTGACGTATTTGATTCAGGTCTGAATTGATTTTACCTGACTTGAAAGTGTTCCACTTGACCTGAAAATTTTGTATGACACTTTGAGGTCTCCTAGGACTTGTCTCGCTAGTCTCTCACTTTTTTATTTTATTTCTTTATGAAATTAGGCTCAAATTCAACCCAATTAGAATTGATTTATTCATCTCTACCTACTATGTAAAACACTCACTCATTTACAGAGTGCCAAGCATCTAATACTTTACATTGGAATTGGATGAAAATGCCAATAAAATTACAATATACCTAGACTAGTATTCAAATGAGCGCACTACTGTTTCTTCCTCAGAATATTATTAGTGTACTATATTTACTTGCTTCATTTTATATCAAGATATTATTTTCCTGTCTCCTGAACATAGAATCATAATTAATGTAGAGAGAATTTATGTGATTTATGACATACAACATGACACATATCATGTTCACATTATATGATTTAATTATCGTAACATAGAAAAGATGATCATAAGTGTAGTCTGCATTAGCAGGCAGGAAAATGACATTTCAAATTATACGTTGTTATTCTTATTAACTTATCACAGGAATATTTGCTAACATACATTATGCAGAAATCTTCACTGTGCAGTAACCCATAGCAACCTGTAATAAATTCACTTAAAAGTGATGTAATATAAAGTAAATGTGTACACATTTGTGTGATTAATTACATTTACAGACTTGTCAATATGAAGAGTCAGAATTTTGTCCTAGGAGTTAATTAGACCATACAAGAAGATTTTTCATTCATATAGTAACTATAGCTGTATGGGATGGTTGGTGCAGTAAAAGCAGTTGTCCCTAAAGGATATACCCTATCCATATACTTAATAAGTTATATGATCATTAGTGTTGAGCAAGATATTCAAAAATTTGTTTTGGCTACTTCGCAAAATCTTTTTGTTTTTTCTTGGTAAGTAGTGTGTGCAATGACAGGGAGCGGCAATTGCGCAGCTCCTCGTCATTGTACCCCTCTGATGCCACGTTCATAGCGGATTGTGGCATATGATAACAATATTACAGTGTAAAAGTAAAAAAAAAAAAAAAAAAAAAAAAAATTATATATATATATATATATATATATATATATATATATATATATATATATACACATACACATACATACTCTTACCTTATCCATTTGCTTGTGATGCTGCCATCTTGATTGAAGATCGGGCACAAAATCTCGTGCGGCCCGTGCAAGTTCTTCAATCGAGATGGTGGCTGGCCCATTACAAGCAAATAATTGAGGTAAGTATGATTTTTTGGTTTTACCATTTTAGGGAAAATTGATTAAATACCACGAAGCACAAGGAAATTCGGCTTCTTGGCGAATCAAATTTTCCCTGAAATTCGGATGGAAGTCTGCCTTGTGGACTTCGATTCACTCAACACTAATCATCATTATGGACAGGGTGTCCAGTTTGGGACTAGTGATAAGCGATTTGATTCTAAGCTAATCAGATTCATTACAAATTGTCCCTAAAAGTCAGACAAATTTCTCAAAATGGCATTCACCGTTTCAAGGTCTGAAAATACAGAAAAAAGGCAGCTTCCACCAAAAAAGGATAATGTTTGGGCTTTTTTTAAATAATTAAAATAAGTGGTCAGTGCAGTGTGTTATTAAACAGATTGTTACTACAGGTAACTTTGTGTTTACCCATAACCTTACAGGTCACATATATAACATTATTAATGCTATCTTATCATTAAAGAGCTTGAAAGAGGTTGGACACAGCCCCAGGAGACTATACAATGCAAGGGCTCATTGCTCACATCTAATCCACATTTTTTGCGGATCAGATACAGACCCATTCATCTCAATGATTCATCTCCGTTACGCAGCCCCTGAAATAACATAGAACATGTTCTATTCTCATCCATTTTACGAACAAGTATATGACAGTTCTGCAGGAGTAAAATAAATAAATAATCCGTGATTTGTCACTTACGCCCATGTGCTTTTCAGGGCAATTAGTAATCTTTCATTTCAGGTCGATCTTATTTGGACCCGAAGTGAATTTGGCAACAGATTCTTGTGAATTAGACCCAAAAAGCATTTCATGAAATGTGATCATCTCTATTTGGAAGCCCTCTCAGGCACAGCAGTGAAGCCAGCTACTTCTGCCATGACCATGCACTTAATACCATATTTCCCCTACAGCAGCCACTGCAGAATCAATGCTTGCAGATTTCCCTGGGACTAACAGATGATTGTGGGAGTTGTCAACTGCTGGACCCACAGTGATCAGCTCATTATCAGTGGGCCCTCACTAGAAGTAGGGGTTGTCTGGATGAGACAAAATATTTAAAGTAAATTTTGGAGGACTATAAAAAATAAAATGAATTAAGATAAAGCTAAGAATGAATGTTCTTTATTACATGATACAGTATTATTTACCATGTACTAAAGATGAGTGAACCACTCAGCTTGCTGAATTTTTGAAAAAGTTCAGTTCGGACCCGAATCAATTCAGGCCGAACTGAAGTTGCTCCAATTGCCCTGAAGCCGCCTCTTTTTTTTTTAGCAAAACTTATCTGTTTTCATTTATTTCTTGGGTGACTTGGCTGGTGCCATTCTCATCATCATTCTCTTGCTCCTCAAACTCAGTCTCATACTCTTACTCTTGCAGTTGCAGATCCTTATTCTCATCTTCATTATCCTCTTCTTCTTCTTCCTTCTCCATGGCAGATTCTTTGTGCATTCCCAAGAGCTATACGCCTGACAGCAAGATGCATCAGTTGCTCTTCTTCCGCTGTGGTCCCCTGCTGCTTGAGCGTCAGCGTCTGTTCTAAGATAAACATGAGAGGGATGAGGTCTTTCATGCCACAATTGTCCCTGCTGATGAACTTCGTGTCCTGTTCGAAGGGCTTCAGCACCCAGCGGGCATCTCGGATGAGCTGCCACTGCCTGAACTCAAACCAACACATGCTCCCTACTGAGGCTGTCTGGTGCATGACAATGGTTTTCCGCTGCTCATACAGATGCTTGGACATGTGCAATGTCAAATTCCAGTGAGTTGGCACGTTCATTAAAGAGGACCTTTCACCGTTCCTGACATTACTGTTTTAATAGATTCATGCATTCCCCATGTAACAACAATTCTGGAGCATCTATTCTTATGGCTCTATGTTGTGCCATTCCTTTATTATTTGCACTAGAAGTTATAGGTGAATTGCTATTTGCCTTCAGTAAAGGAACAGAGGGGAGGTAACAAGTTGGGGAGGGTGTACCTGCACAGTCTGAAAATGGCAGCACTGATTGGATAGAGTCTGTGCAGGGAAACACCCCCAACTGGTCACCTCCCCTCTGTTCCTTTACTGAAGACAAATAGCAATTCATTCACAACTTCTAGTGCAAATAATAAAGGAATGGCACAACACAGAGACATAAGAATAGATGAGCCAGAATTGTTATTACATGGGGAATGCATGAAGCTATTAAAATAGGCATGTCAGGAGTGGTGAAAGGTCCTCTTTAAGGTCATGTAGGTCATTCTGTTGCTGCAGGTCCAGGAGAGCGTAGTTTGCCACATCAGAGTGTCCGAAGTGCTTGGACAATCTCCTAGACTTTGCCAGCACCTTGCATAAGCCAGTGTACTTATTTAGAAAGCACTGCGCCATTAGATTAATGGCATGCACTATGCAGGGAGCTTGTGTTAATTTGCCCAGGTTGAGGGCAGCCAGGATGTTGCACCCATTGTCACTGACCACCTTGCCCAGTTACAGTTACTTGTTCTTTTGGGAGGGCAGTGGCTTATTGTTGCCATCACCCTTCTATTCTGATGTTGCCTCCTTCTCAGCACCCCAATCCGGTTCCCAGGTCCTGTCAATTGTCAGCACGCAATCGTCATCAGAGTAATCACCCTCCCTTCCACTTCTATCAGACTGTGGTATATTATAGTGGGTTCTTTGGCCCTCCTCCCCTGCTCTGCCCGGACTGCCACTGTTGCTGTCCCCAATGCCAATACCATGGCTACTGGGGCCACTACTACAACCACACACATAACTATGCCTGAGGTCTGCAGCCTCCTCCTCCACCTCCTCCTCAGGGCAGTACAAACACTGACTGCTCTCACCCAAGTTGTCAACAGAGAGACTCTCTTGACTATCTGCTGTAAGGCATGCCACTTCTTAGGAAAAGGGAAGATGCCCCTCTAGGGATGGACAGTGAAGACTGAGAGGAACCACTGAAAGCCTTCTTTGGGGCTCGAAGGAGAAGGAAGGGAAGAAGGAGGAGGAGGAAGAATGCTGTGATCCTGGCTCCATGGTACTGTGTCAGACTCTGAAGTCACCTCCACATCATCCTACTGCAACTGAGAGGAGGAATGAGCCATCCAATCCACAATCTTATCCTCCTTTCTCCTCATCTGTAATGTTGCGCCTTTCCGAAGCCAGCAGGAAAAACAGTGGCCTAATACTACTACTCCTACTACTACTACTGGTTGGATAGTTGATGCTGCTGCAACCCACATTCTGGCTGTGGATCTTTCATTTGGAACCCTTCGTAGCCCAAACATTTTTGGACCTCTCAGACAATGTTGTGCACTACCCTGTGTAGTTTTGTGGTAATAATGTATGATAATAATAATAATAATAATAATAATAATAATAATAATAATAATAATAATCATAATAATAATAATATGCTAGTTTGAATATAATCTACAAGCCCAATAATAAAAAAATAATAATTGATTGGAAATTGTTGTGGTGTTTGTAAAAACAGAAATAAAGGGAAACTGATTTAGGCCTAAATTCGTTATCCCTCACAGATTTTTATGTTTGCTGGTCCCAAAGAAATAAAATTTTAATAGTGAGGAGAAATAAATAAACGTTAACGGATGATTAAGGACCAGGCCTGGCGTTCAATTTCACGTTAACGCTCACAGGTAGACGGATACATTGCCCTGTGTATTGCTGCAATAATCATGTATATACACTAGTTAATTTAATTGAACAATCCCCAAAAAATTAAATTGCAACCGCGTGGAAATGGAATTCCTGGAAACGGACGGTTGAGGTTTCACACTATATTTAAACTTGACACTCACAGGTAGATTATTATTGTGTATTGTCGTAGTAATCACGTATGTAAGGGATCGCTCTCTTTCAGGGGTTCGCAATCACAAACCTTCCGATGCACAGGGGGTTTTAACGTCCAAATGGTGCTTTATTTTTGCTCTTTAGCACTAACACACATGAAAAACATTCAAATAAACACCTGCCCGTCTGGGCTTTACCTAATACATGTGATGTCTCTATCTCACCTATAGAGCGTCGTTCACACATGGTATTCGATCCGGCTTCCTCAGCCTTACGGTCCAGCAGCCTCCTGGCTGTGACCTCACCAGCACTTTTGGGGGAGATGGTCCAGTAGTCCTCCTGACTCTGACCGTGCGACCCTCTATCCATAGGCGTCGCTGGGCCCCCCAAACTTCAGGCTTTACAAAGCCTTGTGGCCCCTCCTGGCTGAGGCCACACAGAGCCTCTGCAGGCTCCAACCTCTTAGGCTTTCTTAGCCTCTCTCTTCCTCACAGGCTTCCTCAGCCTTGTGACTCCCAGCCCTCCTAGCTGGCACCACACAGGCCCTCTCCAGGTCTGTTCCCTGGGGCCCTCTCTCTCTAACTCTCATACACAGAGGGAAGTTTTATCCCTCCGTGATTGCACTAGCAGGCCTCACCTGCAATCTCCTCAGCTAACCACAATCCTTGTAGTGGAAGGGTGTGGACTGGAAGACTCCCACTACCAACCTGTCTCCAAATTATATATTTATATATACTAGCAGAAGAACCCGGCTTCGCCTGGGTATATTTCATCTATTTCATTTCATGTTTCTGTGTGTCGTTGAAGAGAGAAAGTCAATGCAGCTGACAGAAGTTGATTTTTACCTTCATTTTTTCAATCCCCATTGGCTGCAGAGTGGGAGGGGGTGTGACCTGACTGGGTCAGGGGCAGGGTTTAGCGGGACCTGGGGGGGTGCTTTTAAGTCCTTCTTTTGAGAGTGGCCTGAATTACAGGTCAATGACATGGTAATTTATGAGGAAACACAGTGGGTAGCAGTGGAAGAAAACATTGCTTCGCACGGGTATATTTAATCTATTTTATTTAATGTTTTTGTGTGTCATTGCAGAGAGAAAGTCAACCTCCCACCCACCCTTGCAGCTGACAGAAGTTGAATTTTAGCTTAATTTTTTTAATCCCCATTGGCTGCGGAGTGGGAGAGGGCATGACCTGACCGAGTCGGGGGCGTGGTTTAGCAGGACTTTGGAGGGGGTTGCTTTTAAGTCCTTCTTTTGAGGGTGGCCTGAATTAAAGGTCGATACCATGGTAGTTTATGAGGACATGCAATGGGTAGCAGTGGAAGAAAACATCGCTTCGCACAGGTATATTTAATCTATTTCATTTAGTGTTTCTGGTTGTCGTTGCAGAAAGAAAGTCAACCTCCCACCCACCCCTGCAGCTGACAGAAGTTGAATTTTAGCTTAATTTTTTCAATCCCCGTTGGCTGCGGATTGGGAGGGGGCATGGCCTGACTGAGTCGGGGGCGTGGCTTAGCAAGACCTGGGGCGGGGGTTTTAAGTCCATCTTTTGAAGGTGGCCTGAATTACAGGTCGATGCCATGGTAATTTATGAGGACACGCAATGGGTAGCAGTGGAAGAAAACATCTTTTATTACTACTGAATGGTCTTAGTCTAAAATTAGTCTAAAACATAAGTTATATTTATGGTAACTGGAATACCCCTTTAACAGTGTCATCCACAGCGCTCTTCCCCTTTAAAGCAGAGAATAGAAATGGCTGAGCTCCTCAGCTGGCTGCTAATTACCTGGCTAGGTTGTTATGGAAACCTGTGTGCATCTGGAGAAAATGGCAGTTGGAATTTGAAGTGAAATGCTCCCAAACTAATATTGGCTAATGGAGATCGTATTTTGGGAATATGTCGGGAATGGTACGTCCTAGAGAGCTGAGACTTGGTCTAAACCCTTCCCGGACACCTGATGTACCTGTGTGCCGAATTTGGTAAAAATCGGTCCAGTAGTTTGGTCGCACATTGCAGACCTTTGGCATTCTAGCTGTTACTTACCTGAGGTAATCTGGGGAAATTTCACCCCATGCTTCCAGAAGCCCCTCCCACAAGTTGGATTGGGTTGATGGGCACTTTTTGCGTACCATACGGTCAAGCTGCTCCCACAACAGCTCAATGGGGTTGAGATCTGGTGACTGTGCTGGCCACTCCATTACAGATAGAATACCAGCTGCCTGCTTCTTCCCTAAATAGTTCTTGCGTAATTTGCTTTGGGTCATTATCCTGTTGTAGGAGGAAATTAGCTCCAATCAAGCGCCGTCCACAGGGTATGGCATGGCGTTGAAAAATGGAGTCATAGCCTTCCTTATTCAAAATCCCTTTTACCTTGTACAAATAAATCTCCAACTTTACCAGCACCAAAGCAACCCCAGACCATCACATTACCTCCACCATGCTTGAGAGATGGCATCAGTCACTCTTCCAGCATCTTTTCAGCTGTTCTACGTCTCACAAATATTCTTATGTGTGATCCAAACACCTCAAACTTCGATTCGTCTGTCCATAACACTTTACACTTTTTTCCAATCTTCCTCTGTCCAATGTCTGTGTTCTTTTGCCCATATTAATATTTTCCTTTTATTAGCCAGTCTCAGATATGGCTTTTTCTTTGCCACTCTGCCCTGAAGGCCAGCATCCCGGAGTCGCCTCTTCACTGTAAACGTTGACACTGGTGTTTTGCGGGTACTATTTAATGAAGCTGCCAGTTGAGGACCTGTGAGGCGTCTATGTCTCAAACTAGAGACTCTAATGTACTTGTCTTGTTGCTCAGTTGTGCAGCGGGGCCTCCCACTACTCTTTCTACTCTGGTTAGAGCCTGTTTGTGCTGTCCTCTGAAGTGGGAGTAGTACACACTGTTGTAGGAAATCTTCAGTTTCTTGGCAATTTCTCGCATGGAATAGCCTTCATTTCTAAGAAGCAGAATAGACTGTCGAGTTTCACACGAAAGTTCTCTTTTTCTGGCCATTTTGAGAGTTTAAAGAGGACCTTTCACGGTTTTGAATTACTGTAGATAAATACCTCTTGTCCCGGGGTACCCCCCGCTGATGCTGCCACTCTGCCTAGTTTTTTAAAATACAGCTCCTACTCCCCGCTGTGCCCGCCTGTAGTTTTCGCGCTCAGTATGTAAATACTGAGCATCGGTACAGGGAGGAGGAGACGCCGGCATTTCTCAATGGGCGTCTCCTTCTCCCTGGCTGTGCCGCGATCCAATCACAGCGGAGAGCGTCACAGCCAGGGAGAAAAAAAAACCTCACCTTCTCCCTGGCTGTGACGCTCTCCGCTGTGATTGGATCGCGGCACAGCCAGGGAGAAGGAGACGCCCATTGAGAAATGCCGGCGTCTCCTCCTCCCTGTACCGATGCGCGAAAACTACAGTCGGGCACAGCGGGGAGTAGGAGCTGTATTTTAAAAAACTAGGCAGAGTGGCAGCATCAGCGGGGGGTACCCCGGGACAAGAGGTATTTATCTACAGTAATTCAAATCCGTGAAAGGTCCTCTTTAATCAAACTCATAAATGTAATGCTCCAGATTCTCAACTAGCTCAAAGGAAGGTCAGTTTTATAGCTTCTCTAACCAGCAAAACTGTTTTCAGCTGTGCTAACATACTTGCACAAGAGTTTTCAAGGATTTTCTAAACATCCATTATCCTTCTTACACAGTTAGCAAACACAATGTACCATTAGAACACTGGAGTGATGGTTGCTGGAAATGGGCCTCTATACACCTATGTACATATTAGATTAAAAACCAGACGTTTGCAGCTAGAATAGTCATTTACCACATTAACAATGTATAGAGTATATTTCTGATTAATTTAATGTTAACTTCATTGAAAAAAATGTGCTTTTCTTTCATAAATAATGACATTTCTAAGTGACCATAAACTTTTGAACAGTAGTGTGTGTGTGTGTGTGTGTATATATATATATATATATATATATATATATATATATATACCGTATTTTTCGCCCTATAAGACGCACTTTTTTTCCCCCAAAAGTAGGGGGAAAAATGCTGTGCGTCTTATAGGGCGAATACAAGTGAGCGCTTCCATAAGGAAGCGCTCACTTGTACGTAGGGACCCCCATCAGACCTCAGATCAGCCCACCCAGCCACTTATAAAGACCATACTTACCGTACCTGTTCTGCGCTGCTGCTGCCGTCCGATCCCACGCTCCGCGCTCTTCTCTCTTCCCTGCCGGCTCGCACTATGACCTGACGCTGCGCCGCAGCGTCAGGTCATAGTGCGTGCCGGAAGGGAAGAGAGAAGAGCGCGGAGCGTGGGACCGGACAGCAGCGGCAGCGCAGAACAGGTACGGTAAGTATGGTCTTTATAAGTGGCTGGGTGGGCTGATCTGAGGTCTGATAGGGGCACAAGACGCTAATCTGAGGTCTGATGGGGGCACATTCTGCTGATGTGAGGTCTGATGGGGGCACATTCTGCTGATGTGAGGTCTGATGGGGGCACATTCTGCTGATCTGAGGTCTGATGGGGGCACAGTGAGATGGTATGGGGGCACAGGGGGCTGATATGGGGGTCTGATGTGATGTCCTTAAATTTATGGGCAGTCTGATAAGAGGATCTGATGAAAAATATTTTTTTCTTATTTTCCTACACTAAAACCTAGGTGCGTCTTATGGGCCGGTGCGTCTTATAGGGCGAAAAATACGGTATATATATTGTAAGGAATCGTACTCACTTGACCAGTGAAAAGAGGCAGGGACACCACGAACTTCTCCAAAGTCCTTGTTTATTTAGCTTTCCAAATCATACAGCCGTAATTCCGGATCGCAGCCGGGTCAAATAAATGCAGCTCACACTGACTCCCACTTCTCCAGACTGAGACACACCTAAGTCCAGCAGCAGGATTAAATAGAAATGCTGGACATGAGCACACCTGAAAACCTGAACTGGAGCATGGGGAACAGGCACCCACCCAGCACATTGCCTGTTCCCAGTAAAAGCCAGACCCGGACTAGCTGGAACCAGCTACTCTAACTATTAGGGTGTTCACTGACAACCTCAGTGAACACAGAGTTGCTGGCCTTTACCCCACCAATGGTGGGCACCTTGGTGGCACGCTCCTAATAAACCGAACTCCTACTCAGAATGCTTCCTGCAGCATTCTGGGTGACACGTATCTTCCCTCAAATACGGCACCTGTCACTGCCTTACCTGTCGCTGTCTCACATACCCCCCCCCCTCTGTTCAAACCTGTGGGGGTGAACACATGCCATGTAGTGGACTCTGGACAGAGCATCTGCATTCCCCTGCAGCGTCCCTGCCCTGTGTTCCACTGTAAACTTGAAGTTTTGCATGGAGAGGAACCATCTGGTAACCCGAGCATTTCTCTCCTTCGCCTGGCTCATCCACGTGAGAGGTGAATGATCAGTCACCAGACGGAACGTCCTCCCCAGCAGATAATAGCGGAGAGACTCGAGTGCCCACTTGATGGCCAGGCACTCCCTCTCCACTATGCTGTACCTCGTTTCCGCTGGCGTTAGCTTACGGCTCAGGAAACTAATGGGATGCTCCTCCCCGTTAACCTCCTGAGACAGCACTGCACCTAGCCCTACATCAGAGGCATCTGTCTGTACAATAAATTCTTTATTGAAGTCAGGTGTAACCAGGACCGATGTCCCACACAACACAGACTTCAATGCTCTGAATGCCTTCTCTGCCTGAACATTCCAGCGGACCATTATGGACTTCCGACCTTTTAAAAGATTTGTCAATGGAGCTGACAAAGTGGCAAAATTGGGAATAAACCTCTGGTAATACCCCATTAACCCTAGGAAGGCTTTCACCTGCCTCGGCGTCAGGGGGCGGGGCCAGTTCTGTATAGCTTCTATCTTATTTACCTGGGGTTTGATGACTCCCCGTCCAATTACATATCCCAGGTACCTAGCCTCTTCCAACCCTATCATACACTTCTTGGGGTTGGCGGTTAATCCCGCTTTTCGGAGAGAATCCACTACCAACTGCACCTTCGGTAGGTGACTCTCCCAGTCCGTGCTAAATACCACTATATCATCGAGGTATGCCGAAGCATACTGACGATGGGGCCGGAGGATGACATCCATTAGCCGCTGGAACGTGGCTGGAGCACCATGTAACCCAAAGGGCAACACCTTGTATTGATTCAGCCCTTCGGGGGTGACAAAAGCAGTTTTCTCCTTTGCAGCCTCAGTTAAGGGCACCTGCCAATACCCTTTTGTAAGATCTAAGACCGAAAAGTACCGGGCTTGTCCTAATCTCTCTATTAACTCATCAACTCGGGGCATTGGGTAGGCGTCAAATTTTGAGACCTCATTGAGCTTCCGGAAATCGTTACAGAATCGTAACGTTCCATCTGGTTTTGGTATTAAGACTATTGGACTAGCCCACTCACTCCGAGACTCTTCAATGACCCCTAGTTGCAGCATTGACTTCACTTCCTCAGATATGGCTTGTCGCCGAGCCTCAGGTACCCGATAAGGCTTTAAGCGAACTTTGACCTGGGGCTCAGTGACAATGTCATGTTGGATTATGGATGTACGTCCAGGAAGTTCGGAGAATACATCCCTATTCCGACTCACGAACTCCCTGACCTCTTGACCTTGTTTAGTAGACAGGCCATCCGCTATTTTCACTGTGGCGGAAGCTTTCTCGGAGACCACCGGTGAAGAAGGAGCCTTCTTCGCAGAGGAAACAGAGAGCGGGTTGTCCACCAGTAGACTTTCTCTATCTTTCCAGGGCTTTAATAAATTGACATGGTACACCTGTTCTGGCTTTCGCCGACCTGGCTGGCGTACCTTGTAATTTACTGTCCCCACTTTCTCTATCACTTCGTAGGGCCCTTGCCACCTTGCAAGGAACTTACTGTCAACTGTGGGTATAAGTACCAGTACCCAGTCACCTGGGTTAAAGGTCCTCACCCTGGCTGCCCGGTTGTATACCCGGCTCTGAGCCAGTTGTGCCGCTTCCATATGTTCCTGGACAATCGGCAGAACTGTCTCCATCCTTTCCTGCATTTTCTCAATATGTTCGATGACACTCTTATGTGGGGTGGGCTGTTGTTCCCATGCCTCTTTAGCAACGTCAAGCAAACCCCGGGGGTGCCTGCCATACAATAATTCAAAGGGTGCCAGTGGATGCCTGGGGCACTTCTCGCACAGCGAACAATACATACGGCAGCAGGAGATCCCAGTCTTTCCCATCTTTAGATACATCTCTCTTGAGCATGTTGTTTAGAGTTTTGTTAAACCTTTCCACCAGTCCGTCTGTTTGGGGATATTACAAGGACGTGTGTAAGTGTTTAACATTTAACAACCGGCAGAGTTCCTTCATGACCTTAGACATGAAGGGAGTCCCCTGATCTGTCAAGATCTCCTTAGGTATCCCTACGCGAGAAAACATTTCCATTAATTATTTGGCTATAAGCTTAGCCGACGTATGGCTCAGTGGAATTGCCTCAGGATATCTGGTAGCATAATCTAGGACCACCAAGATATGCTGGTGACCTCTGGCTGACTTATTTATTGGTCCCACCAGATCCATCGCTATTCTTTCGAACGGCACCTCTATGATAGGCATAGGTATTAAGGGGCTACGGTAGTGTGGCTGGGGGCTAGTTATCTGACACACAGGACAGGACTGACAGAAGCTCCGAACCTCCTCATATATGCTAGGCCAAAAGAACCTCCGCATTATTCGTTCTTGGGTCTTTTTAACCCCAAGATGTCCTCCCAGTACATGCGTGTGGGCCATGTCTAATATCCTACGGCGGTAAGGCTGTGGTACCACCAACTGCTCTATTACCTCTTGTTGTATCTTGTCCACCCAGTACAATAATTCTTGGTTAATGGCCATGTGTGGAAACTCTGATTCTGCACCTGGGTACTGGGCTACCCCATTAATTACTGATACCCTTTCTCTCGCCCCTATCAGCGTAGGATCCTGGAGCTGGGCGGTCCCGAATGTGTCCCGTGACACCTCGAGATCTGGGAGGGATGGGGTTTCGACAGTCTCTCCAGCCAATACCTCTAAGGGAAACCTATCGGGATTACACTCTAGATCTGTGGTGGTGACCCCTACGGCTGGTACCCCAGAGTCGGGGTCTTCGGGTTCCGGTCCCGGACAGATTTCCTTCCCCAGAGAACGCATTCTGTCCTTCCACAAAGTACAGAATATAGGTAAGTCTGTTCCCAAAATGGCGTCATAGGGAAGATGTTGTACTACCGCCACAACGTGTTGTACATCCCCACTTGCCGTGGACAGGGTAATCCTCGTGGTAGGATACTCCCGCAGATCGCCATGAATACAAACTATAGCTAATTTTTGTTTCGCTGGGACTTCTTCTGACACCAGCGACCCACGCATGAGGGTCACCAGGCTCCCAGAATCCAGCAGTGCCTGGACCTGGTACCCATTAATAGAGACCTGGCACAGGGGGGGCGTATCCACAGCCATCAGGGGGTCAGCGGTACACACAGGCTGGGCATAGAAGGAATACCGGCGAGCGAACCCGCAGTCCATGGGTTCAGAAGTTAAGGGGCAGTTTGCAGCCATGTGTCCTGGACCGTGGCAGCGCCAGCATCGAATTACAGTGGCCTCGCGGGACCCCGGGTCTCGCTTAACAGGGATTTGGTTTGAGCGACCCCCCATAAGGAGACGTGACCTTTTCCCAGGCTCGCTAGGCTGGGTGGGGGGATGGCGACCGACTCTTGCATGTGCAGAACCCCTCACCAAGTCCTGGGTCGCCATATACCGCTCGACCAGGCTAACCAGCTGGTCAAGGTTGCCTGGGTCTCCTTGACCCACCCAGCGCTGAATAGCGACTGGCAGAATGCGTACAAACCGGTCAACTACCACCCTCTCAATCATTTGGGCAGGGCTTAAAGTCTCAGGTTGGAGCCACTTTTTCACCAGGTGCAACAAGTCATATGCCTGAGACCTGGCAGGTTGGGACTCTTAAAACACCCACTGGAACACCCTTTGTGCTCGCACATAAGTGTTGACCCCCATCTGAGCCAAAACCTCACCTTTGAGTTTCTTATAGTCCTGGGCGTCCTCATGGCTGAGGTCAAAATAGGCTTTCTGGGCATCTCCTACCAGGAACGGTGCCACCACTTCAGCCCACTGGTCGGACGGCAGGTTCTCCTGCTCAGCAGTTCTTTCAAATACGGTAAGGTAGGCCTCCCCGTCGTCCTCTGGACTCATTTTCCTCGGTGCTGACCGGACTTTATCCTGGGCTGCAGACGGAGACGGGGTCACTGCTGGTGGGATCACTTGCTGGGGTGCTCGCAGGGTCTCTTGCAGGGCCGCCATCTGTTGCATCAACAGGTTGTTAGTCTGTTGCTGTTGGGCATTCGCTTGAACCAGCTGCTGTAACACGGCCTCCATGCTGTCCATTGGTTTAGGGCAAAACTTGGACGGCTTTATCCAGGACATGCACAATTGTGTTTGCCTCACTAGTCTTTTGCCCGCATCCTCCACCAAATGTAAGGAATCGTACTCACTTGACCAGTGAAAAGAGGCAGGGACACGACGAACTTCTCCAAAGTCCTTGTTTATTTAGCTTTCCAAATCATACAGCCGTAATTCCGGATCGCAGCCGGGTCAAATAAATGCAGCGCACACACTCAGTGTTGCCTCACACTGACTCCCACTTCTCCAGACTGAGACACACCTAAGTCCAGCAGCAGGATTAAATAGAAATGCTGGACATGAGCACACCTGAAAACCTGAACTGGAACATGGGGAACAGGCACCCACCCAGCACATTGCCTGTTCCCAGTAAAAGCCAGACCCGGACTAGCTGGAACCAGCTACTCTAACTATTAGGGTGTTCACTGACTACCTCAGTAAACACAGAGTTGCTGGCCTTTACCCCACCAAGGCTGGGCACCTTGATAGCACGCTCCTAATAAACCGAACTCCTACTCAGAATGCTTCCTGCAGCATTCTGGGTGACACGTATCTTCCCTCAAATACGGCACCTGTCACTGCCTTACCTGTCGCTGTCTCACAAAATATATATATATATATATATATATACAGTACAGACCAAAAGTTTGGACACACCTTCTCATTCAAAGATATTTCTGTATTTTCATGACTATAAAAATTGTAGATTCACACTGAAGGCATCACAACTATGAATTAACACATGTGGAATTATATACTTAACAAAAAAGTGTGAAACAACTGAAATATGTCTTATATTCTAGGTTCATCAAAGTAGCCACCTTTTGCTTTGATTACTGCTTTGCACACTCTTGGCATTCTTTTGATGAGCTTCAAGAGGTAGGCACCTGAAATGGTATTCCAACAGTCTTGAAGGAGTTCCCAGAGATGCTTAGCACTTGTTGTCCCTTTTGCCTTCACTCCAGCTCACCCCAAACCATCTCGATTGGGTTCAGGTCTGGTGACTGTGGAGGCCAGGTCATCTGGCGTAGCACCCCATCACTCTCCTTCTTGGTCAAATAGCCCTTACACAGCCTGGAGGTGTGTTTGGGGTCATTGTTCTGTTGATAAATAAATGATGGTCCAACTAAACGCAAACCGGATGGAATAGCATGCCGCTGCAAGATGCTGTGGTAGTCATGCTGGTTAAGTATGCCTTCAATTTTGAATAAATCCCCAACAGTGTCACTAGCAAAGCACCCCCACACCATCACACCTCCTCCTCCATGCTTCACGGTGGGAAGCAGGCATGTAGAGTCCATCCGTTCCCCTTTTCTGCGTCGCACGAAGACACGGTGGTTGGAACCAAAGATCTCAAATTTGGACTCATCAGACAAAAGCACAGATTTCCACTGGTCTAATGTCCATTCCTTGTGTTCTTTACCCCAAACAAGTCTCTTCTGCTTGTTGCCTGTCCTTAGCAGTGGTTTCCTAGCAGCTATTTTACCATGAAGGCCTGCTGCACACAGTCTTTTCTTAACAGTTGTTGTAGAGATGTGTCTGCTGCTAGAACTCTGTGTGGCATTGACCTGGTCTCTAATCTGAGCTGCTGTTAATCTGCGATTTCTGAGGCTGGTGACTCGGATTAACTTATCCTCCGCAGCAGAGGTGACTCTTGGTCTTCCTTTCCTGGGGCAGTCCTCATGTGAGCCAGTTTCTTTGTAGCACTTGATGGTTTTTGCGACTGCACTTGGGGACACTTTCAAAGTTTTCCCAATTTTTCGGACTGACTGACCTTCATTTCTTAAAGTAATGATGGCCACTCGTTTTTCTTTACTTAGCTGCTTTTTTCTTGCCATAATACAAATTCTAACAGTCTATTCAGTAGGACTATCAGCTGTGTATCCACCTGACTTCTGCCCAACACAACTCATGGTCCCAACCCCATTTATAAGGCAAGAAATCCCACTTATTATACCTGACAGGGCACATCTGTGAAGTGAAAACCATTTCAGGTGACTACCTCTTGAAGCTCATTAAGAGAATGCCAAGAGTGTGCAAAGCAGTAATCAAAGCAAAAGGTGGCTACTTTGAAGAACCTAGAAAATAAGACATATTTTCAGTTGTTTCACACTTTTTTGTTAAGTATATAATTCCACATGTGTTAATTCATAGTTTTGATGCCTTCAGTAAATACAGAAAACTCTTTGAATGAGAAAGTGTGTCCAAACTTTTGGTCTGTACTATATATATATATATATATATATATGCAATGAAAAAATACGGCAGCACAATAAAAAAGCAGGGGGGAGGTGCAAGCCATCAGCCCGACAAGGCTCCAAACTTAGCCATGAAAAAGGCAGCACTCTCCAAAAAGTTAGTGTGAACAAGCGTTTATTTACCCATGTGGGATGCAACGTTTCGGCTCCATGAGCCTTTCTCAAGCAGTGAAAAGTGAACAACTTCCAAAGTATTTATACATAAAGTGCAAGTGCATAATCAATCAATCAATAATTAATAATTCAAGTAAAAAAGAGTAAAAAACTTCAGATTTCATAATCAACAGTGCATAAATATAGTGCT
>ONZH01011342.1:0-51000 GCA_900303285.1 Rhinella marina | reverse complement strand
TCTTTAATAAACAGTAGTGGTACTTCCTCTAGTTCAAGACCAGAGATAGATAAGCTATGATAAGAGCACTGAGGCCTCCATTTTACTCCAATTAAAGACAGGACTATGCGCCCTCAACCAGAGTAATCCCAAGATGACATCAGCAGACATATTTTTTATGACAAATAAATACTTTTGGAAATGATAGACCAGATCTTGATAACCAATTCAGGGGTTTTATATTCACCAGGGGGCGTGGCTTAGCAGCGCATCTCTCCCAACGTGGGAGTGTCACTGGAACCCAGACAGGTAAGTTTATTATAGGTGTAGTTTCTAAAATTGGCTATTTATGGGTGGTTTGTATTATGTAAGCCCCACAAAGTGGCTACATAACTGAATTGGTCCTTAAAAAAGTCAGTTTTGGAAATGTTCTTGAACATTTGAAAATTTGCTTGTAAAATTCTAAGAGGTCTAATGTCCTAAAAACATAGAATGACATTTACAATATGATGCCAACATAAAGTAGACATATGATGAATGTTAACAACTACTTTATGGTGCATTATCTGTCTTAAAAGCAGAGAGATTCAAGTTTAAAAAATGGCGAACTCTTCGAAATTGTGTCTAAATTTTTGATTTTTTTTATAAATAAAGGTAACCCATATCGACCCATATTTCCCACTTAGTGAGGTACAATGTGTCACGGGAAAACAAACTCAGAGTCAGATGAATAAGGCTCCATTCACACGTCCATATTTGTGCACATCCTGGAAAACGGTCAGTTTTTTGCGGATCCGTTGTTCCACAAAAAAAAATCAGTTTTTCAAGCACATCCGTTCCGTTTTTCCGCAAAAAACAGAAAGGATGTATCAGTATGTCATTGTCATCCTTTTTTTGCAGATCCGCAAAAAACGAAAGGAGGAATCAATTCTTTTTTTTTTCCCTACCCTCCTGGAACGGAATCCACAAATGCGAATGACATGCGGATGCCTTTCCGCATGTCATCCGCATTTTTGCGGATCCATAGACTTTCATAGGGCTACAGATCACAAAATCGGAGGAAAAGTAGGACAGGAGGATTTCTGTTTGCGGATCCGGAAAACAGAACGGAGAAATGGATGTGGACAACATAGGGTGCAATGTCCGCATTTTTCGGGACCCATTGAAATGAATAGATCCGCATACTATCCGCAAAAAACGTCCGACATTGTAGAACGGACGCGGATAGGATGCAGATAAAAAATAAGGACGTGTGAATGGGGCCTAAGTAAAAACGCTCCAAAGTTATTATCACATAAAGTGACACATGTCAGATTATCAAAAACAGGCTAGGTCAGGAAGGTGAAAAATGACCGTGTCAGGAAAGAGTTAAGCACGATTACAACAAAGAGAATATAGATTAGCTTCACTTTGTGAGTGCGGCTGAAATCAGATAACACTGAAGGCTTCTTATGGACTGCATTCACAGGAAAGTGAAAAGTGACGGCTGTTTTTGTAACGCTGTCACATGTCCATTTTAAGAGCTAATTAAGTCTATGGGCCTAATCACATGGCTGCTTTTTTTAACGGCCAGTGAATAGCGGCTGTCAAAATTACAATTTACTGAAGTAAGGCCTCTTTCACACTAGCAGCAGCACGGATCCAGCAGGTGAAGGGTGCCGCCGGATCCGTGCTGCCGCAGGGACATGTGTGGAGCCGGAACCGCGCTCCGGCCCCACACATGTCACACAGTATATACACACAGACATATACACATACAAATACACATACACAGCGCCCTCTGCTGGGTGCCGGGTGGAATCGTCCTATGTGTGCGCCGTCCTATTCCTCTTGTGCTGTGGAGACCTGCTGGGAGCATGTAAGTATGTATGTGTATATGTCTGTGTATGTTTATGTGTATGTATATATGTGTGTATGTATGTATGTGTGCAGGTGTCAAGTCAATGGAGGACGGATCCATTCACCATTGTGTCACACCAAACGGATCCATCCCTATTGACTTTCATTGGGGGTCATGACGGATCCGTCTTGGTGCGGATGCCTGGACCGGACAGCAAACCGCAGCATGGAGCCAGTAGGCACTGTGAGGGGGGGGAATACTGTATATACAGAGGGCACTGTGGGAGGGACATAATATATACTGAAGGCACTGTGGGAGGGACATAATATATACATAGAGTAGTGCGAGAGGACATAATAAATACTGAGGGCACTGTGGGAGTACATAATATATACTGAGGGCACTGTGGGAGAACATAATATATACATAGGGTAGTGCGAGAGGACATAATAAATACTGAGGGCACTGTGGGAGTACATAATATATACTGAGGGCACTATGGGAGGACATAGTATATACTGAGGGTACTGCAGGAGGATATAATAAATACTGAGGGCACTGTGGGGGGAAATAATATATACTGAGGGTACCATGGGGGAACATAATATATACTGAGTGCACCGTGGGGGGGAACATAATATATACTGAGAGCACTGCGGGAGGACATAATATATACTGAGAGCACTGCGGGAGGACATAATATATACTGAGAGCACTGTGGGAGGACATAATATGTACTGAGGGCACTGTGGGATAACATAATAAATACTGAGGGTACTGCGAGAGGACATAATAAATACTGAGGGTGGACATAATATATACCGAAGATACTACAAGAGGACATAATAAATACTGAGGGCACTGTGGGAGGTATCCTTTTTAATGGCTGTTATTTTTCACTGTTGGGTGAATGTAGCTATAACGTTTGTTGTCCATCTTGGTGTTTTCAGACTAATTAAAGAAAGAGCATGTAGCCTTCTTATCTTGACACCACATGGAGCTGACAAGGCGTGGCTTTCTGCAGTAGCTTTCAAGGAGGACGTAGCAAGTCTTTACTTCTGTAGGCGCAGGAAAAGTATTTCAACACCCAGCATAATGAATACTTTGATTTGGACTTCATCAAAATCACATTTAGCACAAAGCACAATTGTGGAATCGCTTGATTTTTTTGTATAATTCAGTCACTATAACCATGTAGTAAGCTTGGTTCTGTTACCATATCCATGTAGTAAGCTTGGTTCTATCACCATATCTATATAGTAAGCTTGGTTCTGTTAACATATCCATGTAGTAAGCTTGGTTCTATCACCATATCTATATAGTAAGCTTGGTTCTGTTAACATATCCATGTAGTAAGCTTGGTTCTATCACCATATCTATATAGTAAGCTTGGTTCTGTCACCATATCCATGTAGTTAGCTTGGTTCTATCACCATATCTATATAGTAAGCTTGGTTCTGTTACCATATCTATGTAGTAAGTTTGGTTCTGTTACCATATCCATGTAGTAAGCTTGGTTCTGTTACCATATCTATGTAGTAAGCTTGGTTCTATCACCATATCTATGTAGTAAGCTTGGTTCTATCACCATATCTATGTAGTAATCTTGGTTCTATCACCATATCTATGTAGTAAGCTTGGTTCTGTCACCATATATATGTAGTAAGCTTGGTTCTGTCACCATATCCATGTAGTAAGCTTGGTTCTGTTACCATATCTATGTAGTAAGCTTGGTTCTGTCACCATATATATGTAGTAAGCTTGGTTCTGTTACCATATCTATGTAGTAAGCTTGGTTCTGTCACCATATCTATGTAGTAAGCTTGGTTCTGTCACCATATCTATGTAGTAAGCTTGGTTCTGTCACCATATCTATGTAGTAAGCTTGGTTCTGTCACCATATCTATGTAGTAAGCTTGGTTCTGTCACCATATCTATGTAGTAATCTTGGTTCTATCACCATATCTATGTAGTAAGCTTGGTTCTATCACCATATCTATGTAGTAAGCTTGGTTCTATCACCATATCTATGTAGTAAGCTTGGTTCTATCACCATATCTATGTAGTAAGATTGGTTCTGTCACCATATCTATGTAGTAAGCTTGGTTCTGTTACCATATCTATGTAGTAAGCTTGGTTCTGTCACCATATCTGTGTAGTAAGCTTGGTTCTGTTACCATATCCATGTAGTAAGCTTGGTTCTATCACCATATCTATCTAGTAAGCTTGGTTCTGTCACCATATCTATATAGTAAGCTTGGTTCTATCACCATATCTATCTAGTAAGCTTGATTCTGTCACCATGTCTATGTAGTAAGCTTGGTTCTATCACCATATCTATCTAGTAAGCTTGATTCTGTCACCATGTCTATGTAGTAAGCTTGGTTCTGTCACCATATCTATGTAGTAAGCTTGGTTCTGTCACCATATCTATCTAGTAAGCTTGGTTCTGTCACCATATCTATATAGTAAGCTTGGTTCTATCACCATATCTATCTAGTAAGCTTGGTTCTATCACCATATCTATATAGTAAGCTTGGTTCTATCACCATATCTATCTAGTAAGCTTGATTCTGTCACCATGTCTATGTAGTAAGCTTGGTTCTGTCACCATATCTATGTAGTAAGCTTGGTTCTGTCACCATATCTATCTAGTAAGCTTGGTTCTATCACCATATCTATGTAGTAAGCTTGGTTCTGTCACCATATCTATATAGTAAGCTTGGTTCTATCACCATATCCATCTAGTAAGCTTGGTTCTGTCACCATATCTATGTAGTAAGCTTGGTTCTGTTGCCATATCTATATAGTAAGCTTGGTTCTATCACCATATCTGTGTAGTAAGCTTGGTTCTGTCACCATATCTATGTAGTAAGCTTGGTTCTGTTACCATATCTATGTAGTAAGCTTGGTTCTGTTACCATATCTATGTAGTATGCGTGGTTCTGTCAACATATCCATGTAGTAAGCTTGGTTCTGTCACCATATCCATGTAGTAAGCTTGGTTCTGTCACCATATCCATGTAGTAAGCTTGGTTCTGTCACCATATCCATGTAGTAAGCTTGGTTCTGCTACCATGTCTATGTAGTAAGCTTGGTTCTGTCACCATATATATGTAGTAAGCTTGGTTTTATCACCATATCTATGTAGTAAGCTTGGTTTTATCACCATATCCATGTAGTAAGCTTGGTTCTGTCACCATATCCATGTAGTAAGCTTGGTTCTGCTACCATGTCTATGTAGTAAGCTTGGTTCTGTCACCATATCTATGTAGTAAGCTTGGTTCTGTCACCATATCCATGTAGTAAGCTTGGTTCTGCTACCATGTCTATGTAGTAAGCTTGGTTCTGTCACCATATCTATGTAGTAAGCTTGGTTTTATCACCATATCTATGTAGTAAGCTTGGTTCTGTCACCATATCTATGTAGTAAGATTGGTTCTGTCACCATATCTATGTAGTAAGCTTGGTTCTATCACCATATTCATGTAGTAAGCTTGGTTCTATCACCATATCTATGTAGTAAGCTTGGTTCTGTCACCATATCTATGTAGTAAGCTTGGTTCTGTCACCATATCTATGTAGTAAGCTTGGTTCTGTTACCATGTCTATGTAGTAAGCTTGGTTCTGTCACCATATCTATGTAGTAAGCTTGGTTCTGTCACCATATCTATGTAGTAAGCTTGGTTCTGTCACCATGTCTATGTAGTAAGCTTGGTTCTGTCACCATATCTATGTAGTAAGCTTCGTTCTGTTACCATATCTATGTAGTAAGCTTGGTTCTGTCACCATATCTATGTAGTAAGCTTGGTTCTGTCACCATGTCTATGTAGTAAGCTTGGTTCTGTCACCATATCTATGTAGTAAGCTTGGTTCTGTCACCATATCTATGTAGTAAGCTTGGTTCTGTCACCATATCTATGTAGTAAGCTTGGTTCTGTCACCATATCTATGTAGTAAGCTTGGTTCTGTCACCATATCTATGTAGTAAGCTTGGTTCTATCACCATATCTATGTAGTAAGCTTGGTTCTATCACCATATCTATGTAGTAAGCTTGGTTCTGTCACCATATCTATGTAGTAAGCTTGGTTTTATCACCATATCTATGTAGTAAGCTTGGTTCTATCACCATATCTATGTAGTAAGATTGGTTCTGTCACCATATCTATGTAGTAAGCTTGGTTCTGTTACCATATCTATGTAGTAAGCTTGGTTCTGTCACCATATCTGTGTAGTAAGCTTGGTTCTGTTACCATATCCATGTAGTAAGCTTGGTTCTTTCACCATATCTATCTAGTAAGCTTGGTTCTGTCACCATATCTATATAGTAAGCTTGGTTCTATCACCATATCTATCTAGTAAGCTTGATTCTGTCACCATGTCTATGTAGTAAGCTTGGTTCTGTCACCATATCTATGTAGTAAGCTTGGTTCTGTCACCATATCTATCTAGTAAGCTTGGTTCTGTCACCATATCTATATAGTAAGCTTGGTTCTATCACCATATCTATCTAGTAAGCTTGGTTCTATCACCATATCTATCTAGTAAGCTTGGTTCTGTCACCATATCTATCTAGTAAGCTTGGTTCTATCACCATATCTATGTAGTAAGCTTGGTTCTGTCACCATATCTATATAGTAAGCTTGGTTCTATCACCATATCTATCTAGTAAGCTTGGTTCTGTCACCATATCTGTGTAGTAAGCTTGGTTTGCCATATCTTGGTTCTACCCATATCTATGTAGTAAGCTTGGTTCTGTCACCATATCTATGTAGTAAGCTTGGTTCTGTCACCATATCTATGTAGTAAGCTTGGTTCTGTTACCATATCTATGTAGTATGCTTGGTTCTGTCACCATATCCATGTAGTATGCGTGGTTCTGTCAACATATCCATGTAGTAAGCTTGGTTCTGTCACCATATCCATGTAGTAAGCTTGGTTCTGTCACCATATCCATGTAGTAAGCTTGGTTCTGCTACCATGTCTATGTAGTAAGCTTGGTTCTGTCACCATATCTATGTAGTAAGCTTGGTTCTATCACCATATCTATGTAGTAAGCTTGGTTTTGTCACCATATCCATGTAGTAAGCTTGGTTTTATCACCATGTCTATGTAGTAAGCTTGGTTCTGTCACCATATCTATGTAGTAAGCTTGGTTTTATCACCATATCTATGTAGTAAGCTTGGTTTTGTCACCATATCCATGTAGTAAGCTTGGTTCTGCTACCATGTCTATGTAGTAAGCTTGGTTCTGTCACCATATCTATGTAGTAAGCTTGGTTTTATCACCATATCTATGTAGTAAGCTTGGTTCTGTCCCCATATCTATGTAGTAAGATTGGTTCTGTCACCATATCTATGTAGTAAGCTTGGTTTTATCACCATATCTATGTAGTAAGCTTGGTTCTATCACCATATCCATGTAGTAAGCTTGGTTTTATCACCATATCTATGTAGTAAGCTTGGTTCTTTAGTACAGGTCCCATATCTATGTAGTAAGCTTGGTTCTGTTACCATATCTATGTAGTAAGATTGGTTCTGTCACCATATCTATGTAGTAAGCTTGGTTTTATCACCATATCTATGTAGTAAGCTTGGTTCTATCACCATATCCATGTAGTAAGCTTGGTTTTATCACCATATCTATGTAGTAAGCTTGGTTCTGTCACCATATCTATGTAGTAAGCTAGGTTCTGTCACCATATCTATGTAGTAAGCTTGGTTCTGTTACCGATGTCTATGTAGTAGCTTGTTCTGTCACCATATCTATGTAGTAAGCTTGGTTCTGTCACCATATCTATGTAGTAAGCTTGGTTCTGTCACCATGTCTATGTAGTAAGCTTGGTTCTGTCACCATATCTATGTAGTAAGCTTGGTTCTGTCACCATATCTATGTAGTAAGCTTGGTTCTGTTACCATGTCTATGTAGTAAGCTTCGTTCTGTCACCATATCTATGTAGTAAGCTTGGTTCTGTCACCATATCCATGTAGTAAGCTTGGTTCTGTCACCATATCTATGTAGTAAGCTTGGTTCTGTCACCATATCCATGTAGTAAGCTTGGTTCTGTTACCATATATATGTAGTAACCTTGGTTCTGTCACTATGTCTATGTAGTAAGCTTGGTTCTGGTACCATATCTTTGCTGTAAGCATCAGGTCATTTCAAAACGTCAGACTAGTGGTTGGTCCTCAATCTTCATACAACCCATGGGCTATGGTAGTATTAATTCACTCCTGCTGTGGAAGTAGTGAATGTGGATTCCACACCAAAAAGACACTAGGTGGGTGTTTCCAGTGGGAGGTGTTGATTTATGATTGTGACAGCGTAAGGAAAGAATACGTTCTTTCTTGGTGCCATTGCACAATAATCTAGGGCGGCACGGATGTCAACGTGGCCTTCCAATGACAACAATGGGAAGCAGATTGGCTCCTAAGGGTGGAATCACATGTGGTATAATGCAACACAAATTGTAAAATCTGCAAGTCAGCGGCAATTCCGCATCAAACATAATTTTTGGAAATTTTCTTCATTGCGCAAGATTACGTGTGAATCCATCCTAAAACTAGTGATTGGCTGAGTGGTCACATTTCTATGCCCAGGACATCCCCACTATACTGCCATAGCTTCCCTGTAAAGAACATTTTCACGCCAGATCTAATTTCGCCCATAGGATTGACGGCTATAGACGGTATTCAATCTGCCTGTGTGTTGTGGATTCCCCTTCCAAAGACTGCCACCTGACAACATCCTCCTCGTGCCGCCTTCTGTGGTGGCACACGTATGAGTATGTAAGACTCCAGGAAGATTTGTCAGATCTCCTTAGAATCTTCAATCTTCAGAGACTCTCCAGGATAGTTGGCAAGTACTCCTATGGAGTAACCTAAATCTAAAACATGTCTCATAAGTCAAGAACTAAACTTGAAAGATCCATCCATGTAGCTCTGGGTGGTCTTCGAGGGAGAAGCTGAGAACTTCCCACGTATGTAATCATATCCAAATGTGATTTCCACATAATTTACGTCAGTGGAATAAGCAAACAACTATGTGTTCTCTTTATCCAGCACATTTCACCTGCTAATGTATCTGGATATAAAGAACTTTCACCACTTGGGGTGAATGTACTTTTATCTGTAAACTGTGGTGCTCTCCTTGGCTTCTTCACCTAGGCTGAAGGCCAGCATACAGTTGTTGACAGCAAGGACAGAACAGCCATAAACTACAGTAAATTACCAGTGAGAAATTTATTGAGGGAAAAAACAGGGATGTATCGAACTTCTGATCTCCTGTGTGTCCTACAGCCACACCTTGATCACATCGCTCCTGAGCGATGATGAAGACAACCTCCTAATGATGAACAGCATTGGGGAACCAGACCAGACTGGGAACTTGAAGTGGCCCTGAAAAAATACTAAAAGTGGCCCCGTTTTGTAGTTGGGTCCAAATTGATGGAAGACTGGGCCAGCAATACCATATTGTGGCACATTATACCGCCCCAACAGAGCCAAATACCACAGTCCATCACAAAATACTGCCAGCAGCACAAAATACATCCTCAAAAACTTCCACTGGCTGGACAATAGGAGGGTCCAGATGGCCCCCTGGGCATCGGCCCACCAGGAAATTTCCCTGTAACGTCTATGGCCAATCCGCCCCTGGAACCAGAGATGGAGGGGCATAGGAAGAGTGGTGCCTTGACTAAAGTTGAAAAGCTATGGGCCCCCTGGATCGACGCCCCTGGACTGGCATCCAGGCAACTCCAAAGATATAGACTGGGACTGGTGTGAGGGATATTAGTGTGACTGCTGATATATGTGCCTGGCCTCGTGGTTGGCGATCCTCTGGATAATATGAAGAACGTCTAATCTCCTACTCTATGAGGGAGAGATTTACCTAGCATTAACTGTGATCATTAAGCCAATTGGCTTAATTAGATATGGTGATGAGAGTCATGGTTGGGCGGAAACTGTACATGTCTTACTGATGTGATGGCGTTGTTACCAAATTGGAACTTTGATGGATGGACTGCATCTTTGGGACGTTGTGTGGGGGGAGGGATTGGGGGTTCCTTACTGTAAAATTTTAAAATGTTAATAAAAAAAGACCTTATAAAAAAAAAAAGAGATGGAGGGGCATTTGTAAATGGTTGAGAGGGGACATTTAGCTGAGTAGCCAAATATCTGGTCTGTAAAGGGTTAGTTTGAAGTCTGGGATCTGTATACAAGATGGTAGTGCCCTGGGCTCTGTATACAGGGTGGATCTGGGATAGTGTCTGTATAAGGACTGGGGTAAAGTTCTTATCAACTATATTCAGGATTGTAATCCCTGACAAGCAGAGCAGAGAGGAGGATGAGGCAGCTCTTTACGTCAGTGTTGTGAAGTAACTTGTCCTCCTGTGTGATTAGGACAGGTTTTGTGTGTAGTAATAGGATGGCGGCCATTTTATTTCTTCTAATCATTGCTCCCTAGACATAACTAATGAAAGGTATTTGGGAATATATTTATTATAAAGTAATATTGAATTTTTTTCATTTTCTTAATTCCCGGACAACCCCTTTAAGTCGTCTAAAATGCTGATTTTAATAAATGACCCCCTTGATGTATAATATATGTGGTGTTCGCTGACACTACCCCACAGTTCTTTGTAATGTTAATGTTCATGTTTGCACAAACAAGTTCTTCTCTGTACAATATTAGTGGATTAGGGTATTTTTAATTAACTACTGATTGGTTCTTTCCCCTTTAATAATTATATTACCTTTTATATTCCTTGTAGTGTAGTGAGTTAGGGATAGTTAGTTAACATATACAAAGCCATCGTTCTGGGTCAGATGACCACATTCCAGTGTGGTTAACTCACAAGACATGCATGCTGCACACTGGGATGCATCTCAAGGGGGGACTATTTCTTGCATTAACAAAGATCTTCAAGCTCCTTTAGAACATCCGTAAGAAGGATGTTAGAAGACTCCCTCTTGTATTCCACCATGACTGGGTGTTGACTATGAGTAGCTACAACTGTCGACAAGAGTGTCGACTATGAGACTGCACCCGCCAAACAGCTGACATGAGCCTACCCAGTGATCACAGCTAACAGTGATTGTTTTTTACAATGTACATGAGTTTTCTGTTTGTTTTATCATAAATATATTTAGTCACACTTAGTAAATATTTTTAGCACTTAGCCTGTGTAAGCCTATTTATTCTTGACTCTATGTGTACATGAAAATATTTGGAATCACTGTAATAATATACAAAGTTGTGCTGTCAAGTGCTGCTCATCAGCTCCCCTCAGCAAAAATTAGATGTAGGAGCAGATATCCTGTTCTTTTAATACCAGGGTCTTCACTAGTTGAGAAATAGGCATTCACAGCAGCTCCTGGTATATGCCTTATACTAAATCTACAAAACACTTCTTGCTAGTTGATGCATGCACAGTGTGTTTCCTGGGACGCCCTAGTCTCTTGGCACCAAAACTGTAATGTAGATTGTAAGTTAGATCTTACGATGAAAAAAGGTTCCTAATTAATCTGTATTAAAAGAAGATAATATTTCGTACTACTTCTACTTGACAGAGCATTGCCAGGGAGAGCTGGTGAGCAGAGCTTGGTAGTACAACCTGCAAATATTACTACAGTGCTTCCAACTATTCCCATGTGCACCTACTAATCTTGTATGGAGGAGAGCTGGTGTCACTCATTTAGGTGAGCTGTGCTATCTCTTTCTTCATCTGCATATATTTACATTAGAACGAACTGTGGAGTAGTGTCAGTGAGGATTACATATATTTTATCTACATCTGCCTCTGCTAACATCCTACAGCTAAAAATTAACATTATCATCTAATGTCGAATGTCAGATACTGAGGGGATCTGATGGAAAGACGGGGCATAACTAGAAAAGAGTGAGTCCCTAGAGCTTCCCTGCAAACCTCCCTCCCAAGGCAAGTCCTGTTCTAGACAAGAGGAGGAGTCAAGAATTTACTTCATAGTGTGTCACCTGGGCCATGACCTGCATGTCCCCTTAGTGCTTCCACACTATAGTTATGCCTCCTAAGTGGGCCTTTACAGCAGTCATGCCCCCGAAGTGCCTCCACCCCGTAGTTTTGCCCCTTTTTGTCCCCACACAGCATAATGCCCCCTTAGTGACCAAACACAGTAGAATGTCCCTTACAGTAGTTCTGCCCACTCAGTGCCTTCCTTACAGTAGTGCTTCCACTTAGTGCCTCCCTTTACAGTAGTGCTGCCCCTTTAGTGCCCTCCTTATAGTAGTGCTAGCCACTTAGTGCCCCCCTACAGTATTGCTTCCCCTTATTGTCTCCCTTACAGTAATGCTGCCCAATTTGTGCCCCCTTATATTACTGCTGTCCCTGTAGCATTGATAAAATTAAAAAAAAAATAATAATACTCACATAGCCCCTTTCCCCTGATGAACAAGGCACATCATGCTCTCCCCAGCAGGAGCCATGCAACAACATCATCAAGCCTGTTGGACTGAGTAGGAGAACTCACAGGCCAGGGGGATGATCCTCAGCCTGTGTTCTCTCCTACTCAGCCCAGCGGATGCAATGGTGTCACTGTATTGTGCCCTCTGGGGACAATATGGCCAGGGAATAAAGCCTGGGCCCTTATGGATGACAGACACAGGAATCTGATACGGGCTCGAGTCCTACTACTGTGTCTGTCATCTATTAAGATCCGAACCTCACCTGCCAGGACACTCTGTGTGTGTGCTCTGGCAAGCAAGGCCTGGCCCGTTAGAGGGCCCCGTAGTAGCCACTATGGCTGCTACAAAAGTAGTTCCACCACCGTACAAAGACCTAACTTAAAGCTCCTGGGCCCTAATTCAAAATCAGTAACAAAACCACCACCTACCATGTGCCATATATAATATCGTTGGCTTCTTATGTACCAGTTTGTCATATAGAGATAATACAATTCTATAATTTGATTTAATATATTCTTTCATTTAATCCACTGATAAAAATTTGGCATAGTTGGCCTGTGTAATAACAGCAGATATACACTCACCGGCCACTTTATTAGGTACACCTGTCCAACTGCTCGTTAACACTTAATTTCTAATCAGCCAATCACATGGCGGCAACTCAGTGCATTTAGGCATGTAGACATGGTCAAGACAATCTCCTGCAGTTCAAACCGAGCATCAGTATGGGGAAGAAAGGTGATTTGAGTGCCTTTGAACGTGGCATGGTTGTTTGTGCCAGAAGGGCTGGTCTGAGTATTTCAGAAACTGCTGATCTACTGGGATTTGCACGCACAACCATCTCTAGGGTTTACAGAGAATGGTCCGAAAAAGAAAAAACATCCAGTGAGCGGCAGTTCTGTGGGCGGAAATGCCTTGTTGATGCCAGAGGTCAGAGGAGAATGGGCAGACTGGTTCGAGCTGAGCTTACAATCTATGAGGAATAGGGGGTGACACATAAGGTGGTTGATTGTGATAAGTAGGATTCGAGCCATAATTGTAGTGAAAGGTGTGGTGCCGGCCGATCTGCTTCGGATTTGGGCCTATTAGAGGATCGAGTTCAGGCCAGAGGAGTTGGTGGGAGAGCGGTTTAGTTGGGGAAAGGTCATTTTAGGAAGCTTGATAAGCCTGCCTGAAAAGATGTGTTTTTAGGGCACATTTGAAGGTAGGGAAGTTGTGAATTGACCTAATATTCAGGGACAGAGCATTCCAGAGAGTAGGAGCAGCTCGAGAAAAATCTTGAAGACGGGAGTGAGAGGTACGAATTATGGATGATATTAATCTTAGGTCACTAACAGAACGGAGAGCACGAGTAGGGTGGTAGACAGAGATGAGGGAAGAGATGTATGGAGGGGCAGCACTGTGGAGAGCACGAGTAGGGTGGTAGACAGAGATGAGGGAGGAGATGTATGGAGGGGCAGCACTGTGGAGAGCACGAGTAGGGTGGTAGACAGAGATGAGGGAAGAGATGTATGGAGGGGCAGCACTGTGGAGAGCACGAGTAGGGTGGTAGACAGAGATGAGGGAGGAGATGTATGGAGGGGCAGCACTGTGGAGAGCACGAGTAGGGTGGTAGACAGAGATGAGGGAGGAGATGTATGGAGGGGCAGCACTGTGGAGAGCACAAGTAGGGTGGTAGACAGAGATGAGGGAGGAGATATATGGAGGGGCAGCACTGTGGAGAGCACGAGTAGGGTGGTAGACAGAGATGAGGGAGGAGATGTATGGAGGGGCAGCACTGTGGAGAGCACAAGTAGGGTGGTAGACGGAGATGAGGGAGGAGATGTATGGAGGGGCAGCACTGTGGAGAGCACAAGTAGGGTGGTAGACGGAGATGAGGGAGGAGATGTATGGAGGGGCAGCACTGTGGAGAGCACGAGTAGGGTGGTAGACAGAGATGAGGGAGGAGATGTATGGAGGGGCAGCACTGTGGAGAGCACAAGTAGGGTGGTAGACGGAGATGAGGGAGGAGATGTATGGAGGGGCAGCACTGTGGAGAGCACAAGTAGGGTGGTAGACGGAGATGAGGGAGGAGATGTATGGAGGGGCAGCACTGTGGAGAGCACAAGTAGGGTGGTAGACGGAGATGAGGGAGGAGATGTATGGAGGGGCAGCACTGTGGAGAGCACAAGTAGGGTGGTAGACGGAGATGAGGGAGGAGATGTATGGAGGGGCAGCACTGTGGAGAGCACAAGTAGGGTGGTAGACGGAGATGAGGGAGGAGATGTATGGAGGTGCAGCACTGTGGAGAGCACGAGTAGGGTGGTAGACGGAGATGAGGGAAGAGATGTATGGAGGGGCAGCACTGTGGAGAGCACAAGTAGGGTGGTAGACAGAGATGAGGGAAGAGATGTATGGAGGGGCAGCACTGTGGAGAGCACGAGTAGGGTGTAGACAGAGATGAGGGAGGAGATGTATGGAGGGGCAGCACTGTGGAGAGCACGAGTAGGGTGGTAGACAGAGATGAGGGAAGAGATGTATGGAGGGGCAGCACTGTGGAGAGCTTTGTGGGTGAGGGTGAGAAGTTTGAACTGTATTCTGTGATGGATGGGCAACCAGTGAAGTGACTGGCATAGACTAGTAACATCACTGTAACAGGAGGACAGATAGATGAGCCTGGCTGCAGCATTTAGGACAGACTGAAAGGGGGAGAGTTTAGAGAGAGGGAGGCCGATTAGTAATGCTTTGCAGTAGTCAAGACGAGAGTGAATCAAGGCAACAACAAGAGTTTTTGCCGTTTCCACCGTAAGAAAAGGGTGGATTCTGGCAATGTTCTTGAGGTGCAGACGACAAGAGCGTGTAAGTGATTGAATATGGGGAACAAAGTAAAGATCAGAGTAAAATGTGGCCCCGAGACAGCGGGCATGTTGCACCGGAGTTATGATAGTACCACAGACCAAGATTGAAATATCAAGTTTAGGTGTGTTAGTAGATGGAGGAAAGACAAGAAGTTCAGTTTTAGAGAGGTGCAGTTTTAGATACAGAGAGAGCATGATGTTAGAGACAGCTGTCAGACATTTACTGGTGTTTTGGAGTAAAGCAGGGGTGATTTCGGGGGATAAAGTGTATAGTTGGGTGTCATCAGCATAGAGATGGTACCGAAAGCCGAATCTACTGTCTACTGTCTGAATTGTATGTTTTGAGCATAAATTTATAATGGAGGAAGTCTGCTGATATTTGTGATTTTTCTCCATAAGCGTTCTGCACATCTGGAGCAGCGCTGGAGAAAACGCGTTTCAGATGTGTGCCAGGGTTGCCGTGTTCTGCGTCGGGAGGGTCGGATTGATATTGGAACAACTTCATCTAGGGTGGTTTTGAGGGTCTGGTTGTAGTGATTGGCAGCCAGGTCTGGACAGGAGGGGGAAGAGATTGGGTTAAGAGCTAATTGTAGGGTGTTAATAAGCTGCTGGCAGTTAATGGTGTGTAGGTTTCTGTAAGTGTGAAAAGTATGATTGTCATGAGAAGAGTGAGAGGTCTTAATAGTAAAGGAAAGAAGATTGTGGTCAGAAAGTGGGAAGGATGAGTTACTAAAGTTTAGAACTGAGCAGTGATGGAAGAAGACTAGATCAAGTGTACAGCCCTGTTCATGTGTGGCAGAGGAAGCAAGTTGTGATAGGCCAAGAGAGGAGGTTAAAGAAAGAAGGTGAGCGGCTGATGGGGAGATAGGATCATCAATGGGGATATTAAAATCACCCATAATAAGAGTTGGTGATTCAGAAGATAAGAAGTGAGGAAGCTAAGCTGCAAAGTGATCCAGGAATTGGTATGAGGAGCCTTGGGGACGATAGACTACTGCAACTCTCAGGGGGAATGGGTGGAAGAGTCTGATGGTGTGAACCTCAAAAGAGGGAAATGTGAGTGAGGGTACAGGAGGAGTGACCTGATATGTGAATTGTGGAGAAAGTAGTATGCCTACTCCTCCACCGTGCCTGTCACCAGCTCTGGAGGTTTGGGAGAAGTGTCCACCATAAAAGTCCACCATAAGATAGGGCAGCAGGGGAAGCGGTCTCTGAGGGTTGAAGCCAGGTTTCTGTAAGAGCCAGCAAGTTCAGAGAATGTGAGAGAAAGAGATCATGGATTGAGGGTAGTTTATTACGAACCGACCGTGCGTTCCAGAGTGCGCAGTTAAAAGAGACAGAAGAGGACGAGCAGTGAACATTAATAAGATTTGTGGGGTTTCGGTGTGTGGCAGAGGACAAGCTAGCAGCAGCAGGAGAGCCAGGATTTGGTGAAATATCCCCTGCAGCTAGGAGCAGGAGAATAGCAAGGGACATCAAGTGGTTGAAGGATTTATAATGGTGTTTTTTATGCTGAGTTGTGGAGGAAGATGGGTCAGAGTGCTGTAGGAAGATGTGAAGTGTATGTGAACTGAACAAGGGTGAGGGAAGAAGGGAGGGCCTGATGTGGAGAGAAGGGACAGAGGGTGGAGGTTGTGGTTGATTTTGAAGGTAGACAGCCATAGCAATGAGAAGAGTAGGCAGAGCCTGGGCGAGACAATGTTGTAGTCTACCTGTGCTGTGATTAACTTTGTTTGAAAAGTACACATAGACAGGGCAGGAGACAGAGATGCTAACTGCCATGATTAACTGCTAGGCTCTTAGGCAATAGGGTGCTTGGGTATAGATGGTGCTTTTTGGCTCGTGCTTCCCCTTAGACTGTGTCTATATTTATAGGAAGTGTGATCACAGGAATAGGGGTAATTTAGCTCATTAATCAATTAATCACTAAAGTAAGACACAGGAGAAGAGATGCTATATGAAGGCAAACAAACAAAGCTAAGGATCTGGATGGGCCATAAAATCACTACAGATCACAAGCATTACACCAGTCACATAAATCACAAGTTAATTGGAAGAACATCTCAGGGACTAGTCACAATAATGTCACACTTGCAAAACATAGTATACATTGATGATTATATAGAGTCCTATACCAGGGAAGATGGAAGCTGCACTATTATCTGGCTTGGGGAAAGCTGGGTGGAGCAGTATTGTCCAAATGATATGCAGACATAGCTGTGTGAAGAGAGGAGTCAGCTGTATCCTTTTTCTATTCTAAAGTATATATTGGCTAAAACCTTCTCTTCCCTCATTCTAAAACTTAACATGGATACTTCATCATCTTTCCCCCATCCTATCAGACCTATCATTTAATGTTAACAGCCAGGGGCGGATTGGCCATAGACCTTACAGGGAAATTTCCCTGTGGGCCGATGCCCAGGGGGCCAACCAGTGTAAGTTTTTGGAGATATATTTTGTGCTACTGGCAGTATACTGTGGTGGACTGCGGTATTTGGCTCTGTTGGGCGGTATAATGCGCCACAATATGGTATTGCTGGCCCTGCCTTCCATCAAGATGGACCCAACTACAAAATGGGGCCACTTTTAGTAATTTTCCAGGGCCAGGGCCTTTAAGTTCCCAGCTCCACGTTTTCTCCAGTCTCACAAGTCCACTGCCTTGGGATAATATTCTGCCCTATCCTTCATACCACATCACCAGCTCAAAAACTTATTTTTGTATTTTATTATGTATTGTCGGGGTCTGTGTGTTTGGGTGAGGGTTGACAATGATTGCAGGTTTCAGAGGGTTAAACAGTCTATCTTGGTTTTATTTAGGTCCAGCAGCAATATAATACATCCAAGTTAATAGTAACTTCAAAGATTCCTGCCACCAGGGCAACAGGTTTGCACATTAGGTTATCTCACCTAAGGCTAAGTGCATACCACGCAGTGTTCAGGGGATCGAGCCTACACAGCAATTTGCCTTGTAGTCCCAGGCTCAGCCATGTACTACACTGACTGGCAGGGCGAGTTTTCCCAGTTAGGCCACACTCCTAAACACGTCCAGTCCACACCCCAGCCATAGCACACCAGACCATGGCCAGCCTCCCCAAATATCATATCCCCACAGCCGATCACAACATTTTAAAGTCTCCAGCATGTCAATTTCTTATGCACATTTTCACTGCAGACTTCACCCGTCAATGTAGTGGGCATGAAATCCATGGTGAATATAGCGCATAATCCAAATCCTACTCGGACGTTCATCTGATCTGACATCAGGCGTGGAAGAACGTGGCTTCACGTTGGGTGGCACATTTTTTGTTCTGCCGTGAAACCCTTTAAAGTACTAAACACGGCAAGGATTGTGCAGACGTTCGTGTAACTGTCCCCGCGGGGCACCCAACAAACACTTGTCGGTCGGGGGATAAAAATGCTTGTGTGTCAGAAGAACATCTCCTCAAGATGGAAACTGAGCAGCAACGAACCATCATATCAAGAGGAACCTATTCTTTTTAACAAAGGTCTACTATGTGTGATTCTGTGTGCTGATACAATGTATCTAAGCCTATAATGTGCAACACTGTGCGCGGATACAATGTATCTAAGCCTATAATGTGCAACACTGTGCGCGGATACAATGTATCTAAGCCTATAATGTGCAACACTGTGCGCGGATACAATGTATCTAAGCCTATAATGTGCAACACTGTGCGCTGATACAATGTATCTAACCTATATGTGCAACACTGTGCGCTGATACAATGTATCTAAGCCTATAATGTGCAACACTGTGCGCTGATACAATGTATCTAAGCCTATAATGTGCAACACTGTGCGCGGATACAATGTATCTAAGCCTATAATGTGCAACACTGTGCGCTGGATACAATGTATCTAAGCCTATAATGTGCAACACTGTGCGCGGATACAATGTATCTAAGCCTATAATGTGCAACACTGTGCGCGGATACAATGTATCTAAGCCTATAATGTGCAACACTGTGCGCTGATACAATGTATCTAAGCCTATAATGTGCAACACTGTGCGCGGATACAATGTATCTAAGCCTATAATGTGCAACACTGTGCGCTGATACAATGTATCTAAACCTATAATGTGCAACACTGTGCGCGGATACAATGTATCTAAACCTATAATGTGCAACACTGTGGGCTGATACAATGTATCTAAGCCTATAATGTGCAACACTGTGCGCGGATACAATGTATCTAAGCCTATAATGTGCAACACTATGCGCTGATACAATGTATCTAAGCCTATAATGTGCAACACTGTGCGCGGATACAATGTATCTAAGCCTATAATGTGCAACACTGTGCGCTGATACAATGTATCTAAGCCTATAATGTGCAACACTATGCGCTGATACAATGTATCTAAGCCTATAATGTGCAACACTGTGCGCGGATACAATGTATCTAAGCCTATAATGTGTAACACTGTGCGCGTATACAATGTATCTAAGCCTATAATGTGCAACACTGTGCGCGGATACAATGTATCTTAAGCCTATAATGTGCAACACTGTGCGCTGATACAATGTATCTAAGCCTATAATGTGCAACACTGTGCGCTGATACAATGTATCTAAGCCTATAATGTGCAACACTGTGCGCTGATACAATGTATCTAAGCCTATAATGTGCAAAACTGTGATACATGATCTAGCATATTGCAACTATGCGCTGATACAATGTATCTAAGCCTATAATGTGCAACACTGTGCGCTGATATAATGTATCTAAGCCTATAATGTGCAACACTGTGCGCGGATACAATGTATCTAAGCCTATAATGTGCAACACTGTGCGCTGATACAATGTATCTAAAGCCTATAATGTGCAACACTGTGTGCTGATACAATGTATCTAAGCCTATAATGTGCAAAACTGTGCGCTGATACAATGTATCTAAGCCTATAATCTGTGACACTGAGTGCGGATACAATGTATCTAAAGGTGGATTTACACGATGCAGTGATTGGGCAGATTATCGGAAATGAACATTCCTGTGAACCCTTGTTCCCGACCATCTGCCGGGTAAAGGTGCAGCCGATCACCTGATAAACAAGCGAAGTGCTTGCTCATTGGGTGATCCTGTCGTCCATGCAGACACTACCGATCATCGTTCCTGAGCAGCAGGTCATGTGGTCTAAACAGCGATCCGCGGCCCAGAAACAATACAGACGTGTGAGGACGAGTGATCCCTCATCCTCATACTGTGGAGGAGATCGCTGCATGTAAATGCAGAGCTTCACCTCCATGAAGATGAGCAGCCGACTGTCAGGAACGAATGCTTCCTTCCCGACAATCTACTCTCATCTGCGTGTGAGTGTGATAGCATGTATCTAAGCCTATGTGTGATACTTTGCTGAAACCACATGTCTAAGCCTATGATGTGTGACACTATGTGCTGATAGCATGTATCTAAGCCTATAATGTCAGACAATGTGTGCTGATAGCATGTATCTAAGCCTATGTGTGATACTGTGCTGACACCATGTATCTAAGGCTTTAATGTGTGAAACTGTGTACTGATAGCATGTATCTAAGCACATAATGGCTGACAGTGTGCTGATAGCATGTATCTAAGCCTATAATGTGTTACTGTGTGCTGATAGTATGTATCTAAGGCTATAATGTCTGACATTGTGCTGATAAGATGTATCTAAGCCTATGATGTGCGACAATGTCTGCTGATAGCATGTATCTAAGCCTATAATGTGTGACACTGTGCTGATAGCATGTATCTAAGCCTATAATGTGTTACTGTGTGCTGATAGCATGTATCTAAGGCTATAATGTCTGACATTGTGCTGATAAGATGTATCCAAGCCTATGATGTGCGACAATGTCTGCTGATAGCATGTATCTAAGCCTATAATGTGTGTTACTGTGTGCTGATAGCATGTATCTAAGCCTATGATGTGACAATGTCTGCTGATAGCATGTATCTAAGCCTATAATGTGTGTTACTGTGTGCTGATAGCATGTATCTAAGCCTATGATGTGACAATGTCTGCTGATAGCATGTATCTAAGCCTATAATGTGTGACACTGTGCTGATAGCATGTATCTAAGCCTATGATGTGTGATACTGTCTGAGATCGTCATCCATACATTACATACATACACAACTGTTATCTACTGCCCCCCTCTCCTGGGTACAGACCTTCTCCAGTGTAGCCGCCATCTGGTGTCCCTCTCCAGTCAGTAGAGTCTGGTTTGTGGTAAGTGATGTGGGTCATTTACTTCTGAAATGAACCCCCTCCCATGTCATCCCTCCACCCTCCAGTCCTAGATCTCCCCACCTCCTCCTCAGGCGGTGAGTAGAGCTGCGGAGCAATGCTTTTCTCAGTAACATAAGGAGCGCACATGCTAAGCTCATTTGCCTAAACCCAGCCCTCAGATAATAACACAAGACACACCACATATAAGACATATAGAGCATGCAATTTGTCCCCAGGCAACCTCACTACACGTAACCTAAAGCCAAATTCCCATACTCTGAAAAAAAAAAAAGCATAGATATGTTCTGGTAAACAGGATTCCTTCATACTTGTCATCACATGTGTACCTCAATGCTTCTATCTACTTCTGTAGTCTTAAAGGAAACCTATCACTTGATTTTAGACCTGACAGGGGAAACTACACTGACTGAGATCTTGGTGGCTTCCAGCGTTGGAGAGAGCGGGGAGGAGATGACCATACACCTTGCTTCATCTGTGAGTCAATGGAGCAACCAAGGGACCAGGGCGGCTGACTCTTTTCTTGGGGAGAGGTTGGCCAGATGCATAGAAAATTCTTCAGCTGAGGAACGCTGGTGTGATTAGTCCTGCAGCAGACACGAGGCCTCAGTAGGCCTCAAACCATCTCTTTGGTACAGGGTGGTCTTCCCAGCAGACAGGGTTTAAGCCCTGACCAATCGACATTGAGTGATGGCAGCAGTGCAGATTTGGAGCAAGAAGAATTTCCAACATGGAGGATTTGACTGACCGGTTGGGACAACATATTCCAGGAGGGATTCGCCATCCTCAGTTTAGAAGAGCACGATCAATGGTTCCAAGGAACGGACGTCCAACCGTGCGGCTGCTGCTGGGTTTGCTCCACTGGACAAGCTAGGTGGGTGAGCTTTGGCACAACATTCTCAAGATATTGGGGGGCTATTCAGCCGGCAGTTGGATTGTTGGCTGGACAATGGCAGGGTTGCCGCTGGTAGTATAACGAGGGGTTATGCAAGTTTGGTGCAGAACGTAAATGCTTGTGCTTGGGTTGCAGGGGCCTCCACAGCCTTTCCAAGATAGGGAAAAGGAGACAAATCTTTCCAGAAAAAAGGTGACTCTGGTGAGTGCAGAAAAGATGGTACCCAAATAGCCAGTCAGCAGCATTGTTGTGGGAGGGCTTCCGGTACGGGTTTCATATTCCATCCTAGCACAGTGGTGGTGGCAGGGGAGAAGGAACAAAATTTGGTGTCGGCTTATGCACACCCAGATCTTGTATCCGATAGGGGAAGGGGGACCGAGTTGGGCAGGATGGCAGGCCCCTTTGACAGCCTTCCTTTGGAGGAAATTAGTGCCCAAGAAGAAGCCTTTTAAATATTGTCATGATTAATCACTTAAAGGGGTATTCCCATCTCACAAATGTAGTTTGTATAGTTAGATATAGCCATACCAATATTATTACTAATAGAATGTATTTATATAAAATGTACCGTTTAGAAGATTTTCCTATTTGTATATCCATTGTCCCACACACATCATTCAGGCCGTTGCCCCTAGTTACGACCACCGCAACCATGTAGTAGTGGTGGCCGGCTTGCTCTTGTTCAAACCCGTTCTGAGGTAACTGCTGTATTGTGAACACACATTACATGAGCATGAGGAGACACATCTTAGGGTTGTAGCATTTTTTCTGCACTTCCAAAACGCAGAGAAACGGATCCTGTTCCAGGATCAATTCATCTCTATGGAGCAGGATCCGTTTATAACGTCTGCGTTATGGACGGATCCTGACCATTGTGTTTTGGACTGGTAGTGTCCAAAACGCAGATGTGAAAGTACCCTAAGATGTGTCTCCGCATGTTCATGTAATGTGCGTTCACAATACAGCAGTTACCTTAGAGCGGGTTTGAAAAGGAGCAAGCCGACCACCACTAATATATGGCCGCAGTGGTCGTAACCAGGGGCAACGGCCTGACTGATGTGTGTGGGACAATGCCTATACAAATAGTCAAATTTACTAAATGGTACATTTTATATAATTACATTAATCTGCAGTAGAAAGTCTGCAGATCCCCTCCACTAGCCCCCTGCTTCTGATGCCAGGGATGGGCTAGTGTGTAATCTAATGGCCTTTTACGACCAAGTTTTATGAGGTCAGTTCCTGGCTCAGAATCTGTCCACTAAGATAAATTTGCTTGTTTGCATCATATCGACTTCATACCACTTTCATCCAACCTGTCATATTGTTCCTCACATGTGCATATCAAACATGGAGGGGTTAGAGGCAGTCTGGAGTGCGTTCCTTAATTACCACATCTTGCAGAGCCCTGATTGAGGTGACACAGGTGATGCCGGTGGATGGCCTAATTCCAATCATAAGCAGCACACGGCCAAGTTATGGATTAGGTCCAGTATTTCTTTGATGAATTTTCATCTGTATGGTTTTTTATACCTGACCCGTTCTGCAGGTCATGGTATCCTCTCCTGACCTTTTCGATTGTCTCCACCCGGGGTAGGGGCTCTGAGGACATCTCAACTGCTAGGATAGGGTTTATGATGTATTTCTTGGCCAGCCACAAGAATGTCAGGGAGTTTTTCTCCTGCTCTGATATCTACAAATTATTTTGCTATCTATACCACCACACAGGCAATGATCTGGGAATGAGGATTTCAAGGGAGCTGCTTTGGGATGTCAAATTGGATTTTTGAGTTTGTGGGCTTCTTTCCCAGGGATGGTGGTGGTCAGATATGGTGGCACAGAAGGTATGGAAGAATCCACAGTCTGTGGAGAAGATAAATAGAGCTACAATAAAGATTAACAAGGTCAAGAGATTTGTGCAACTGAATGGCGAGGTGGTTGTCTGCCATACGGAGTTAAAGAAGGGTTCTGCGAAATTTTTGAGGAGTAACGCCATTGTCACAGCCCTTCAGATGTGGAGGGATGACCATGAGTGAGGTTACACTTGTGGTCAAATATGATTGGAGAAGGGCCCTTGGAGGCAACTGATTTGGAGGTAATACCATGAAAGCGTGTGTTCTAGGGAATGGTATTGAATACCAGCTGTTCAAGGTACATCTGGAATTGGGCCTCCTGGAGATGGGTCAGGACCCCAGGAGTGTTTTGGTTAAGGCAGTGCATGGTTGTGAACTCGGGTGCCCTTGGGTCAGGTGGAAGCGGCCAGGGGCAAAAAAGGTGTTGGGTGCCATTGGGACAGGTGGAAATCGGTATGGTTAAAAATGTGTTGGATGCAGTGCCAATCATGGTGGAAGAGGAATTTGTGGTGGGCCTCCAGAGATCAAAGCTTATGTGCAATTGAATACTTAAGATGTATAACTATAACAAAACTGTTATGAGAGTGTTCAGTATTATTCTGTTATGTCAGTTCTCTGAGTTTTGTGATAATAAAATAGACAATGCTGCATCTTCAGCTTTTAACCAAAAGAGTGAGTAACTGTGTTATTTAAAGGGGACGAGGATTATCAGAGGACGACAAAGAAGTCTTAAATCCCTCCAGAAAAGTAGGCAAGCTGGAAGGACAGGCTTGAAGACTGGAATGCATGATTATTGAGGTTAGGTCTCTTTAACACTACAGTTATTGATTTCAGTTGTTCTGCTCCATTATAACAGCAGAACAACATAAATAACGTGAGTGCCGAATTTGGCACAAAACTGACCTGAATGGAGCCAGACACATTCCATTGACTATTAAGGGGTCCGTTTGGGAGTCGGCCTTTTTGGCAGAGAAAAAAGTATTGTATGCTGTTTTTGATGGAATCTGGAACAGAGCCTCTGACGTATATGTGGTGCCATCCCCATGACTAATTAGGATATAAAACACATTATCAGTTCATTTTTTATCCCTACCATTAGGGGTAGTGCTTGAAAGAGGGTCAGACCTTAGAGACAGAATCTTTTTGACCCTGAGTGGTATAGATGTCACACTACGGTGTGGGAGGGAAACACCACACCGAGCACACACACCGAAACACAACAGTGAGCAGAAGACCGGATCAGCAGGTAAGAAGCCAGTGGCAAGGAATACCACTTGACCAAGTGCACCGGAAATACTAGGGACCAAACCCAGAGGGCAGAAACCCAGTGAGCCCCGTTCTTCACAGAGCCCCAGATGGTAGGGATGCACTTATCCAGAACTCACTGGCTGCACCTCCAGGATGGTCCCAGTGCACCTGGCAACTTACCTGCAGAGACTGCTGGAAGAAGCACCAGCAGACCACACACCAAAGACTGGAACCCAGGCACATATACTGGAACCCGAACACCTAACAAGACACAGTATACACAACAAACCCAGGAACCAGCTCATCAGCAACAGCTCACAGTTTCGCTGTTCCCCCTCCGGAGAACCCTGGAGCCCTCTCACCGAAGGCACATACATTCAGGGAATGTCTGGTCATGTCAGAAGATACATAGCAGTCGCAGACCAAACACCCACCCGGAACATAAACCACACCAAACATAACCGGGAAGGGCAAGAGGATGGGAAGACCTCGATGACATATAAGGTGGCCACAAGGACTGGGCAGATGACCAACGGAGGCTGGAGCACAACTCACCCACCAGGCTAGCAACAACCGAATAAAAGCACCTAGTGACCACACCCAGGTCAAGATGTTAACCCCATGAGAACAAGACAGGGAAGAAGGAAAGTATACAAGGAGAAGGATACATATCGACAACCAAAACTACACGTTGCCCCTGGCAACCAGCAAACACGGAATACCACCACAGCCAGTAAGCCAGGCCACAAACATGAGCAACATGGAAGCCGTGTCACAGAAAATAACTGAGACACTACCAATATACACATTGCCCCTGGCAACCAGCATACAACCAAATCCAGTAAGCCAGGGCACAAACATGAGAAACCAGAAACACATGTCATGATAACCACACTGTACGTGACAATAGATGGCTTCAGACTCTAGGATGGCAGAAAGAACTGACTTTACTAACATGAGGTATCACCCTTATGGAGGCAACAGGCTTAGTGGTTAGTTTTTCAACGGGGGCCACAGGGTTCATTAGAGGCAAAGAGTTAATTAGATATACACCATCTTCTTAAATTGCAGGAGACAAATATATAAAGATGCCTCTTTATGAGACAAAGATTCACTGCATTGCACCACTGTGACCCATCTGCAATGTCCATCAGATACTGCACAATGTATGACTCCTCCAGAGAGGCAGCATGCCATTGCAGACTACCTGTGTAAGGTATCCATGGCCCTCTGGCTGTTGGACTCTGCATGCAACTGAAGTATATTCTTGAGTCAATTCTTCATGGAAAGGAATTTACATGTTTATTCTTCAAGATAAACCACAGAGCGTGATACAGAGTAGATTGAAAATTCAGACACGCTTGCCCCTGGGTCTGACATAAAGCGATTCTCTCGCCTGACCACTGCCTGAAGCTCTGATGTGGGTCTCACTTACATGTTCCAGGTTGAGCAGTGTGTAGGACATGGGCGCGCCGGCCAGTGGACAGTTTTGGCACGTGCACTGTACTCCTGGTGCATCAGCGTAAGACACCGGGCTATAAATATTCATACGTTCCACATGTTCAAACCACCGGTGCGTTCTGCCAGATGGCAAACCCCTCTGCTTATCAAGGAACGGAGGTGGGAAAATATACATACGTGTATTGTTTATGTGGCCTCTTTATACCTTCTTCTGCCTCATGTTATTCTGTTTACTCTCATGTAGATGGCTTCTCCATGTGAACACACCAAAGAAAAAAAAGAAGTCTAATCATAGAGTTTGTCAGAAATGCCAGCATCAAAATCATTGCATATTGGATATCTGTTCTCACTGTCAGCTTGAAGGCTTTCCATCCAGGGTTATAGCTAAGTGTGCATGGGCCCTGGTGCAAGAGTTCAGCTTGGGCCCCCCTCCCTCAGTGCTTTGTGGTCAGGGGCAGGGAAGCACATAGCCTTTCTGCTGTATGAGGTAAAAATTGAAATGGCACCCCCCATGCCAAATTCTTGACCTAACCCCTTCCCTCCAACCAGAGGTGTAACTTGTCCAGCATGCCCTTTCTATAATACTAATACTGCGGCACAAGGGTCTTTGGGCCCCCTCAGGCTCCTGGGCCCGGTAGCCTATAGCTACGCCCCTGTTTCCATCTATATAGTCTGAGAGAAGAGACTTTCTTTCATGGTTTAAAGATCAGCTCTCCATGTTTTTTGAGAAGACTAAGTCTACTCTTAGACCTAAAAGATCTAAGAAAGCTCACGGGTCCTCTTTCTTTTATGGTTTAAAGATCAGCTCTGCATGATTTTTTGAGAAGACTAAGTCTACTCTTAGACCTAAAATATCTAAGAAAGCTCATGGGTCCTCTTTCTTTTATGGTTTAAAAATCAGCTCTGCATGATTTTTTGAGAAGACTAAGTCTACTCTTAGACCTAAAATATCTGAGAAAGCTAATGGGTCCTCTCTCTTTTTTTTGGTTTAAAGATCAGCTCTGCATGTTTTTTTGAGAAGAATAAGTCTACTCTTAGACCTAAAATATCTAAGAAAACTCATGGGTCCTCTTTCTTTTATGATTTAAAGATCAGCTCTGCATGTTTTTTTTGAGAAGACTAAGTCTACTCTTAGACCTAAAATATCTAAGAAAGCTCATGGGTCCTCTTTCTTTTATGGTTTAAAGATCAGCTCTGCATGTTTTTTTGAGAAGACTAAGTCCACTCTTAGACCTAAAAGATCTAAGAAAGCTCATGGGTCCTCTTTCTTTTATGGTTTAAAGATCAGCTCTGCATGTTTTTTTTGAGAAGACTAAGTCTACTCTTAGACCTAAAAGATCTAAGAAAGCTAATGGGTCTTCTTCTCCACTGATAGTTTCCTCATTGGATGTTTCATCACCATCAGAGGGAGAGACTGTTATGAACTCCAACGACTGAGATTATTTTTATTTATTCTGTAAAGATAATCGTCATAATTTGCTTAAAGTGATTAAAGAAACTGTAGAGTCAGACAGAGACGCGCAGAGTAAAGTTATTCTACTTTCATTGTACTAAGGACAAAGTCTTCCCTGGTCACCCCGTCATTGATGAATGGCTTAAACATGACTTCGACATCTAAAAAAAAAAATGTGATGTGGATTCAGATTCAAGTCTGTTTATAAACTGGATGAAAACTTTTCGGAGCCATGGAGAGCTTAAAGTTTATTAAGCAGCAGCAAAGCTTCAAAGAGGACAATTTATCCTAAAAGACATGATGGATAGGAAAGTAGAGTCCCTTCTTGAAAAATCATATTCGGCCTCTGCTTCAGCCTGATAATCTGCTCTCTTTCTTCATTATCACATTCCACAGCTCATCTTATCCGGATTAATCAATTAGGTCAATGTTTGTAAGAAGGGATTTCAAGTGAAGTGATTCTTCCCAGTATACCTTTGTTTAAAAACTGCCTCTGATTTCCTCTGTGATGTTCCTCTAGAAACTACTAAAGGTCCCTATAATAAGATAATTCAGCAGACAATTGTCAGGAGAGAACCGTTTCTTCCCAGCAATCGCCTGATCATCAGTAGAGGAGACCCTGCATTTACATGCAGAGATCTCCTTCACAGTATGAGGAGGAGTGATCGCTAATGTCATGGCTCGGTCCCCTTACAGACTTTTTTGCCGACAGCAAAGCCTTTTTAGACAGCACAATCTGCTTCCAGCAAACAATGATTAAGGGTCCTACGCAAGCGATCCAATTATCTGACGAATTAGTAGTTTGCTCATTCATAGGGTCATCGGCAGTCCCTTTACACCGCCAGGTAATCGTTCCTATGAGTGCTTCTTCATTATTATCTGGAAGATTCTCCGCCTGTGTAAAGGCCCTTTTCATCCGAGAGTAACTGTTCAAGCAGGTACGAGTACTGGGGCGGTTATATCCTCCATCAATGCAGTATCATGGGCCAAGACATTAGGTCCATTCAAAACAACATTCTTTCAGCCTGAAACAATTCACATTGGTCCCTAGAGAAAAACCTCCTGATTCGTTCATCCACAAGATCTTCAATGTTGGCTAGTCCCTACGCATTTGATGAGAGGCACAAGCCTCGTTCCCCAACCCCAGACGCTCCTCACCATGGATGCCTCCTCCTGGGGTTGGGGTGCTCATGTAGACGAGTTGTGGGTAAAAAAAAAACATGGCGGAAACAGGAGATGTCTCTGTTCTCCAACACGAATGAAGTAAAACCAGTCAGATTTGTATTAATTCGCTTCCAGACTCATCTTCACCAGCATGAAGTTCTGATTCAGTCAGACAATTTACTGACTACGTACCAGGGGCGGACTGGAAACTTAAAGTGGCCCTGAAAAACATACTAAAAGTGGCCCCATTTTGTAGTCGAGTTCAAATTGATGCAAGGAAAAGACAGCAATACCATATGGTGGCACATTATACCTCCTCACTAGAGCCAAATACCACAGTCCATCACACAATACTGCCAGCAGCACAAAATATATCCCCAAAAACTTCCACTGGCCGGCTGCGAGGAAAGCCCAGGTGGCCCCCTGGGCATCGGCCCAGGGGGAAATTTCCCTGCCAGGTCTATGGCCAATCCACCCCTGCTGCTTATTACATCAACATGTAAAAATCTTGCAGGCATCTCGGCCATTTATATAAAAGGGACTAGAGGCTTTACCCGGAAGAACGGAGTCTAAATCCAACAGTTTTGAAAATGAGTGAAAGTGGTAAAAATGGAAATGTACTCAATATACTCACCTGAAATTATCGGGTACAATTCATAGGAATGTTCCTCCCGGATAATCTGCCCGACAATTGGTCAGTGTAAACCCGCCTGGTCTGGTCTGCTCATTATTACTGCTAATTAACTTGTCACTTCTAATTGTACTGTACTTAGGCTACTTTCACACTAGCGTTTTTAAATTCCGGTATTGAGTTCCATCATAGGGGCTCAATACCGGAAAAAAACGCTTCAGTTTTGTCCCCATTCATTGTCAATGGGGACAAAACTGAACTGAAGACAACGGAATGCTCCTAAAAGCATTCCGTTCCGTCTTCAGACCGGAGAACAAACTGCAGCATGCTGCGGTTTTCTCTCCGGTCCTGGCATCCGCACCAAGACGGAATGACCCCCAATACAAGTCAATGGGGACGGATCCGTTTGGTGTGACACACCAGTAATCCGGATCTGTCCTCCATTGACTTGCAATGGGGGGTCATTCCGGATCCGGCTAGACAGAAATACAGAAATACATACAGACATACATACATACATACATACACATACATACTCACATACTCCAGGCAGGGACGCCGGCAGCATGTCTTCACGCGCCTCCTGCGCGCAGCTATGACGTTTCCCCACTGCGCCCAGCAGAGGGCGCTGTGGGGAATCGTCATCACTGCGCGCAGGAGGCGCGTGAAGACGTGCTGCCGGCATCCCGGGCTGGAGTATGTAAGTATGTATGTGTTTGAGTGTGTATGTCTGTATGTATTGCTGTCCCAATGTCTGTCAACATGTGTGGGGCCGGAGTGCTGCTCCGGCTCCACACATGTATCAGCGTTAGCACGGATCCGTTGGCACCCTTTAGGTGCCGGATCCGTGCTAACGCTAGTGTGAAAGAGGCCTTAGGGGACTTTTTCTGATGTGTAATTGTGCTACCTATGTACTACAGGAAACAAAAGAAATTTGGGTTGAGCACATTTTCATTATACCTCACTAAGATTAATTTGGGAGATCAAATTACCACCTGAATTTTCAGGCCTTTGGAAGAGCACTTATGGACTGATATAAAATATGTGGTCACACTATGTGCCTCAAGTCCAAAACAAATACCATATTTCTTGCTTTATAAGATGCACCAGATTGTAAGATGCTCCGAGGAAAATCAGAAAAAAAATATTTTTTATAATATCTCAGATCAGACCCCCAATTTTCATCCGACCCCCAATTGTGATCAGAACTCAGATCAGACACCGAAATAAGACTCCAGATCAGACCCCCAAATCAGTACACAGATCAGACCCCCATATCAAACCTCAGATCAGACCCCCCATATAAAACCTAAAATCAGATCCCAATACATGAGACCTCAGATTAGAAACCCATGCCAGACCTCAGCTCTGACCCCAATATTAGACTTCAGGTCAAACCCCAATATTAGACCTCAGATCAGACTCCAATATCAGACCTCAATATCAAACCTCAGATAAGACCCCAATTTTAGACCCCCATACCAGACCTCAGATCAGACCCGAATATCAGACGCCCCCATACCAGACCTCAGATCAGACCCCAATATCAGACCTCAGATCATTCCCCCATAATAGATCCCATTTCAGACCCCCCATATCAAACTCCCATATCAGACTTCAGATCAGACCCCATATCAAACCTCAGATCAGACCCCAATATCAGACTTCAGATCAGACTCCCATATCAGACCCCAATAACAGACCTCAGATCAGACCCCCATATCAAACCTCAGATCAGAACCCCATATCAAACCTCAGATCAGACCAAACATAACTAAATTAACTAACCTCTCCAGACATCATTGCCAGTCCGCACATCCAGCCACTATTCCTGCATTCTCCACTCCCTGTTTTTCTCCATGCCCACACTGCACTGGGTCCGGATGTCGCACAGCGTCAGGTCATAGTGCTTGCACTACGTCTTGATGCTGTATGCAGTCAGGACAGTGCAGTGTGGTGCCCAGAGAACAGGGAGCAGTGAGTACAGCCAGTGGCAGAACCCTCATTTACAAAACTTGTAAGGTCAAGAAAATCCATCAAGGTTTGACTAATACACTCAGTCCAGGACCAGACTGGCCCTAGGCCTAACAGGGAAAATTTTCTGGTGGGACAATGTCCATGGGGCCATCCAAGACTTTGTCTCTGCCATCATCCATGTACATAATGAGCTCTCAGTGACCACACATGCGCTCCTAAATTTAATTGCTGTGGCCCGCATCTCACCTCCTAAGCCCCCTGCTCCATATCTTAATCAGAAAGAACTGGAGAAGGAGAACAGAAAATGGCAGCTACTGATGGCCACCACAGAGGGACAGCTTTTGGGGCAATATATTGTGCTGCACTGTAGCATATGGTTCTGCTAGGATGGTATTTTGCGCTATAGTATTTCTGACCCTGCCAACTTGTATTGGCCCCCTACGCCCCTTCTACTTGTGTTGCCCCAACTTCTGTCAATTTGTACTCACCTACTACATGGGGCCACTTAAAGTTGTTTTTTTTTCCCAGTCCACTCCTGACTCAGTCAAAACTATATTCCAATCATTATTGTTCATATACAGTATGTCATGAACTGTTTCAGAGAACCTCGCCAAATGAACAGGAGGTCGTCAATATAACCCTGACAATAGATTATAACTCTACTCTAAAATTCTTGCAACTTAGGACACATGAAAAATGTTGACCAATAGAAATATTTTTGGCCATAGGCATAGCTAGGGGCAAATTCTACCTCTCAGGAAACGTATCCCACCATACATGTTTACTCACATAGCCGCAGGCTCCTAAACCAGCCCCTGCACATTACATTCTATACTGTGGGCCTCATCCTCACAGCATGGACTGTGCATGCGCTGCAGAGAGCACAGGTGGACTTCAAATTGACCAAACCTAGTGGGCCCAGAGTCATGATTCTCAGCATAGTCTTTGTGACCCCCTATTACTACTATGATCTCACAATCATGGTGGTATTTATACATCATATGGCATTGGTAAGATGTGACTATAATCCTGGGACGTCGATAGCACTGGGCATCTAGGGTGCAAGCCCCAGATATTTAGCCCAGTGCCCCCGGCAACTGTCAATTTCAACAGTATCTTCATCTTTAGGATACAGATCCAGTTGAATACTATTGCAGTGTCAAGAGCTATTCACTTTAGGGCAGTGGCCTATGGGACGTTGGGCTGGGACCTCTGCGCAGGCTGTGTGATGGCATCACATCATTGCGTCAACCTACTTAGAAATTATGTCTATGCCACTTGGATAGCAAGGGGATAACCATACTCCCACAACTCCGCAATTTAGAGTGCTCTGGCATCCAGCTCCTTCGCCTTCTCCTGTGCCAGTCCACCACCAGAGAAGCTTATGTGGGGGCACTATTATTGCAGGGGGAACTAAGGGAGCATCATTTATTTGTGAGAAGCACATAGGAGGTACCTTTACTATATGAAGGGCATACAAGGGGCACCATTACTATTTGCGAGGACACACGGGGGCACCAATACTTTGTAGAGGGAACACAGGGCACAGCACTGTTACTCTGTGAAGGGTGCATAGTAGGCACCATTACTGTGTGATGGACCTGCAGAAAGGAGCACAATGGTGTAGGGGCCATTATTACTGTGTAAGACACAAAAGAGGGCACTAATACTCCTTGGAGTATTCAGAGAGCACTATTAGTGTAGCAACGGACATAAAGGGTGTACTACTACTATGGGGGACACTAAGTAGCCACTATTATTGTGCGGTGCAGAGATTTTTTGAGACTTGTAGAAGTTGTCATGTGTCTGGGCCACATAGCAAAGAAAAGAAAAACTGAATGTCTCCAATTCATTTTGTGATGGTATAGAGGTGCTATGTGGTCCTTGTGGAGAGGCATTATTTGGTAAAATGTATGACAGTATTTGTTTCAAAATGTGAATTCAAAAGATTTGAGAATTAATAAGCTTACACAGGCTAAGTGAATAAATATATTTACTTTAAGTGTGAAAAAGTAAATAATCATCACTGGCCTACAATATGGGGAGAATATGAGACAGACATGCTATAACACATGGCTGTCTACCACATTATAACACATGACCGACACCCCAGTGTGTACAACAGATAGGGCAAATCAATATTTACATCCTACCTAGAATGAAGTTTTCAATGGAGTGTCACCTAATTGTTGGTGCAGACCACAGTTATTTGAATCAGCCCCTCATCCAGTGTGTGCATCACGCATATCTCTGAGATTACTCCGGAATTAAACTTATCAGCACAATGGGGGATGGGTAATACATTACAAGGAATATCGTTACACAGAATAGGAAAATAATATAAAAGAGAAAAAATTAAAGCAGACATAATCAATCAGTACTTAAAAATACCCTTACAATACAGTATTATTCAGGGATAAGCTATTATATTTACATTAGTGTTCACAATGGGGCAGATTTTTGGGAGCAGGGCAAATATATCTACAGGTACAGGTTTTAAAATAAGCTAATATAAAGGGACAGTCTATACAGTATATACAGTCCATCATGTTCAAGACATTTTTTCACAGCTGAGCTGTCTTTCATATTTTCTCTGGAGTCAGGGCAAGGCACATGCCTTGGGGCCCATCCTCTGATCTAGATCCTAGCATCAGCCCTGCTATTACCACATCACACTGTGTACAGTCTGTAGTAGTGGTGATTATATGAGGAAGGGTTATGGTTATCACGAGCTGTGGATTTCATTATCGTGTCACATTGTAGAAGACTCTAGTGTCTCCACCTTCACGTCATGAGACGTTTTCTCTGCAGTCACTAATTGAATCAGTGAGCTCTGCCTCCTTGAAGGAGCGCTGACACATGGTCACATGTGAAGATGGCCATACAATCCACATTAGACTCAGTATTAGTATCTATGCAGCAAGAAGCAATGCGAAGTGGAGTTGGGTCCTTTGCTCCAATTTCTCTGCTACATTTATGATAAGCTGGTAGCTCAGAGGGCATGCTTTTCTCAGGGTGATATGTCTTTTCTGCTGTAACTGGTGGCAGTTGAAGGATGGAACTGAGCATGTGCGACCATCTCAATGAGCAGGACAGAGAAATGAGAAAAAAGACAAACAGCAGGTGGCGCTATACATATATATTATAATGAATAGCTCAGTGACTCAGCTACATTTTTAATTACATCCAATTACAAAAGTATTCAGAACCAGGGGCTGATTTGAAAAATGTGGAATATTTTTCGTGGGACAACCCCATTAAGATTTCTGGCCTCTTTAGTGAATGTTATGAATTCTGTGTATTCTGTTCCTTTTGATTTGACCCCATGCTCTGTAAATTGGCAGTGGCCTTGGACTCGATGGCCCAGCAATGGCTGGAGGACAGCAGCTTTGGCAGAAAGGAATTTATATGTAAAGTCAATTACAGTTTATTTGAATTTAATTTGAAAAGGGGTGGTGTATACAGGAAGAGGAGAGCAATGCGACTGCTATGGGGCCCAGGGCAAGAGGGGGCCCAGTCTTAGTTGGGATTATCCCCTCTTCTACTGGGGGTGAAAACTTGGTCAGGACTCTACCATGTAAAGGACAAACTATTAGCAAATGAGGCAGTGGAAAAATGGCCCAAGGGTCATTGAAAGGGGTTTAGGAGGAAACCCTTCTGTCCTGTGTGGGGGGCCTGGTTTGATCCTTGCTATGGGGCCCTTACTTCTCTATGTACGCCACTGGTGGGCACTCTAGATTGATTCCCGTGGTTTGGCCTCCTGATGGTACCGTTTGGGCTTAGGTAAATTTTTTTTTACTGCAGATTTTGACCGGCGGTGCGGATGTTACAATCCGTAGCATGTCAATTTATTTTATTTTTTCTGTCTGGATTTCATGGGGATTTTCACCATTCAATTCAATGGGGACCATAAAATCCGCATGATGTACGCACACAGTGCGGTTTTTGACGCGGGTCCGCATGAATATCGCAAATAGAGTACGCATCTCTATATAGCACACTGAAGTGTCCCTTCTGTTCATGCTGAATGAGGAGTGGATGGACCCACATTCTTCGCCTCCATCTGGCTTGCTGCTGAAGAAAGAGTCAGAAATTAATGACCACATTAATTTGTCACATCTATACATTTCATTAAAAATACCTTTACTAACCTCTCTCAGGCGACGTCGTCTCACAGTAGTGATTATTGTCTGGAGGAAGAGTCACATATATGGTTTGCGTAGGCGCAGAGGTCGAACAGTAGCATTTGTATGCATTTTACACTCTGACATGTGACAATGTGCTTTTCGATGGTACTCAAAATGGAGTATGGAGAAGAAGGGTGGGACAATATTATGTCACAGGAAATTATGTAAAAAAGGGGAAAAAAATCTGCGCGCAAATTCGCACCAATTGGTGCGGATTTACCGCACGAATTTCACTGAGAACACCTGCGGATTTCAGTGCGGATTGTCCCCAGATAAATCCTGATCGTGTGCATTTACCCGAGTCTGTCCCCTATGCCCCCACCGTAGTACACATATATAACATACCTTTATATCCCGCACCTTGACGCTATGCTCCAGAAAACAAATTTGAATCTACATGCAAATTAGGCACGAATGGGGTCAATAATCAAACTGGTGTAAAGTAGAACTGGCTTAGTTGTCCATAGCAACCAATCAGATTCCTTCTTTCATTTTTCACAGCTCCATTGGAAAATGAAAGAAGGAATCTAATTGGTTGATATGGGCAACTAAGCCAGTTCTACTCTACACCAGTTTCACCATCACAGTATGTACTGTGCATGCGCAGCGGAGAGCACAGTCGGATTTCAACATGACTGATCCTTTTGTTGTCAGGGAAGATAAGCTGCCACCAGAGGCAGCGGCGAGCTCCACTGACCCCATTCAGAACACGGGGATGTCATGAATAGTATAAGGCTGACAGCTATCTCATGTGTATGGACGGCTGGGGGTGCACAGTGGTAAAATAATTTATAGGTACAGTCCACAAAAAAAGCTGGAATCTTATTGGTTGCTATGGGCAACTAAGCCAGTTCTACTTCACACCAGTTTGATAAATCTCCCCCAATATGTCCATTTAGCGATCTCGGTTCTGGTTGAGCCATTATATTTTGCCTGTGATATAATGGCACAGCTCCCAGCACAGTTGAGGACAGCTCTCATATTGTATTTACTTCACATGAGTTTGCGTTTTTTTACTATGGCCGCACAAGCTGTATCTTTGTATATTGCATACAATTTTGCTGGGGGTCTATTACCGCCCCCTCTTTTCCGAGAGGAATTTTCATGGATGTTTTGTACTTGCTTGCAGGGCCGGGGGTTGGGGTGGGGGGTGTATTCCCTGCAGTCATCGAGCTCTGGTTTCTCCAGATCTGCAGATGTCTATCTCATTTCTTCTCTTTAAATGTAATTCGTTAATCTTGTTATTATAGGACTGGGTTTTCGCCATGGCGGGATTTTTTTACGTGGAATGTCAGAGGGACGCGCGATCCTCACAAAAAGTTTACTATTTTTAATATTCTCTCTGCAAGAGACGCCTATGACATCTGATACTCTAGCTTGGCTGCAAAAGAAATGGGTGGGCTGGGCCTATCCCTCGGTGTCTTCTAGCGTACTCTAAGGGTGCGAGCCTGCTCATTCATAAGGATGTTCCACGTCAGTGATGTCACTCTAAGATGCTGAAGGCCGTTATGTTTGTATACGCCGTAAACTATTCTCAGTGGAATGTATACTGCAGTAATATACACAGTCGAGGCACATTATTCCGAGCACCGGCTAATACCCAGAGTATACACCATGTGCAGCACGGACAGCAGCTGGACGGACTGGGGATCACTCCGTAAGATCCTGTTAGGTGGTCACAGGTATCTGGAGCCATGCTGATTGCAGGGCATCCCCAGCGTGGGGGATAACCAGAGAGTGAACACAACAATCGAGGGGATCCCACAGATGCTGGGGAGGATCCAGAGACCAACCGCGACAATTGAGGTGGTCCCACAGGTACTCAGTTGGATTCAGGTCTGGAGAACTTGGGGGCCAGGGTAGTACTTGGAAGTCTTGGTCATGCTCTTCCAACCAATGTCGAACATGTCTAGCTGTGTGATATGCCCTATTGTTGTGCCGTCTAATCACGATCTGCTGCTCAAGAACAAGTATGGGGACGAGCGATGCATTAGCAATCACTCTTCTCCATACTGTGGAGGGGAACACTACATGTAAATGCAGCAGTCTCCTTCACTGACGAGCAGGCATTTGCCAGGAAAGAATGTTTCCTTTCTGACAATCGTCTGCTGAATTGAGCCTTAAAGGGGTTTTCCGAGATTTGTATACTGATGATCTATCCTCAGGATAGGTCATCAGTATCTAATCGGTGGGGGTTCTAACACCCAGGACCCCCAATGATCAGCTGTTTGAGAAGGCAGCGGCGCTCCTGTGAGCGCTGCAGCCTTCTTGCAGATCACTGTACGTTGTATAGCGGCTGTGCTTGGTATCGAGCTCAGCCCCATAGAAGTGAATGAGGCTGAGCTGCAATACCAAGCACAGCCACTATAGGATGTAAAGCGCTGTGTTTGATGGTGTCGGACCCCCACCGATCAGATACTGATGACCTATCCTGAGGATATATCATCAGTATAAAAATATCGGAAAACCCCTTTAAGACACAACAAGGGGCAAGTTCTGTTTCCCAGCTTAAAGGGGTTGTCCCATGAAAAATCTACAGTTTTCAAACCAGCACCTGGATCTGAATACTTTTGTAATTGCATGTAATAAAAAAAGTTTGCATAGCCACTGAGTTATTCAATAAAATGTATCTGTATAGCGCCACCTGCTGTTGGTTTTTTTCTTATTTCTTTGACCTGCTCACTGAGATGGCAGCACATGCTCAGTTTCATCTTACAGCTGCCTCCTGAGCTGTGATAGGGAGAGCATGAACACGCCCCCTGAGCTGTGATAGGCAGAGCTGAGACACGCCCCCTGAGCTGCAGCAGAAAGACACTCCCTCTGAGCTGTCAGAGTAATAGAAATCTAGCAGAGCAAATGAATGGGGAGATCTCTGGATCCATGTGAGGTACAGGGCTGGTTCTGGCTTTGTTAGACAGGGATTGTCTTTTACTATATGAAGTCTGATTTTTATTTTTTACATTATTCATGGGATAACCCCTTTAAAAGGTCTGATGGACAATTGGTTACCACAGCCCCTGACATTCTACGTTTCCTTTCACAATACCATTCCAATTTGTGTAAATCTAAAGCAGATTTGCCAATGTTCTTCTTAAATCCCTGTCCCCTGAGGAGAGGGGTCTGCTAGAGTCTCCTCTTACTTTTGAGGAGTTACAGTGTGTGGTTAAATCTATGTCCAAAGAAAAAGCCCTGGGATCTGAAGGGTTACCAGTGGAGGTCTACAAGCTTTTTGGAGATGTAGTCAGTACGGCTTACTCTGCTGGTATATTACATTCCTAGTTTTACGTTACCTAAGCCAAGAAAGGATGTAAATCTTCTTGACTCATAGAGACTCTCTCCTCACAAAGCATGTCAAGGTTTTAGCTAAAGTTCTTGTGGAAAGATTGGCAAAAGTAGTCACCTCTGTGGTGCATCCAGATCAATGTGGCTTCATGCCACCTAAGTCTACGGCTGTCAATCTGAGACGCCTTTCCCGTAATGCCCAGGCCGTCCCGGGTGGCCCCTTCTGCAAGGCTTTTCTATCTTTGTATGCTGCTAAAGTATCTGATAGCGTTCAGTGGTGATACCTCTGGGCTGTACCGGGGAGAATAGATGTAGCTTCTGTATGCCGCCCCAGTGGCTAGGATTAGGGCTTATAAATCTAGGTCTAATACTTACTCTCCAGAGAGGGATACCCGCAAGGGGTGCCATTTGTCATCATTGCTGTTTGCTATTGCAATTAAACCTCTTCTAGCACTTTACAATTAGGCGCCCAAGGGCAGGTGCCTAGGGGGCCGCCCACAAGGCAGTGGCACCAAAGAGAGTGTTCTTTTTTTTTCATTTTTATTCACACTCCCTGCCAACAGAGTAACCTGGCCAAAGTAGTGGCCATGGCTAATGCTAATTCATGATAACAGAGAGAACTGAAGGACCTGTGATGATGTCAGGACGGAATGGAGCTCAGAAGTGGAGAGTAGAAGTGCTGGTGAAGGACCTGTGATGCCATCATGCATACCTCCCAACCGTCCTGGATCCAGCGGGACAGTTCCGGATTGCAGTGGCTGTCCCGCTGTTCCGGTACGAGATAGGTATGTCCCGATTTCTGGCAGCTGTCCCTGCATCCATAGGCAGTCAGCCTTGGCTCCGCCCCTTCCACAGACTAGAGCAGCCGATGTCCTGCTGCTGCTGCTAGGAAGACGGTAAGTATGTGGTGTTTATTTTTTTTAACTTTCTGTGAGTGGCACAATGTGGGCATGTTACTGGGGGCACAACATATTACTGAGGGGCACAATGTGGGCATGTTACTGGGGGCACAACATATTACTGGGGGGCACAATGTGGGCATATTACTGGGGGCATAACATATTACTGGGGGGCACAATGTGGGCATATTACTGGGGGCACAATGTGGGCATATTACTGGGGGCACAATGTGGGCATATTACAGGTGGCACAATGTGGGCATATTACTGGGGGGTACAGCTGGGCATAATATAATAATATTTAATAATAATCTTTATTTATATACCGCCAACATATTCTGCAGCGCTTTACAATTTAGGGGTTCATGTACAAACAGTGATAAATAACATAGCAACAGACAAGTCAATTATTACAACAAGAGGAATGAGGGCCCTGCTCACAAGAGCTTACAATCTATCAATCATATTACTGGGGACACAGCTGGGCATATTACTGGGGGCACATAACAGGGCATATTACTGGAGCAGGGCGGACATACACCGGCTGCACAGGGGCCCAGTGTGATAGGGGGGCCCATGGGAGGTTCGGCGGCAGGGAGAGATGAGTGCTTCCATTGACAGATGATTGCGGTGGCTGGGCAGGGGAGAGACGTTTCCCTTACGTTTCTCTGATAGACTGCAGGCCTAGTGCCTGCAGCCTATCAGAGGCCGGCTCAGTAGGCGCGATTACATCATTGCGCCGCCTGAGCTGAACAGCGCAGGACACAGGCCGGAAGAGACCTGCATCGCATAGCTGATAGGAACATGGAGGTAAGTATATGTGTTTATTTTTTTTATTAACACTATGCAACTGGAGGCATCTACTAGGGGGTGTTATAATGGCACACATGATGGGAAAAGGCGCACTATGGAGGCATCTATTAGGGGGCATTTTACTGGCACACATGGGGAAAGGAGCACTATGGGGGCATCTACAAGGGGGCATTATATACTGGCACAGATGGGGGAGCACTAAGGGGGCATTATATACTGGCACTATGGGGGCATCTACAATGGGACATTATATACTAGCACTATAGGGGCATCTACAAGGGGCATTATATACTGGCACAGATGGGGGAGCACTATGGGGGCATTATATACTGGCACAAATGGGGGAGCACTATGGGGACATCTACAAGGGGGCATTATATACTGGCACACATGGAGGGAGAGGAGCACTATGAGGGCATCTACTGGAGGGCATTATATAGGGGGATTTTATACTGGCACAAACTACAGTATATGTGCAATGTGGGGGTGGTGATGAGCACTATATGGGCATTTTATACTTGCACACATTATGGGGGCACTATGGGGGAGGGGCGAGAGGAGCATTATCGGGGCATCTACTTGGGACACTCTATAGGGGCATTGTATACTGGCACATTATGTCAGGCACCATGGGACGGGGAGGAGCACTATGGGGCATCTACTGGGGGCACTTTATAAAGAGTATTCTTTACTGGTGCAAATTATGGGGCGCTATGGGGACCTTAACTTAACTGGGGGCACTAAGAGGATTTTTTGGGCACACAATAGGGGCACTCTGTACCAATAATTATTGAAGGGACCTATCGGTGTGGTACTAGTAATTTCAGGGGGACTGTTCCTGCAGTGTTGGGAAGCACAGTGGGCACAATATTGGGGGTGGCAGGATGGTGTGTTCAGAAGGTGGAAGGATGATGGAAAAGTAGGAAACTAAGATGTCAGTCTGTGAAACTCCACAGAGAGAATAGATGGCTGAAAGAAATCATCATGGCGGTCGGTCTGAAAGGAGAAGATGAGGAAACAGAACATCTACATCAGGAGACATCACTGGATGTACGAGGTATGAGGCGCTGTATTAGGCTACCTTTACATCTGGATTAGTGATTCTGGCAGGCTGTTCTAGCAGAGAACAGCCTGCTGGAATTCACCAGCTCCGACACTGCTGGATGCAGAATGCCCGCCGGCCCCATTGACTATAATGGGGTCCGGCAGAGATCCTGCCACATTCAGGCAAAAATGCTGAGAATCAGCAGGACATAAACCGCTGAAAGCTGTGGTTTGTGTCCAGCCGGACCGTAGTGCTTCAGGTGTGAAAGTAGCCTCACCCTATGTTTTGTATTGCTGTATGTAATGTTAGGAGGTAATAGCTTAAAGGGAACCTGTCATCTCCGAAACACCCCCTGAACTAGAGTAAGCAGTGTATAGTGTAAGTGATGCTGAATCCGAATATGTACGTTTTATCTTCATACTCACTTCCATCCTGACGCTGTGCTCCCACAAACCTGCAGTAAGATGCACTCAGTGGACTCCAGTGCTCACTCACATAATGGAGAGGACTCAAAGAAGAGTCCTCTCAATGTATTTTACTGCAGGTTTGTGGGAGCACAGCGTCTGAATGGAAGTGAGTATGAAGATAAAACTTACATATTCGGATTCAGCATCACTTACACTATACAACGCTTTCTCTAGTTCAGGAGGTGTTTCGGAGATGACAGGTTCCCTTTAAGTTGAGAATTTGGCATGGGGGTGGGGGGGGGCAGGCACAATCTTTGCACAGGGGCCCTCTGCTGTCCAGAGGCGGATTGGCCATAGACCTCACAGGGAAATTTCCTGGTGGGCTAATGCCCAGGGGTCCGCCTGGGCTCTCCTCACTGCTGGCCATTGGAAGTTTTTGGAGATGTATTTTGTGCTGCTGGCAGTATTTTGTGATGGACTGTGGTATTTGGCTCTGTAGGGGTGGTATAATGTGCCACAATATGGTAATGCTGGTCCTGTCTTCCTTCAAGTTGGACATGACTACAAAACTGGGCCACTTTTAGTATTTTTTCCAGGGCCACTTTAAGTTCCCAATCCGCCCCTGCTGCTGTCTGTGTCCGCCCCTGTACTGAGGGCACAGCTAGGCATATTACTGGGGGCACATAACGGCATATTACTGGGGGCACATAACAGGGCATATTACTGGGGGAACAGCTGGGCATATTACTGGGGGCACATAACGGCATATTACTGGGGGCACATAACAGGGCATATTGCTGGGGGGCACAGCTGGGCATATTACTGGGGGCACAATGTGGGCATATTACTGGGGGCACAGCTGGGCATATTAATGGGGGCACATAACTGGGGAATAATTACTATGTGGGAGAGTAAGGGGACTGGGTGGGATTAGGTGTATAGTTATGTTTTGGGTGGAGTTAGAGGCGTGGCCTAGTGCTGAAAAAATTTGCCACGGTGCACTTCACGCGCTGCACAATGTGTCCCTCTTTCTTTATTTACAAAGTTGGGAGGTATGCATCATGTAATCAGCACATAAGGGGATGGAGCTTAGCAGTGGAGAGTAGAAGTAGTGGTGAAGGACCTGTGATGACGTCATCATCATATGATCAGTGCTGAAGGGTATGGAGCTCAGCAGTACAAAAGTAGTGGTGAAGGACCTGTGATGACGTTATCATCATATGATCAGTGCTGAAGGATATGGAGCTCAGCAGTACAGAAGTAGTGGTGAAGGACTTGTGATGACGTCACCATCATGTGATCAGTGCAGAAAGGAAAGGGAGCTCAGTCTTAAAAGCAGAAATGGTAGGAAGGACTGTGATGACGCATGTGACTAAGGGATGGTTAGCAGTGGAGAGTAGAAGTAGTGGTGAAGGACCTGTGATGACGTCATCATCATATGATCAGTGCTGAAGGGTATGGAGCTCAGCAGTACAGAAGTAGTGGTGAAGGACTTGTGATGACGTCACCATCATGTGATCAGTGCAGAAAGGAAAGGGAGCTCAGTCTTAAAAAGCAGAAATGGTAGGGAAGGACCTGTGATGACGCCATGTGACATGAGGGGGGGAGCTTTGTATTGTGGAAAAGAGATGGATTCAGTTTAAGAGCCAGAGAGATGCTGAGAGTTGAGAGTTGTAGTTCTCTCCTCTTACTCCTCCTCCCTGTAATGTCAATGTCCTCTGATATCACATAATAGCAGCCTGGACATCATGGAAGTTGTAGTTCTTTCCACTTTTACCACCTATCTGTATTGTCCTCTGATATCACATAATAGCAGTCTGGACATGCTGGGAGTTGTAGTTCTCTCATCTTATACCTCTTCCCTGTAATGTCCAATGGAGGCAAGGAGGAAAGGAGTTAAAAATTGCAAGTAGACGTCAAGTTTGGTGAGAAAAGCAATGTGTCATGTGGCTCACGTTGTTAGCTTATGGTTTCCATTCTGTGTGTTATATCGTCACCCACTGTCCCGGGTGTGATGTCCTTCTTTTGGGGTATTATTGTACACATTGTCACCTGCACTCTGTGTATTAGGTGGTACCAGGTGGAGGGCTTGTAAGGCCAAACAGGGGTGGACTGGGAAAAAAACCCTTAAAGGGGCCCCATGTTGTAGACAGGTCCAAACTGACAGAAGGCAGGACAACACATGTAGGCAGGGACTTCAGAAGTGGGGGAAGGGGCAGCAATACAGCAGTCCAGCACAAAATACTGCCGTATTCAACTTTATTACCATCTGGAGGACAGCGATATAGTGGAACTCCGTGGTCACCAGACCATGACGGCTGAGAGTACCAGATTCTTATTTACTCAGCTGGCAGGGTCAAGGAGGTCTTGGATGCCCCCCTGGGCACCAAGAATTTTCTCTGTAAGGTCTATGGCCATTCCACCTCTGAGGCCAAACAATGACCTTCCTCAGCAACATAAATCTGTGACTAGAGTGAAGCAGTCATGAAATACTGGACGGAAACGTTCCTATTTATGAGTGGCTACATACTATTATCATATGTAACAGTGGTGTACATAGAGAAGTAAGGGCCCCATAGCAAAGATCAAACCAGGCCCCCCACACAGGACAGAAGGGTTTCCACCTAAACCTTTTCAATGACCCTTGGGCCATTTCTCCATTGCCTCATTTGCTAAAAGTTGTTTCTTTGGAGGGTAGTGTCCTGACCAAGTTTTCACCTCTAATCAAAGAGGAGATAATCCTAAGACTGGGCCCCCTCTTGCCCTGGGTTCCATAGCAGTCGCATGGTCTGCCGATATGGTAGTTACACCCTGATATGTAATATTCTGGACCTCACTGGGTAGTGTGGAAAATAACGCATTAAAGTCGTCACCCTAACTGTGGTGTTAAGCTGAAGTGGTGCTTTAACCAATCTGGTCAGTGCACCTAGCCTTTCTGCTGCTTGAGGTGAAAATTGAAACAGCGTCCATCCACCCCACCCTTCCCAAATTCTCAACCTAACCCTTTCCCTACAGCCCTACTGTTAAAGACATTTTTGGAAAACATAACATACAGCACCACACCTTTTATATCCAGTGACGTCTCCTCTGATGTAGATGTTCTCTGTCCTCGTCTTCTCCATTCGGACCAGACCTCCATGATTATTTCTTTCAGCCATCTCCTGTCTCTGTAGAGTTTGACAAACAGACATCTTAGCTTACTACTTTTCCATTATCCTGCCACCTCCAATACTGTGCCCTCCAATATTATACTGCAGAAACAGTCCCCCTGAAAATACTAGTACCACACAGATAGTTCCCCTTCAATAATTATTGGCACACAGTGCCCTAAAAAATAACTGCACCCAGCAAATAGTGCCCCTGACACTAATAGTGTCGTGAACATAGTGTACCCCAAAATAATTATGCTAGGCTGATGTGCCCCCGACAGTAATTGTGCTCCCAAAAGCCCCATGAATAGCAATACTTCTCTTCCAGAGTGCACTTAGTGGTTACTGTGTCCCCAATAGTAATAATGCCCCCATATTGCCCATACTAGTAATCACATTCACCAAAGTCCCCAGTAGTAATAAAGCCCCCATAATGCCCTTCAGTAGTAATAATTCCCTTATAATGTGTCAGTAGATAAAATACCCCCAAATGTGTTACAGTACAAAAATCCCCCCTTACAATGTGCGCAAGTAGACAAAATGCTCCCTTATAATGGGCACCAGTATAAAAATACCTTCCTTATAATCTGTGCCAGTAGAAAAAATACCTCCCTATATTGTGTGACAGTAGAAAAAATATCCCCCAATAATGTGTGCAAGTACAAAAAAAACCTTATAATGTGTGCCAGTAGAAAAAATACCCCCTTATAATGTGTGGCAATGGAAAAAATTCCCCCTTATAATGTATGCCAGTGGAAAAAATGCCCCCTTGTAATGTGTGCCAGTATGAAAATAGTCCCTTATAATGTGTTCCTGTAGAAAAATAGTCCCTTATAATGTGTGGCAGTCCAAAAATAACCCCTTCTAATGTGTGCCAGTAGAAAAAAATGCCCCCTTATAACACGTACCAGAACAGACAAATGTTCCCTTATAATGTGTGCCAGTACCTAAAATACCTCCTTATTAAATGTGCCAGTACAAAGAATACCCCATTTTAGTTCCCCCAGTAGAACTAATGTCCCCATTGTGCCCCCCTTATGTTTGCCAGTACAAAAATGCCCCTTTTTAGTGACCCCCAATGTCCCCAGTATTAATAGACCGCCACCCCTCAGACCCCCAATCAGACCTCAGATCAAACCCCCAATCAGACCTCAGATCAGACCCCCAATAGCCCATAATTAGACCTCAGATCAGACACCAATGCTAATTAGACCTCAGATCAGACCCCCACCAGTCAGACCTCAGATCCGACTCCCAATCAGACCTCAGATCAGACCCCCAATCAGACCTCACATCAGACCCCAATGCTAATTAGACCTCAGTTCAGACCCCCAGTCAGACCTCAGATCAGACTCCTAATGTTAATCAGACCCAACTCAGATCAGACCCCAATCAGACCTCAGATCAGACCCCAATCAGACCTCACATCAGACCCCAATGCTAATTAGACCTCACCTCAGACCCCCAGTCAGACCTCAGATCAGACTTCTAATGTTAATCAGATGCCATACAGACCTCTGATCAGACCCCCATTGTTAATCAGACCTCCGATCAGAAAAAAAAAATCAACTCACCTCTCCTGCTCCGAAAATCCAATCCTCTTCCTGCTGCACTGTGCTGTGACCCAGCGTCACACAGCATGAGGTCACAGAGCATGCCTATGTCGTTACGCTGTGGGCAGGTCACCACACAGCGTACGGCGCGGGCAGACGAAGACCAGGGAGCGGTGAGTACAGAGCCCGCACAGGGAGCACTGTATTCACAGCTCCTCGGTTCTCCTGTACTAATTAGTATTAGCCCCATAAGACACACTGACAGTTTTCTCCATCTTGGGGGGGGGTGGGGGTGGGAGTGTGTCTTATATGGTGGAAAATTCGGTATGTGCGGTTTTTATGCAGATTTTCTGCTTAAAAATCTGCACTGTTTGCAGGTCACCTTATAGTGACTGGTATGGCAATGATGTGATGAGTGGGATCGAGAATTTCTAATCTCATCTGTCGCAATTTGGCAGAGCTCATAGCTGGCATTGTTTAGCATTTAGTTGCATGGACAGCCTAAAGAAGTGCCTAATTTATTAAGAGGTGTATACCTCACCTCTTAATAAATTATATGCACCTAACTCTAGTGGGCTTCTTAGTAAGACTGGTGTAGGAAACGTCAGCCATAAGGCTCATTCAGATGACCGTATATGTTTTCTGGTCCACAAATTGCGGATCCGCAAAACATGGATACTGGCTGTGTGCATTCTGCATTTTGGGGAACAGAAGGGCCAGCCCTATGATAAAAAAAAATGCCTATTCGTGTACTTCACCACAGCCTTTCTCCCTTTATCCACTACTTCCTACCTTGGAGTGACAGGACCAGGCTTCCTAACTGTTCTCTTACCTGGACCTGTAATCCCACAGGATCCTCTGGTGGGCCTAGGCTCTAATACCATAGTGGGCCCCAAATATCCAGGAGCCAATCACTTCCCACTAGGGTCTATTTATTTCATTCAAAACCAGATAAACCTTATGGATGATATAGGGCTTGGGCCTCGGGGATAATCTCCTATGGTGGGCCCAAGGACCCCAGTCCGACACTGTTCCCACCAATCAATCAGCGCAAGCGCAGTTTGGATCTCGGAGTGGGGAAAACCAACTGAGATGTACTGAACGTGCGCTGACTGAATATTCACCAGCGCATGCACAGGGCCAGGTAAAAATAGCTGCAAGCCCCATTTTTGCAACTACTTAGGAGTGGAGAGGGTGTGATGGCGGCTGAACACAGGTGTAAAAGAGGAGTAAAAACTACTCCAGTCGGGGTTCCAAGTAGTTTTTACTCCGGATGCACATAATTCAAAACTTAGGCTAATCCTCCGGCATAAAAAGCTGTTCTTTGTAAATGACCCCCAATATGTTCATCTGAAGGGATGGTGACGGCCCCTGATAAAATCCCCAGCAGGAGGGCGCTGTGCTAGACCACATTGTCCCCCTCATAGTAGTAATATCCACATTGTGCCCCTCATATAGTAATATCCACATTGTGCCCTTCATAGTAGTAATATCCACATTGTCCCCCTCATAGTAGTAATATCAACATTGTGCCCCTCATACTAGTAATATCCACATTGTGCCCCTCATATAGTAATATCCACATTGTGCCCTTCATAGTAGTAATCATCCACATTTGTCCCCTCATCAGGTAGTAAATATCAACATTGTGCCCCTCATACTAGTAATACTCCACATTGTGGCCCCTCATGGTAGTATATATCCTCATTGCCCCCTCATAGTAGTAATATCCACATTGTGCCTCAATCATAGTAGTATATCCACATTGTGGGCCCCCTCATAGTAGTAATATCAACATGTGTGCCCCTCATAGTAGTAATATCCACATTGCGCCCACTCATAGTAGCTCCAGGTATCCAACATTGGCACCCTCATAGTCAGTAGATCATGCAATTTGCCCCTTCAATAGTAGTGAATATCATACATTGGTGTTCCCCATAGTTAGTAATATTCCAGTATTCGTGCACCTTATAGTAGTAATGATCCACATTGTCCCCCTCCATAGTAGTAATATCAACATTAACATAGTAACATAGCTTTATAAGGCCAAAAAAAGACATCTGTCCATCCAGTTCGGCCTGTATCTTACCTACAGTTGATCCAGGAGGAAGGCCATAAAAACACCCTGTGAGGTAGAAGCCAGTTTTCCCCACTTTAGGGAAAAAAATTCCTTCCCGACTCCAATCAGGCATCAGAATAACTCCCTGAATCAACAACCCCTCTCTAGTAACTATAACCTGTAATATTATTACCCTCCCAAAAATACATCAGGCCCCTCTTGAACTCTTTTAGTGAACTTACCATCACCACCTCCTCAGGCAGAGAGTTCCATAGTCTCATCTGCTCTTACCGTAAAAGAATCCCTTCTATGCTTGTGTACAAACCTTCTTTCCTCCAGACGCAGAGGATGTCCCCTCGTCACAGTCACAGTCCTGGGGATAAATAGATCGTGGGAGAGATCTCTGTACTGACCTCCTGATATATTTATACATAGTTATTAGATCTTCCCCTCAAGTCGTCTTTTTCTAAAGTGAATAAGCCTAAATTTGATAATCTTTCTGGGTCCTGTAGATTCACCCATTCCAGTTATTACTTTAGTTGCCCTCCTCTGAACCCTCTCCAGCTCTGCTATGTCTGGCCTTGTTCACAGGAGCCCCAGAACTGTACACAGTACTCCATGTGTGGTCTTGACTAGTGATTTGTAAAGTGGCCAGGACTGATGTTCTCATCGACGGGCATCTATGCCTCTTTTGATGCAGCCCATTATCTTATTGGCCTTGGCAGCAGCTGTCTGACACTGGTTTCTGCAGCTTAGATTCTGTTCACTAAAATTCCTAGGTCCTTTTCTATGTCAGTTACCCAATATTTTACCATTAGTATGTACTGGTGACTTGCATTATTCCCTTCCCATATGCATAACTTTACAATTCTGTCAGTGTTAAACCTCATCTGCCACTTCTCTGCCCAAGCCTCTCTATCCAGATCCATCTAGTACATGTACTGTCCTCTGTAGTAGTATATAACGTGTACTGTCCTCTGTAGTATATATACGTGTACTGCCTCTTCTGTGTAATTACTTTTACACAGTTAGTGTCATCTGCAAAAATTGATATTTTACTGTGCAAGCCTTCTACAAGATCATTAATAAATATATTGAAGAGAATAGGGCCCATACTGACCCTGTGTACCCCACTAGTGACAGTGACCCAATCTGAGTATGTACCGTTAATAACCACCCTCTGTTTTCTATCACTGAGCCAGTTACTTACCCACAATACAGACATTTTCTCCCAGGCCAAGCATTCTCATCTTATATACTAACCTTTATGTGGTACAGTGTCAAATGCTTTGGAGAAGTCCAGATATACGACATCCATTGATTCGCTGCGGTCCTAGTCTAGAACTTACCTCCTCATAGAAACTGATTAAATTGGTTTGACATGACCGATCCCTCATGAAGCCATGCTGATATGGAGTAATTTGCTTATTTTCATTGAGGTACTCCAAGATAGCATCTCTTAGAAAACCCTCAAACAGTTTACCCACGACAGATGTTAAACTTACCGGCCTATAGTTTCCCAGGGCTCTGTTTTTGGACCCTTTTTGAATATTGGAACCACATTTGCTATGC
>ONZH01011341.1:0-11935 GCA_900303285.1 Rhinella marina | reverse complement strand
ATCCCAGCATAACCTACCTGTCACCCACATACTGAGGATGTAGTGTAAATCTTGCCACTTCCACAAGGTAAATAAATGGTAGATACCCATATTAGGATGCATACAGAAAAATGCTATGGGAGAATGTGTTGAAAACAGAGTGCTAGAAAGCCAAAAGAACTGTACATAAACCCATACTAAACTCTCAAGTCCATATGTGCTGAGCCTTGATTGTTGGCTAATATGAATTCATAAAGAGACCTAAAAAAGAAAGAATAAAAACACCAGAAGTAAAACATATATTGCAGACTGTAAATCCATACCAATATGAAACCCTACTAGACGTATTCAGGCTCCAATGAGATAAATCTCCCTTTCCATAAATTAAATGACCCCATATCAGGTCAATCAATCAGCAAGAAGAAGAAATATAATTCTTCATAAATAACATTAGTAATTTTGCTGAGTCCAAAAGGTGCTTAAAGGGGTGAAAGTGACTGTGAAAGAATAGAGATTGTTTTGGAAACCCACCCCACCCCACCCAATTGGCTGGACCAGTAAAGGAAAGATGAGTTACCTACTGCCCGTCTCTGGCTCCCTGCTCCTTCTCCTCCAGGCCTGTGATGCTCCGCTGGGCTCTCTCAATTTCAATATCCAGTTTGACAATAGTCATAGCCATAGTCAATCACTGGCCACAGCAGAGACTGAATCTCCTTGTGACAATTCGTCATGACATAAGGGGAACAGGTCAACGCCGCGGCCAGTGATAGGCTGGGGCGATGTCAAATCAGATGTTAATATTGAGGGAGCTCAATGGAGCATCACAGGCCTGGAGGAGAAGGAGCGGGGAGTCAGAGCCAGGAAGCAGATAGATAGATATGATTTGGATGAATAGATAGATAGATAGATAGATAGATAGATAGATAGATAGATAAGGTAGATAGGAATTGGATGAATAGATAGATAGGAGTTGGATGGATAGATAGATAGATAGATAGATAGATAGATAGATAGATAGATAGATATGAGATAGACAGTGCAAAAATAACCAACAGATGATTAGATAGAAAAATAGATAGATATGGATGATAGATAGAAGATAGAGATATTCATAAGTATGAGATATTAGATAGATAGATAGATAGATAGATAGACAGTGCAAAGATAGACAACAGATGGTTAGATAGAAAAATAGATCGATATGAGATGGTAGATAGAAGATAGAGAGATTCATGAATATGAGAGAATAGATAGATAGACAGAGATAGACAGGAGGACAGGTGTCCCATTGTCAGAAACGTGCTCTAAACTTTTTGTGAGATTTTCTAAATATCATCTTGTTTAAGTGACATGATGTCACTACTTATGTTTGTGTATGACAGATATTGTCTAATCAATACAGTCCTATACTGTATATCATTGTATAGCACTATGTAAATGAATGAAGGGACGAATGAATGAGGAGAATAACATGGAAGTTAACAAGGAGTGTGACTCAGGCTTGTGCTGCCCTCCCCTGACCACACCTTGCTAGCCCTAATATTTATTCTGCTCTGTAGTGTGTAGCAGCAGGAACAGAGAGCTGATGCTGATCCAGAGTCAACTATTTGGTAAGTACACAATCTAATGATGGAATTTTACTATCTGAAAACTTCAACTTAGAACATTTTTTGTATTTTTTTGAAAAGTTGACAAAAAATAAAAATCATTTTGTTAATATAATTTTGCAGCTGTGGCCAGTTTATAGTCAGGTATAGTGTTGTAGATAGAAGTGTTTCTTTTTTTTTATTTTTTAAACAGTTATCTTGATGTATCAGTGTATACAGTGTCACCTGATGGGCACAAGGCATCAGAAGGTCTCACTAGATCATTATAATGCGTTGTACTTAAAGGGAATGTGCCATCAGAAAATAACCTGCTGTTTAAATCATTTTTTATGTTTAACATATTTTTAAATAATTTTTTAGGAAGTTTTTTTTTTTCCAAGTCACTTTGTATATTTAAACTAAAACAAAAAATCCTGCAGTTTTTGCACTGGCCACTATGTCTAATCATTGGCACCACTTCTTGGTTTATACAGATCACTTTACTGCGGTTAACTCATTCTAGTTCTGCCTGTCATTATATCACCTCTGTGTATAGATAAGACAGGATCTATCATTCACAATAGGTGATTGTCAGAGCTTATCTTATCTTTCTTGTACAATGACCTCTGCACAGGTCACAGAGCATGTCTAGAAAACTCTCCCATAGAAGTCAGTGAGATCCCCTCCTGACAATTGTGTTTATGGTTTCCACATTTTGATATTGACAATCAAATAGGCAGTAATAGCATAAAATAATGCAATGCTTTAGCCCTTTGAGTGATAGTGTTCATACAAGACCTAGATAATATTTTAATATTTAAAATTAAATTTTCCTTTGCAAGTAATATTTGATTTGTTGCACAGGCTCTTGACACAGTAATATTTGTAGGGCAGCATGCGTGGATCTACATAGTCCTATTTATCTCATACAGTAGTAGTGCAAAGAGAGTCCTACACTATGTGCCCCTGGATACATTTTGGATATAATGTGTGCCAGCACAAACAAATGTGCTATTATAATGTGTTCCAGTACAAAAATGCACCCTTATAATGTGTGCCAGTACAAACAAATGTGCAATTATAATGTGTGCCAGTACAAAAATGCACCCTTATAACATGTCAGTACAAACAATATCTCCTTGTAATGTGTGCCAGTACACAAAATGCACCCTTAAAATGGGTACCAATACAATAAATGCCCTGTTGTGTGTAGCAGTACAAAATGCACCCTTATAACATGTGCCAGTACAAAACAATACCCCATTTTAGTACTCCGTATAAAATCAACATCCTCATAGTGCCAGTATAAAAAAAAACTTCCTTTTTGTGCCCCCAGTAGAGCCACTGTCCCCATAGTGCCCTCCTATATAATGTGTGCCAGTACAAAATGCCTCTGTTTAGAACCTCCTTGTGGTTGTCACTGATGTTGTGCAGGACAGACCTCTTCTGGTCTGTATCCTGAGCTGTATGATGCCCGGCTCAGGTGGCACGATGATGATGACATCATCTTTTCACCTGTACAAGCAATAGCTCTGAAGCCTATCAGAGGGAATGGCGGGGCAGGAAAACATGGCTCCCATGCCCCCGTCTCCTGCAGCATTCAAACTGTATCGCTGAATATAGAGGATACAGAATACAGCTGAATATGGAGAGATGAGTGTGCTTCCACAATGGAATCATCCCCCTTCCCCTTCCCACTCGTCCTTAAGTGGCAGCTCCTGAGGCTTTCGCCTCACCTGGCCTCATTGGCGGTGCCTCCTTGTATGTAGCAGAACGGTTGGCACAGGCTAGCAGTTGGAACATAAAATGTACCTTCAACAGATGTTACACGTTTCATGGCTGCAGAGGTTGTTAATAGGCCATAATATCGGTTTTTTAGCAATCTTACGATGCACTTCTGTAACCAACAGGATGGATCCTAAACGTCAGACTGAGCGCTACACCTTTTTTTGAACAGATTGCAAGTCCACACTTCCACTGTGGGATAGGGGCAATGTACTCACAAATAATACATGGTATTGGTACAACAGCAAGTCTCTAGTGATGTTGGCTTCTACATTCCTTTCTTCTATCTGGGTAGCTTTTCCAGTGGTTTAAGTTCTTTTTTTCTGGCCTAGCTCTAGCTGGTTCCGTTTCCAGGCTAGCCCCCACATCAGCTACATGTGTACTATTCTGTAGTCTGTACTAGGCTGCACTGACCTAGAATGTTTTGAATGACACCTCCTTGTGGTGACATCAGCCCTGTCCAGTGTTGGCTGTGGTATATGGCCTATTAATACTGTTTATTATACAAAATACAGCAAATACATGTTGTATAATATTACTAGCTCAAGGACCCGGCTTCGCCCGGGTATATTTAATCTATTTCATTTTAATGTTTGTGTGTGTCGTTAAAAGATATCGAGAGTGACGTCTACAGTGCCCGCCCCTTTAACAGTGACCTCCACAGCAGCCTGCCCCTTAACAGAAACATCCAAAGCGCCCTCCCCTTTAACTGTGACCTCCACAGCACCTAGGGGGCCAGTCGTCATTCCAGCCCAGAAAGCCGGAACCTCACCGGAGGACAGGGAGCCAGTAAACCGGACTGTCCAGCCTAAAGCCGGACCTCTGGCCACCCTAACATCAGCCTGCCCCTAGGGTGGCCAGAGGTCCGGTTTTAGGCTAGACAGTCTGGCTTTCAGACTCCCTGTCCACTGTCCAGCGCAGTGCCTGGACAGACACAGGGATGTCCACCCTTTCAGTAGCTCACGCTCAGACAGCTTCTCCTCTGTGTCTTCATGGAACCAGGGGCGTGGCCTCGTGTTTAGGGGTGGGCTTCATGGGGACAGGTGGCAAGGCTTTCACATGGGGAGGCTGGACAGTCTGGCTTTCAGACTCGCTGTCCTCTGTCATGCGCAGGGCCTGGATGGACACAGGGATGTCCTTTTGAACAGCTCACTCTCAGACAGCAGCACTGTGCAGTCTGAGTATGAGCTGCAGGGAGAAAGTCACCCTCCCTCCCCTGCAGCTGACAGAAGTTGATTTTTACCTTCATTTTTTCAATCCCCGTCAGATGTGGAGTGGAAGGGGCGTGGCCTGACCGAGTCAGGGGCGTGGCTTAGTGGGACCTGGGGGTGGGGCTTATAAGTCCTTCATTTGAGGGTGATCTGAATTACAGGTCGATGCCATAGTAAATTAGGAGGAAAGTGGGTAGCAGTGGAAGAAAACATCTTTTATTACTACTGAACGGTAAATATGTGAAATTTACATTATATGAGGTAATGATTGATGATGAGTTAGTCTAAAACATAAGTTATATTTATGGTAACCGGTATACCCCTTTAACAGTGTCATCCACAGTGCTCTGCCCCTTTAAAACAGACCTACAGCAGTGAACTGGCTAGGTTGTTATGGAAACCTGGTGTTTGTGGAGACTAACTGCCTGTTAGCTTCTATTGGCTGATAAGGGTCATGTGACCAGGCTTCTATTGGCTAATGCATTTTTTGGGAATATCTCAGGAACAGTACGTCCTGGAGAGCTGAGACACGTTCTAAAACCTTCCCAGACACCTGATGTACCTGTGTGCCAAATTTCGTGATTGTACCTGCGACGGTGCGGATTCCTTTAGCGGACATACACACACACACATACACTCAGCTTTATATATTAGATTGGCTTTGCAGTGTACTGTTGTACAGCAGTGGGACACTGCATTGAAGGGGTTGTCCCACGAAAAATATTCTACAGTTTTCAAACCAGCAGCTGGATCTGTATACTTTTGTAATTGCATGTAATTAAAAATTTAGCATAGCCTCTGAGTTATTCAATAAAATGTATCTGTATAGCACCACCTGCAGTTTTTTTTTATTTCTTTGAACTGCTCAATGATAAGGCCGCACATGCTGAGATTCATCCTTCAACTGCCCCCTGAGCTGTAATAGGGAGAGCATAGACACGCCCCCTGAGCTGCAGCAGAAAAGACACTCCCCTTTAGCTCCTAGCTTGATATAAATCTAGAAGAGCAATGAATGAGGAGATCTCTGGATCCATGTGAGGTACAGGGCTGGTTCTAGCTTTGTTAGAAATAGATTGTTAGGTACCGTATGATGTCTGATTTTAATTTTTTACATTATTCATAGGATAACCCCTTTAAGGCCAGAACTGGAGGAACTATGTATTCATTAATAATTGTTTTGATATACTTCAACATTTTAAGTTTTATCTTATTCACGATTTTCTTTCTTTTTTTCAGGTATTTGTGTTAAAAAATGTGGGACCTAATCCATACCTCCCTCTGTAATATATGAAAAGAGTAAAACTTTCTGTGGATATCAAGGATTTATTATATACTCATCCCTTTATGTTCAATGTTCATCATCAGCACAGATGACTGGTAAATGTTATTCTTATTATCAATCCGATTTTTAAAGATTACCCAGGGTTCACCATCCATGGAGTGAGAACCCTTCTCTGACAGCAGAAGATGCTAATCACATTTCCAGCTTGGAGAATGGAGGGGGTGGTGGACAGAATTATTTATAACAATCAGCTATTTTGCAGAGGAAGAACGTTGTCTCTGTAATTGCAAACTAGAGGAGGTGGCTACTCTATTAGACAGTGTAGAACCTTTTAAAGCCTTGCGTATTGGCCCAAATCAAGAGCCCTTTCCAAAAGACTGGATTTGGTGTAGGGAGCCATATGGTAGGCATGTTCCCTGGGAAAAAAGATATGCAGATAACTTCTGTTTCAAGAGGGATGACACGCTTCTAGTGAAAAATAGTAACCACTGAAACATATCAAGGGTCTCTCACCTAGACAGGCAAGTGCCCAATCAATGCTCTGCTACTTTACTGGGGAGAGGAGGCCCAGTCATCATGTAATTTCACCTGATTTTTGGGGCCCCTGCACTCAATTGTGCCTGCATCCACAGAGTTCAGATACAATTTAGAACCTGGCAGTGCCACTATTATGCTGCTCTTCTGTGATATATTCAGCGCAATGTCACCATCACGCTAACTGCTGGGTTCCACTGCTGGAGGCCAGGTGAGTATGTACATTGTATGTGTGTGTGTACGGTACTATTCAGGGGCACAGATAAAAAGGAACTACATGACTTTTACAGACCCTTAACAGTGACTTCCATAGTGGACAGTCCACTTAACTGTGACCTCCACCATTCCCTGCCCCCTTAACAGAGACCTCCACAGTGACTGCCCCTTTAATAGTGGCCTCCACAGTCCCCTGCCCCCTTAACAGTGCCCGCCCTTTAACAGTGGCCTCCACAGCAGCATCACAATCATCCATTCCATTTTCTTAAGGGGCATTATTGTCTATAGTATATAAAACCCCACAGAATTAGTATACACTTAAGGTCATGTGAGTTACATCAGACTCTACAACAACGCTGGCTAAGAGTCGCAATCAAAATCATATTAACTCACACATAAGCTGTCTTATACTAAGAATGTCCTTCGTTGCAACCAATCAGAGCTCATATTAATGACTTGTAGCACAATAGAAGCTGAGCTGTGATTGGTTGCTATATGTAACCTGATGAATATCCAGGCTAATTGCCACAACAGCCAACAGACAATGGGTCCTGTAGTTTGGTGGTTAGGTTCCTAAGCGTATTCTTTGGCCAATAATTGGAAAGTGCGGGGTGAAAAATTTCGACTCAAAACATAGTCTATGACGTTCCCCGAGTCACAGGAGGCAGCTGTGCAAAATTTCATGATTATTCACACATACATACACTCAGCTTTATATATGAGTATGAGTATTATGAGTGCTGTACTACAGCATGATAATGGATGGTAGCATTCTGTTCTGTGAAACAACTCCCAGCATACCATTAAAACTGTTCAGGCCATATTGGGAGCTGTAGTTTCACGCTGTACAAACTTATATGGGAAGGGTAAACTTAGTAAGCAAATTATATCTGAACTTTTAAAACTGGTGATTTATATTTGTAATACACTTTTGTTTCTGTGGCTGTATTTATGTGCTGAGTTTAATTCTGGTACTGTAGTTATCGTATGAACTTCTGATGCTACATTTGCATTATAAACTTGGTTCTGGTCTTATATTTGTGTGTTAAACTTGAATTTAATACTATTTACAGTATTTAAATCTGTTTGGGGCTTCTATCACAGATTTTGTCAAAATCACTGGACAAAAATGTCCTGCATGCAGGACTTTTTTGTCCAGTTAAAAAACAGCATCCTGAATGGAAATTGAATGGACCCCATTGTAGTCAATGTAGTCGGTTTAGCTCAGTTTGTTGTAGTTACGTGCCAAATTCCAGCACTTCCATTATTGTTGTTGTTCTGCTCCTATGACGGAACAGAACAATGGAAAGTGAATATACTCTCGTGAACTAACAGTAAAACATGAATTTAGGGGGTGTAAAAATGCTGTAAATGTTGCTGTGCACTGTATATCTTTCCCCTTCTCTTACTGCATAGTTCATGTGTTATTCATACATATACAGTAGGTCTATAATAAATTGTACATGTAGACAGTGTTTGTGAGTAGGTATGTAGAAGTTCTTATATCTACAGTACAACGTTGCCCACTCTCCTAGAACATCTGGGAGGCTCACAGAAAAAGAGAGACCTCTGGAACTCCCAGTGGAGTTGGTGAAACCCCACACAAGGAATGGATGACATATCATGAAAGGGGTTGAGTCTCAGGAAAAGGGGCATGTCCACAACTGAAAATCTCACCACAGTCTCCTCTCTACAATGGTCTGACTTATTCATGTTGCCAATTATGCTAAAGTATCCACCAGTATTTGATGGTAGATGGCACCACATTCATTTGGGGCCCTAAAAGAATGGAGTGCTCCACACTCCTGGAACTATTAATCTGGTCATGTTGATAAGGGGCAAGGTCCCCAAAAAAGCTGTCTGCAGCCCTTCTCTCAGTGCATAGCAATTGCGGTCTCCATGCAGATGGTGTCCTTTGGGGAAGGCTCTTGGTTTGGCCAATATCTTTAGTCATGTTGAAAGGCCTTTTACAAGGTTGGACACTGACTATGGGGTAGCAGCCTCCGTTAGGTGATATTTCATAAATCGATTTCATTGCCTCGAAAAATAACTAATCTGCATTTTTTCTCAAGGACCATTGCATAGTCTATAAGACTCCCTACAACAGTTTTGTTGTTCTCCAAAAGAAAACGCAATACACCTGAGAATTAGCAATCTTCAAATGCAATCTCTAACATAACATCAGGAGGACAAAAGTGATGATTCATAATAAACATTTACAATATTCTTGCTTCTAGTTGACCTACCTTCGAATATACAGATTAAAGACCTTGGCAATTTAGGAATATTAGAAGTAACATGGCAACCTCCAGATTCTTTGAAGAATGCAAGTGATTGTACTGTATGGTATGAATTAACCCATCAGGTCGTCAATGAAAAGAGATGGAAGGTAAGGTAGCAATTATGGATCACCAAACAATGGAGCAGACTTATTAAGGCTGGGTTCACATCGTGTTTTTGTCCTATATTTGACGCAAGGAAAAAGTGTTACAAAAACATAGTATAAAGAAGAGAACGATGAACCCAGCTTCCAAAAATACAAAAACAGCCTTTATTGTTCCATGAGTATAAAATCCATAAAGAGCAACAGGTCTACGAGTTTCAGGTCAAATAAAGACCATTAATCATGACTTAATTGTGCACATGACCACAAGTGCTCTTATTCACACACATACCAATCAAAAAAACGTGTATATACTCATGGAACAATAAAGACCTTTTTTTTTTTTGGAAGCTGGGTTCATCGTTCTCTTCTTTGTTGGATTTTTTGCCATGTTCCTGGCATCTCCAGTGCTTCTGTTATTCTGAAGGTGAGCTCAGCTACTACCCTATTTCTAAAAAAACATAGTACACTACCCTTTTCTATCCCACAGAGTCTGTCAATGGAACTCTAGGGTGATGGATGCTACTGTATGAGATTGATCTAAAGCATCCATTTAACGGAAGGTAAAAACATGATATGAACCCAGCCTAAGGCATTTCATATGTCAGTTTTAAACTCTTGATACATTTGGTGCATCATTGTGCTTTCCAAGACAAGACGTAATGCATAGCTGTATGTATAAGCTCCTTGGATGCCACTGTCACTATTAGTTTTAGCATTTAAGGAGTTAACAAGCTGGCTCAGGTTTTCTGGGTGTTAAACTGGGAGCCCATCAGTCGCTGTTGGGCTCTGCTTGTTAATCACACAGGCAAGAACTTAAGGGCAAGAAAATGACATGACTAACTGTAACGGGACATGTAAATATAGAAGAATCTAATTTTATGAAATTAAGCAATTTTGAAAGCCATGAAATTTGGAAAATGGCATCACTTTTCATTATATAAAGAATAATACTTATTTGTGGAAACTAGAATATAAAGTTAACGTGTAGTTTACTATGTATTGGGTTGACCTTTGTTGTTGTGAAAGCCTCTTATACGTAAGCTGTATGTAAGTGCTGATTGACTTTGCCTCCAAATGCCAAACTGCCAAAAGAAAATATCGGAGAAGTGCTTTTCTAAATTGTTTCAATATGTTTAACATGACACACAACATGTGATTTGGAAAAAATGCCTCACCAGTGCATATCATGCTTGTAATCAAGATAATTACTGGGGCCTCATAAAGGATTTGTTGTAAGGGAAGCCTCTTGGCAGGCTGTCATTAACACTATATGGATTATTTCTACCTAGAAAAGGTCCAATGACATATTTCTGATAAAATTTCCTTTATTTTTGCTAAGCATTTGATTTCTGAATCTTATTCTAATATGTAAGCAGATAATCTTTCAGTTTTATGAATCTCTAGGTTCATATTGAAAAAAAACATTTGAATATTTCTGATAATAAAAAAGAGATGGGATAGATCTAAAATGACATACATTTCTTACTAAAACAGTGAATAACCAGTGATTTGTGTGTATAAAGAGGGAAATTTCTAGTTAACACAGCCTTGTGATTATAGCAGCCTTGGCAGTGATCCAAACAACAGGTTTGTGGAGATGGTGACCTGTGATTACAGCAGCCTTGGCACTGATTCTACCAGCAGGCTAAAGAGATAGTCATATGTGATGCCAACAGCCTTGGTACCAATTGAAGCAGTGTCCAGAATTTTACTAACAAAAGAAGCAAAGTTTAAAGTGTAATGTGAGCTATGACACTTTTATAGATAGTGACGATAACTAGACTGTATCTCTGGCAAAGCTTAGCTTTCTGTAATGGTTCTTTTACATGATATTATTATGGTATAATTTCTTGCTCCCAATTTTGTAAGGTGCATCTGATCATGTAAATTCAGCTCTCACCTTCTTCAATGAGCAGACAATTATCAGGACCAAAGGGTTCATTCCCTGATCATCAGTTAACCTGTGTAAAGGGGTCTTTAGCAAATTAAAAGTAAAAATCTGTAACACAAACAACTTAAGGGAAAGACTTCACAAAAGTACTTTACGTGAGTATCTAAGAGCACTGTAAAGTTTTTATTATTTACTGTAGGTACTCTTTAACAAATAGAAAAGCACTTCTAATCGTGCAGATGTTTTAATAAAATACCAATTTGTTTTATTTATCTTCCTTTTTACAAAGTCAGTTAGGACGAAGCATCAAACATACAGAGAAGGCTTTGATCTTGGGAAGAATGTTGTCATAAAAATGAGAACATACTTGAAAGGCCCATGTACAGAAGAAAATGAAGCATGGAGCGAATGGGTAGAAGTAAACTTCCCAGAGTCTTTACAAGGTAAAAGGATACCTGGTGTCTGTGTCTACGTATGATCTATGAAGTTCTGATAATATAGGGCCCTATTAGGCCATAAAGTTTTTCAGCCGATTATCGGAAACAAGTGATCTGATAACTGACCATATAATCTCACAGCCGACCAGCCATGAACGAGCAAATGCTCATTTGTCAGCTGATGGGTTCTTCATCAGTCAACAGACCATCATCAAACACAATCTTAATGACACACTTCCATCAGAAAGTGGTATTTTTTAAACCCAATATTCACCCAAAACAATGATTTTTTTTATTTTTGCCATTTTTTTATTTCAGCAGTACTAATATCATTGAAAATCAAATCTAAAAATGTCGTCCTTCTGTAGAAGTCAGCCCAAAGAGATACAACTCCTTTATAGATAGATAATCCATGATTTAGTTTACTGCTGCTGCTGAGTGAAGACATTAGCTGGTAGAGTAGTAGATTGTAGAATTATGATAACAGTATGGCAGCTCTGTTGGCCTCCTGATTGTCCTAGATGCCCACAGATTAGTATTGCACTTATCATTGTAAAGTAAGATGACGTAATTAAGTCACTCATCCCCTTTCCTCTCTGATCGGAATGAGGTCTGACTGAGAAAGTGA
>ONZH01011340.1:0-127441 GCA_900303285.1 Rhinella marina | reverse complement strand
GGATCCGTGAACATTGACAAAATAGAGCATGCCACGGACCCATGGATCATGCTAAAACACTGATGTGTGAATACACAATATAAATGAATGAGGGTGCATGCTGTCCGTGGAGAATATGTACAGCACACGCCCATGAAACACTGATGTGTGAATGAGGCTTAATATGGCCAGTAAGTGCCATTGGGACCCCCCACACAGTATAATGCTCATTAGTGCCCCCTATGCAGTGTGATGCCCCTAAGTGCCCCCCTCACAGTAGCATTCTCCCTTAAATGCCCTACACACAGATTGAGGCCCCCCCACAAAGATCCTCATAGTGCCCCTCACACAGAATGGTTCCCCCATACAGTATGATGTCCCGTTAAGTGCCTTTAAACTCAATGGAGAAGATTTATCAAGAGAATTGTAGCAGTAATTGTTTTCAACATTTGTACATTAAAATTAAAAAAATAATCTCCCAAAAAGATATGCACCAGAAATGTTGTGTGAGTTTATTGCAGACATTTCACTGTTGCTGTCCCATTTATTGTATTGAAGTTTGGAGAAATTACTGCAGTAACAACCCCATGGAGATGTAAGGAATGAATCTGCAAGAAATCTGTGAACATACCCTTAGGCCTCTTTCACACGAGCGTCACGGATTAGGTCCGGATGCGTTCAGGAAAACTCGCACCATTTTGTAAGCAAGTTCAGTCAGTTTTGTCTGCGATTGCGTTCAGTTGTTCAGTTTTTTCCGCGCGGGTGCAATGCGTTTTGATGCGTTTTTCACGCTCGTGATAAAAAACTGAAGGTTTACAAACAACATCTCCTAGCAACCATCAGTGAAAAACGCATTGTATCCGCACTTGCTTCAGGATGCAATGTGTTTTTCACTGAAGCCCCATTCACTTCTATGGAGCCAGGGCTGCGTGAAAAATGCAGAATATAGGACATACTGCGTTTTTCACGCAACGCAGAAGTGATGCGTGAAAAAAAACGCTCATGTACACAGACCCATAGAAATGAATGGGTCAGGATTCACTGCGGGTGCTATGCGTTCACGTCACGCATTGCACCCGCGCGGAAAACTCGCTCGTGTGAAAGGGGCCTTAGGCCTCTTTCACACGACAGTATTTTTTTGTGGGCTCTGATCCGCATTTTTCACATGAAAAATATGGACCCATTCATTTCTATGGGTCCACAAAAAATGTGGACAGCACACCGTGTGCTATCCGCATCCGTATGCCCGTTCCGTAGAGTGGAAAAAAAAAAATAGAACATGTCCTATTCTTGTCTGTTTTGCGGACAATAAAAGGCATTGTTACAGTGGATCCGCAAAAAAAATCCGCAATTTGCGGATCGCAAAACACAACGTTCGTGTGAAACTAGCCTTAGGGAACCTACACATACCGCACCACTACTGCACAAACAGTCTAATAATTAAACAAAATACACAATCTGCATTGTAAATTGTGCAGTACACATTCTATAAATGAATAGTGAAAAAAAACAACCAAATGCATTTACTGAATTTGGCACCCCTGCCTGTCACCTCTCCTGCATGTTTGAAGGAGATGCAATGCTCATGCAAGCATTGCAGCCTGCTCAATGTGGACATCGGTCCATGTACCTGCACTCTACTGCATCTTTGTCCTAGTCTAATGTATGGGATGGGACGCAGCTGCAATACCCTGCACCACTGCAGCTAAGTAGGCGGCATGCAGGTAATGTCCCCAGGAAACAACGAAGAGGCCACAGTGCTCGGCTCAGAAGTGGCCCACTACCCGATCTGAATATGAATTTATGGCCTGAGGACAGGCCATCCGATATCACCTGAATCTGAAATGCCCCTTTAATCATTACAAGATTCGCAATTTTTGCACATAGAACATGAACCCATTCCTTTCCATGGTCCGCAAAAAAAAAAAAGGACAGCACTTGGATGACTGCATGCCTATACTGCAAATTATAGCACGTCCTATTCTTAAAATAGTTATTTTCTAGTGGTGGGGGTGAGAAAAATGCCGATTGCACAAGGAAGGTTGTCTGTATTTTGTGGATCCGTGGTTAGCGGACTGCAATACAGACATGGTTGTGTGCATGAAGCCTTTGGCCTCGTCCACATTTCCGCGTCAGTTACATGTCCATGAAAAAAAAGCGTATGTGTTTCATCAGTGACATGTCCATGAAAAAAAAGCGTATGTGTTTCATCAGTGAATATGTCCATGAAGGATCCGTGTTTGGTCCGTGTGTCTGTTTTTACTATCTGTGTGTCATCCGTTATTCACTGACGTTGCCTAGCTGAAAATTAATTTCCAAAGAATCTCCTATCAGTCTTTAGTGAAAAACAGACGCACCACGGACGCCATCTGTGGTGTGTCCGTGTTTTTTACAGACCCATAGACTTTTATGGTCATGCTGCGTCTGCATCACGGATTAAAGTGGTGCATGTAAGGGCTCATGCACACAACAGTATGTATTTTGCGGTCCGTGTGCATTCCGTATTTTGCAAAACAGAACAGCCGGCCCCTAATAGAACAGTCCTATCCTTGTCCGTAATGTGGACAATAATAGGACATGTTCTATTTTTTGCGGCACAAAAATACAGACATACAGAAACGGAATGCACACGGAGTAACTTCCATTTTTATGCGGACCCATTGAAATGAATGTTTCCGTATACGGTCCACAAAAAAAATGGAACGTACACAGAAAGAAAATAAGTTTGTGTACATGAGCCCTAACTGTGATTTATACTGAAATGTAAGCAGACACATTTAAATCAAGGGGTACGTGTGCTGTCCGTGGAACATGCTGACAGCACACATCAGTGAAAAACGGAAATGTGGACTAGGCCTTACTTTGATCACAGTGCAGATGCAGTCAGAGGATCACGTGACATACACAGCCAGCGCTGTAGTAACCTGTTAATCCAGTTCTGGCTACTGGGCCATGAATACTGTGCAGTGGGAGGACTTTTATCCTCTCCTAGGTCTTTTCATGGAGGAGGTTGGGCTTGTACTGAAGTCTGTACATTTATCTGAAATAAACTGGGCCCTCAGGCCGCATGCACATGACTGTGCCGTGTTTGGCACCTTCCACAAATTGCATCCTGCAATTTGTGGAAGGTACGCCCATAATATAAATGCATATAGACATATTCTATTTTTTTTTTGTGGGGCCACGGAACGGAGCAACGAATGTGGACAGCACACAGAGTTCTGTCTGCATCTTTTGCGGCCCCATTGAAGTGAATGGGTCCACATCCGAGCCACAAAAAATGCGTCTTGGATGCTGACCAAAACAACGTTCATGTGCATGAGGCCTTACAAACTGAAGAACATAGGTCCACATTTACTAATGCTGTCTACCATTTAGACAGAGTAAACTTAGATCAGGTGGTCATAAGATGCGCTCACTTTACCACACGGTGCACGCTGTGTGATACATTGGATACTTCTGCCTAGAAGACAATTTCCTCTTTTATAAGCCAAAAGGCACCTGGCAATAACTTAACTAGTGCACTAAGCTTAGTAAAGATGTGCCATCATTATGAATAAGTCCTCCTGCACATGAACGTATCCGTGATGACACCAGTGACAAGACGGTCTGTGGCTCATCCGTGAAGATGTCTGTGAAGGATCCAAGTTCACTCTGTGTTTCTGTTTTTCGCCCTCCATGTTCTATGGACACTGCTCAGCTGAAAATTAATTTACAGATCATCTCCTGGCAACAATCCATAAAACACGGATGAAATGCGGATGCCATCCATGTTGTTTTGTGTTTTTTCACGGACCCATAGACTATAAAGGGCGTGATCGATCCGTAAACATGGACAAAAATAGGGCATGCTTCTGTGGTGGACCCTGACTGTGGTAAGTCACACGTGTGAATACACACATTAAAATCAATGGGGGACATTTATCAATAATGGCTTAATTTGCATTAAAAAAAATAACATTACAAATCAAAAGTGGTTATTTGTTTCACCTCATATATAAAAAAGGCGCACGCTGCTTGTAAAATGTGACATTTTTAAATATCAACTTGATTATCTGCTTATTTCTCTTGATTTGTGACATTTTAATACCAATAGCACTTTTTCGAACATAAATGCGTAATTTCAGCCACCCCTGCCAGACCACACTTGCGACTTTTGAAGCATATTTGCGACATTTCCAGTGGTAAATTGCGACTTTTGTCTCAGACTCTGGATGTTTTTGTCATTGATTTGTTTTTGTTGAAAGTCAATTTACTGACAAAACCCTGTTGATTAGCTCATTTATATCATCCTGTTTTAATACTTACCTATCACTTGTTCCCACGACGAGTTGGTTTTCTTTTCATAAATGCGACTTTTTGACAAAAAGTCGCATCTTTCTGCCATAAATGCAACTTTTTACACAAAACACAGCCACATAAACTGGCTTAATTGTCTGCAACAATTTGAGAGGATGATAAATGAGGCGTAATATGCGCTAATTTTATAGCCCCGCCCAGGGGTGGGATTCAAATTTTTAACAACAGGTTCCCTACTCAACAGTGGACATGCGGCATCACGACACATGTTTACATATACATAACATATATGTAACACACATAAAATACACCATATACATGGTACACATACATAAATACACCACATATAAACTACACACACATACCGCCCAACTTTTAAAAAGCCTAAGGCGCTAAACTATGGAATGGAAGGGCTCATCTCCAGCTGCCAGCCGGATCTGTAATTTTAACAACCGGATCTGGAGAACCTGACGGAACTGACTGAATCCCATGGATGGAAATGCCCACTTTGACATTTAGAACTAATTTCTGGCGCAATGCATTCTTTATGGTGAAAATTCTGTAAAAAAACAGTTGCTATATTTGGTGCAAATCAAAATGCTATTCTTTTTGGCACATTTTACACCCTAATTCTGGTGCAACATGCTTAGTAAATGTCCCCAATGGGTACATGTGCTGTCCATGGAGAACACAGAAAGCACACATCCACTATTTATCCGAATAAGGCCTAAACCTGATATCTCCTTAGGCTACTTTCACACTAGCGTTATTGCTGGATCCGGCAGGGTTCAGCAAAAACGCTTCCGTTACTGATAATACAACCATGTGGATCCATAATGAACGGATCCGGTTGTATTATCTTTAACATACCCAAGACGGATCCGTCATTAACTCCATTGAAAGTCAACGGAGGACGGATCCGTTTTCTATTGTGCCAGATTGTGTCAGAGAAAACGGATCCGTCCCCATTGACTTGCGTCTTGCTCCGCATCCCAGGAAGGAAAGCAAAATACAACATATTGCGGTTTCTTCTCCGGTATGAAGGTGGAACGGAATGCATTTTGGAGCACTCCATTCTGTTCACTTCTGTCCCCATTGACAATGAATGGGGACAAAACGGAAGCGTTTTTTTCGGTATCGAGACCCAATGACGGAACTCAATACCGGAAAACTTAAACGCTAGTGTGAAAGTAGCCTTAGTAGACTGCAAGAATTTTTAAGAATTTTCTACATTCAAAACTGAAACTATTACAGCCTTGTGGATACATGTACTGTAGTACATAATGTATATTACACGTGACAGCTCACATGCCTGTTCAGTGTCTCCTGGAGAAGTGCCTTGTGCTGACACTGCTCAGTGATCTTCAAATGTCCCTTTGTCTGGAATCACAAAGGAGTATTTCCACTCTAAATCGGGAGAACAGCTGCGGTAAGCCCTGCACTTTACCTGGAATTTTCCAGGCTGGGCCCATGCTAACACAGCCTGTGCTGCTCCATCGTACGGAGCCTCCTTGTGCAGCCATTTTCAGCTTGTGCCATAGGTATGACATATTCTGCCCTAGAACCAGTGCTGGTTTAGTGTATCTGGCAATATGGACAGTATGTACTTAGGGCTCATGCACACAAATGTCTGCCGTCCGTGCCGCACATTGGAGACCGCAAATTGCGGTCAAGTAAACGTTTGCGGGCCGCAATATGGGCATGGCCGGCACACGTGCGTATGCATGAACAATGCTTTCAAGTACTCTTTAGTGTATATCCACATAGCCATATTGTTGTAGGTAGATGGGCCTGATGTAATCTTGATCTAAAATGTGTACAATATAGTAAGTATACCAGTAAAACAAATCAGAATAAGGCCGGGTTCACATCACTGTTTTCCATCAGAAGAACAGAGAAATAAACAAAAAAACGGATCCTGTTTTTTAGGCATCCATTATGCTCAGTTACGGTATGCACATTTTGCATCTGTTTTAGCCATTTCCATCTGAGATCTGTTACTTGCTTCAAGTAGGACTTTTTTTTCCATCTAAAATAACGGATGACTGATGCAAAATGTGCATAACTGAGGATAACGGATGAATAAAATACAGGATCCGTATTTTTTTGTTTAATAATCAGACGGATCAGAAGGACAGAAAACTAAATGGTGATGTGAACCAGGTCTAATCCATGTTTCCATGTGTCTTTGTCTATGTTTGCTTTTGCATGTTGGCTATGGTAGTGTGCACCTGCACTTTATTTCATATTGTTTGGAGGTGGTGGTGTCATTTTACTTCTTGCATTGTACACACGAGGGGGTGGATGCCTCGGTTTACACTGTGCGCTCCTGCCTATTTGTCCAAGGCTTTTAAATAGAGTATACTATAGCTGGATCCTATATTGGGCTGAATGTTGTAGGGTTTATGCCCAAGAGGGACAATTCTGATAAGGTTAGATCTCCATCCATAGAAGCCACCTTGCCTTTGGTAGATGGGCATGACACAATTTTGATTGATCAAAAACATGCCAAAAGAGCTTCACCTTTTTATATATAATAATGCAATTCAGAGTAATCCATGTGTCCAGTGTTTGCCTGTGACTTTGCGCTTGGAGCAGGCTGCTGCTACACATACTGTCTGTTTGCTAACAAATCAAACATTCCCATTTTTGGGAGACAAAGTAACTGCATAAAGATTTGGAATGATAGCCAACTAAGGCCAAGTTCACACTTCAGTTATTTGGTCAGTTATTTCCATCAATTATTGTGACCCAACACCAGTGGTGAAGCCTACACAGAGATAAGGTATAATGGAAAGATCTGCTCCTGTTCTGTGCTTTTGACCTGCAACTGGTTTGGGCTCACAATAACTGATGGAAATAACTGACCAAATAACTGAAACACAAGACACGAGTTTTCCAAAAACCTGAGAATCTCACCAGCCAATTTCAACAGAGCTTGGGTTATTAAATTGTAATTGCATGGCTTAGCGTATTTGTAGAGTTATTCTGCCCGTCACTACAATGAAAGGAAAGCCTAAGAGCAGGAGTTTGTGGGGCAGATTTATCAAAACCAGTGTAAAGGATAACTGGCTTAGTTGCCCATAAGAACCAATCAGATTGATCTGAAAAGGAAAGGTGAAATCTGATTGGTTGCTGTTTGTTTTGAACAGTTTTGATAAACCTTCCCCTGTATTTCCAGCTCCCAGGGCGCATATGGACTGCTATGGGGAGAGACAATTCTGATGTACCTTATCGTAGGTAGATGGACCTGTCAGTCAGATCATTGACCTCAATTTACTTGGACACAGGGGTATGGCTGTGTTAGGTATGTACACACCATTAACAGACATGTTTAGAGAAGGGGGAGGAGCCAGGAAAATGTTTATACTGGTAGGAGGGTGTCAGAACGATAGAAGAAAGTTCTCCACCACAAAGATGACTGACTATTGCTGAAATGCTTGCAAATGCATAAAATACTGAGCATGCACATTCCAGTTTAAAGGCATGTTCACACAACTAAAATCTGCCACTGATTCAGCAGGGTATTTTCTGCTGGTGAATCCACATTCAAAAATCCATCAACAGTTTTCCATTGACTTCAATGTAAAATAACCTCGACTGTGCACACCTTGTACAAATTTCCAAATGTTGTACAGGTGTTTTTCTGTAGGTGATGAAATAAAAACTCTTGAGGAGTGACATATTACTTCCTTGAAGCAGAAAAACCTAACTCAAAATCTCTTCTAATACTTCTCGAAAAGCCCCACCAAACTACAAATCTGCCAACTAAAACAACCTGTTTGTGACTTAACTGATGTAGATTTTAGCTGTGTGAACACACCCTTAATTCCCAGAAATTATGCTCCTATGCATGTTAATGGTATTTTTATAATTTAACGCTTACGTTGCAGAACAATCTGAAAGGATTTTAAGATGAGCTGCAGATTTTGGATTCACAGATCCAGTGAATATTTTAATTCTTTTGCTATTAACTTGGACTGACAATAAAAGATGTTTTATTAGGATTACCTTTGGCGTGCTGGATTTACCCGTTACTAAAGGAAGAGGAACAATTATAGTTTATTATTTGGGTGGGGTTTTGCTTTGGGCTAAGGCTTAACTGCAACTTTTATGGAGTAATCCTAACAGGAAAAGTCTCTTGAAAGGGACATAGGTACAGCATAAACGAGGTGAGGTCTCCATAGGTTGGACCTGTTTTTCCAGACCATCCCTCAGATGTTCAATCAGACTGATGGTGGGAACTTGGAAGCCAAGTCAACCCCTTGAACCTTTTGTTATGTTGATCAAACAATTGTCAGTGTGGCAGGTTGTTTCCTGCTGGAATAGACCACTGCCATTAGGCATTACCATTGCCATTAAAGGGTGTACTTGGTCAGCAATAACGCTTGTACGTGTCATAGTAACATCCGCACTGTGGCAAATTTACTGCCAACCAAGCAAATGCTTGTGGCCCAGAGATTAGGGGTAGTGTTAAGAGAAGCGAGCTTCAGATGCTTCATCCGAAGTCGCTTAGTTCAAAACTTCAAAATAAGGGTACATTCACACGTCCACAAGTGTTTTGCGGTCCGTAAATTGCGGATCCGCAAAACACGGACACCGGCCATGTGCGTTCCGCATTTTCCGTACGGCATGTGGCCGGCTCTATAATAGAAATGCCTGTTCTTGTCTGTGGCTGCGGACAAGAATAGCACATGTTCTATTTTTTTGCGGGGCCACGGACTGGAAGTGCGGATGCGGACGGCACACTGTGTGCCGTCTGCATCTTTTGCGGCCCCTTATTGAAAATGAGTAAATTTGCGGAATGGATGCGGACCCATTATGCGGAAGTGTGAATGGACCCTAATACTGTACGGAGTATTAAATTGTATGGGCTCCGATGAGCTGAAGTAAGTTATTCGCGAAGTCGCACGTGACTTCATTGAATAACTTCGGTAGCTGATTTTTAAAGTGGAAAACCAACCGAACTTGGCTTTAGTTCCAAGGTACTAGTTGGAACCAAAGCTGATTTCAGTGGTTTTCCACTTTGAAAATCAATTACCAAAGTTATTCAACTAAGTCATGCATGACGTTATGAATAATTAACTTCGGCTCATCGGAGCCCATACATTCTAATGCTGTATGGAACCGGATCTCCCTATAGTATTATTCCGAAGTTTTGAACGAAACCACTTCGGATGGAGCATCCGAAGCTCACTTCGTTCAACAGTAATTAGGATGCCCCTGCAGGCCACAAGCAGTTGGCTGAAAAAAACTGACTGAAGGGGCGGACATAACACCCGTGTAGCCGATTCAGCTGCATTGGGGGAGTCCTTCCTAGCTGTAGGGCACCAGCAGATTGCACTGCTAAGCTGAGAGTGGTGCTTAGTGGGCTGTTAGGGGTGGAACCTAGTGGTGCAATGGGGGCCCCTGAGACATAACTCTGCTTGGAGCCCCAGAAATGCCAAATCTGCCCTTGGATCACCATGAATGCCAGGACACAAGGTTTACCAGCAGGACATTGCCTCCACTGGCTTCCTTTCTTCCCAGTGTCATCCCTTCTCCAGGTAAGTGATGCACACTCACCCAGCCATCCACATGAAGTAAAAGAAAACATCATTCCTCAGACCAGGCCACTTTCTTTCGTTGCTCCATATCTGATGCTCATGTGCCCCCTACAGGCACATTTGTAGGAGTCAGCATGGGCACACTGACCGGTATGCAGCTATGCGCTCCATACATCGAAAGCTGCGACACACTTTGTCTTCTGAAATCTTTCCATCATAGCCAGAATCACTTTTTCAGCAATTGTGTGACCAGAACAGACGGACTAACCTTCATAATGTTAACATCATGGCTGATCTGGTTGTCCTGACGGGACTGATAGATCTTACAAAGGTTCAAAGACCGTCTTATATCAAGTGAAACAATATATCACCAGTAATCATGTCACAATTTTAAACCTTTCTCCTTCTTATATTCAGAACCTTGTAAATAATATTAGAGTTTTCATACCATAAGAGACCCCACAACTGTATTATCGTTTCACATGTTAGATGGCGTAAATGACATAGACATAAGCATAGCTGTGTCCGCAGCTAATAAATAACACAGTGAACCGGAGAGTCATTACAAACCACACGAAATACAATAATACTGATAAAACTATTTGACAGAAACTTCAGTTACAACAGGAAGCTTAATAATAAAATATATCATTGCATTTTCCTAAGAAGAGTAATCACAATTCATAAATGCTTGAACCCGGGTGACAAGGCGAGAACATAGGACAATGACATTACCAGGGTCTGTTGTGCTGACATATTGAGGACACCACATAGATAGATACATAGACATATCTCCCATGTAGATACAAAATATTGGATACAATTTGTAGATATAAACGGTCTATAAATAATGTGACTCTGGGGTCACCAATCACAAGTGCAAAAAAATAAAAGTGTATTTGACTGCATTCACATGAGGCAGATTTTGACGGAGAAAATCTTTCATCTGAAAATTAGTCTCATTCATCTGAATGGGGTTGAGGATTTCTGCAAGCCTCGTTCAGGTGAATGGAAGTGATTTTCAGTAGCAGAAATTTTCATCCCCCTGGGAAGGCACCCTTTCTAATTCATACTACTACCATCACCATCTTTTCTTGCATATATCCATCCTGCACTAGAGTACATGGAATTGTGCTTTTACATGTGTAATGGAAACATTGCTAATATCAATATAGAAGGACTTTGGCGGGGGACAAAAGGTCGCTTTCTCCCCATCTTTTAGGGCTCATGCACGCAAATGTATTTTTCTTCCATATCCGTTCTGGTTTTCTTGCGGACCGTATGCGGAACCATTCCTTTCAATGGGTCCGAAAAAAATGGAAGTTACTCCATGTGCATTCCGTTTCCATATTTCCGTTCCGCAAATAAACAGAACATGTCCTATTACTGCCCGCATTATGGACAAGGATAGCAGACCGCAAAATACATACGGTCATGTGCCCTCAGCCCTTAGGGTGGAATCACATGCAGAAGATTTAGTTGCAGAACATTCAACTGTACCATTTATCTGAATGGTACTTGCTGAAATCCACCAGATGGTACTTGCAAGAAAATCTGCTGCCTGTGAAGCAGACGGGCTGATGTGGTGGGACCACTACCGTTTTTTCACAGCATAAAATTTGTAGCAGATCTGCTGGAATTTTGCAGTGGCAAAATCTTCAGCAAATGTAGGGGGAATCAGCAGAAATGCTGTGGGTTACCATAGATTTCACCGTCTGCACTGCAAAGGGTGAAAATCTGTGTCAGAATTCTGCAGCAAAATGAATGGACATGCTGCGGACTAGATATGTGTGTTATGTGTGGATTTTGTTGCAGAATTTTTCCACAGTGTATGGGTGATACTTAAAATCTCATCCACTTAGCAGCTAATGGAAACACTGTGGATTTTCCAAACAGAAATCTACTGAGAAATATGTGCATCATTTACACCACGTGTGGCCATAACCCGTTCATATGGAGTTTCATTACCCTGCAGAATTTTGGCACGGACACCCATGGCTTGTCCACACGCGGCTCAGCTCCAATGAATTGGAGTTAAGCTGTGAACTGGTCCCCGGCATTCAGGTATAACAACTGGGGCAGAAACCACAGCGGTTTCTGTAGTGGACATGTGGAGGACTTTGACCCTGTGGTACCCTTATACTGCCTGAAATCCCAGCTGTAGCTTGGGGGACAAGCAACCATGTTCCTATTCTGAAACCAATGAACCGTCTTCAGTAGGTCTGATGGAGTCATAGTCACCATCCGTTGCTAGGTCACAGTCCAATACATTTGGGTAGATTCTGTCAAATCAGGTCACTCTGCACTCTGGTCTCCTCTAACTACATCGGCCAAGAACAAGGTCTGGGATGGACCGAAACGTTGCCCGCAATTAATAAATGTGCACCTTAAGGATGGAATAAATTCTCTCTTCATTTCAAAAAAATCTTTCTTTTGAGTGCCGTGTTTTGACAGAATCTGACTAAAAGTGGGTTTCGCCCCCATCACTGAGCACCAAGCACCCAATACCCAAGTGGAGTGCCAATCCATACAAATATATTTGGGCCACTGTTGTGTAAACTCCATGGACATTCCTTTTGTGTTGTCCCCGATGGTGTTCTTTACGTTTCCTTTGACTTGTAAATGCAGAGAAAACGTCTTTATTCCTAGCAGAGATTGGTTCTTTCTTCCTCCGAGTTGAGATAGCCGGGCCCAAGTCCTGTACCTTGTCTGTTGATTGAAGTTTCTATCATATGCACTGGGAGGCAAGGGGGGTGATAGAAAACGTCAATGACAGGACAAGGGGCAGGATTTGGGCACGACAATCTTGATTCGGAGGAAGAAACAGCCAGCCTCCTTGGCTTCATTTACAAGAGCAAGTATCATCAGACAATGTCATTTTAAAGGTTAATAATTATATTGCTCCAATGCATGAAAAAATGCTACAACCTTTCAAACAATCACAACTATATACTATTGAGTTGTTACTACAGCTTCTCAGCAGAATAATGTATCTCCATGGTAACAGACTACAAACACGCCCTGTGCAATGTGATCCTGCAGTCACACTTACCCCAATATATCACCCACCACCACCTTCTCCCAACCTAATGTATGTTAGGAAGAGGTAGGGAGCTAATCGAAAGGAACATGACTACAGGATGATATTGTTCAGGGTGTGTTTGTAGCCTGTTAGTATGTAGGATATTTTTCATGAAAATGGTTTTAAAAGTTGATTCATTTAGGATGCATTGGGGGCAATACATAAAAAGGTGGACATGGCCTTTAAATAAAGGCCTGATGATATATGGCATCTATGGTGGGGATTACGACACATAACAGCTTCCCTACCTAGGAGTAATATACTGTGCTCTATTCCGTAATGATGACAACACATCTATAATCTATCACGTTTACTAGTTATACAGTATAGTAATAAAGATATATGTCCCTTTATTTCATCCAGGGAAGGGGAGAGTCAGCTGTTTAATATGTTTGGCTCTTTTTCAGGTCCAATAACTTGGTGTTCAGTACTGAACTATATTGCAAGGTGTACAGATAAGAAAATATATTATCCCTCTGAAAAACCAGAGTGAACTAAAACAAGGATCTAAAATTATATTAATATATCGTTTCATGAAAGAAACATTCAGTCACTTGTGCCCTCTAGATGCCCTGATAAAATCTTCAGCACAGTTTAGATGCCAGATTAACATTGGACTTTATTCCTTTATGCTTTTCTTCAAGTTGGAGCTCACATATACAAATAGAAGCCGACCTGTTCCTTAAAGGGACCTGAATCGACTGGTTTCTAGGTAAGTTCTTGGCAGGAAGGATCTAGTCAGACTTGACGCGTCTTTCTGTGGCATGAGGAGGACGCCTAGAGCCAATGTATCCAGCGATTAAATCGCAGTTATGGTACATAAACATCCCAGCCAATGTAAGACCAATGCCTGTGTAACTGAGAAATGTCAAATGGCTTCCAAAGACCACCCTCGAGAGGACAAGGTTCCCAACCACATTTAGGTTGCCAAGCACATGTATGGTGACAGCAGATGTCAGTGTGATGACACAGAAGCTTGCGAGGTTGTACAGGACAGATCCCAAACAGCTCAGAAGAATGAAGAGCCAAAGTCTATCATCGCAGTCAGGTGGGCTCTCCCATGGCACCCCCCTCTCCAGCAGCACTGCAGCCAGTAGCAGGATACAGAAACTGGGGATGGACATCAGGTACAGCAGGGTCACTGAATGGATGTTTTCATCTTTGAGGAGTAAACCTAAATCAGAATAAAGATTTGTTTATTAGAAATTGGTATGCGTCTACATTAATGGACATTAATATAACATTGACCATATAGCTAATGCATGAAGATCATAGCTGTCCCTTGTACATGCAGTGAACATACAGAAAAGCCTGGAATATTAAAAGGGGGAGACATTTTTATCTGAATTCAATACCCCAAACACTGTTGCCCCATATACCCATTTTTTTCATGTCAGCACTTTCCTTCCTCTGTTCCCAGCATCACTGCATCCTGGCTGGATGTTTACATGCAGAACTTCCTGTTTCATCAAATTCCTGCTGGGTTTCCTAACCAAACCCAGGGCATGTAAAGGGTCATGACTGCTGCAGAGGGAACACTTTGTCAGATGGAGCAAGCCCCAAGAAACATTACAGAATAAAGCATGTCGAGTGTGTTTAGAAAACTTAACAACTAAGCTGATGAAAACAGGAAGTTCTGCATGTAAACATCCTGCCAAGATGCAGTGATGCTGAGAACAGGGGAAGCAAAGAGCTGACGTGAAAATCAGGTTTATGGGGCAAATAATACGCAGTGTATGGGGTACGCTATGCAGATAGAAAAAATGTCACTATGGCACCAGAGAACCCCTGTAAAAGGGTAGTCGGGTTTCAGCACATAAAAATCAGTCACTAGGTTAGTTCATCTTTACTGTACTTATTTTTGCTTTACATTATATATGTAAACCACTTTTCAATTACAGCTCCATGAAATTAATGTTGCTTTAATATGAATAATAGCATTTACATTAGTTTACGCAAGCAATACCAGATCAATGGTTGTCTGACTTTTAGCTCCCTTGCCGATTGTTTGGAGGGGCTGTGGTGCTTGTGTGAGCACTGCCACCTCTTCATTGGGGTCTTGGACAACCCCTTAAAACCCAAACTAGGAGCAGATATGAGACCAGAGGATCTACAATCATTCACAAAAAATAATGAGTTTTTGGAATTGAATAATGATATATGTGATTATAAATAAAATTAGAGTGAAAGGATGTTTATTGGAGAAACCTGTACAACTGAAAGTAGGCTTTAGCACCCTATTGGACCACCTTTAGCCTGGATACAAGATGAGATATGGTTGGTCATGGAGGTACTGTAAAACATGTAGCCGCAGGATGTCCCGCACACATCACTTAGATGTTAGTGGCGCTAACTACCAGATCATCACACCAGCAGTTGGGCAGTGTGTTGTTCCACTGCAAAGGCAGGACTGAAGTGCTCACCACAAGGCCTCCATACTCAAACCCGACTGTCATGGAATCCCAAACTGAACCTGGATTTGTCGCTAAAGATGATACAGTTCCAGTCCATAACAGGCTGGCTGTCAATGGCAGAACACATAATGGCCACTGTGAAGCCATTTTTCCTTCTGCTAAGTGCCTGGATATTGTCCGGGGAGAGAAAGGGGTGCGTAATGAAGGTGGCACCTGTGTCTGAATGGTGGGCAACTAAATTGTGGAAGCTGCTCATGCTTGTTGGTGGATTACACAATCCTCTCTACTGGTGGTCTGTCTGGACCAAGCCTGTTCACTGTGTACATGAACTCACATAACTATTGCTCTTAACACCTACGTCAGAAACAGCCTAGATGGCAGACAATTCCTCAAAACAACCATCCTGCCTCTCTCAGTCCAATGATGGATCTCCTCTCAAAGTCCATCAACTGGACAGAATGACTTCCAGCCTGTCATAGAGGCATGTCTAGCAGTCAGCAATCTCTTCCCAAGAGGTACACTACCCAAAAGTAGCCTCTGAGAGCTTTTTTATATGGCAGGAAGCACTTTTACATCCTCTTGTGTCATGTCAAAACCCAGTGTCTTATCAGGCCACACCTGTAATCATTTACATATCTGCCTGAGACATAACTGCATGCTGAGTTTTTAGCAATCTGAAAGTTCTATCTGGTTGTGTTTGATGTATATATATATTTTTTTAATTTTTTTTTAATGAGTATATTTACAACAGGTTCCTACAGTGAAGAAAAAAAGCTATTTCCTTCCTTTATAATTTACTTGTATTCAGGATCCATTTCTGGCTTTGGCTACAAAATATGAATAAAAACTGAACAAAATACTTCCCCACAGCCCTGTGTGAAAATGGTCATGTACTTGTCTCTTTAGATGCCTGCGCACCAACGTCCATTTCCCAGGCCTTTATATTTTATATGATGCATATTGCAGTTCTACATATCATGTCAGATTTACATGTAACTAAATCCTAAAAGTATTTTACCATTTGTGATTCAGACATAAAACAGTTACATTACATATGTACAATCAACCGGTTCTAATTTTATACCCGGCGTACTGGAAATATGTATAGCTATGTGGTGGTTTTATAGCATCAGTATTTTGTCCTCTACCTTCTCTCCTAGCAACTAAAAACATTCCAAAATATCACGGACTTACTACAAAATGATGGGAGTGATCAATGTTTCCAGTGATTCATAGAAATAAATCAAAATGACTAGGGCAGAAGTCTAGTAACTGGGATTACAGCACATGAAGCTTTACTTTACAACCTGATGAAAATGCTGCTCACCATAGAGACCATTCACATGCTTTCTTGATTTTATAGTGATGCAAGTACAGTACGGTACATAAGGGGTTGTACCAAGTTTAGAAGTGAATAGGGGACCACTGAAGATAGCGGTGCACAGTATTCTATCTCTAGAGCTGCCATAGAGCATGAATGGAGTAGCAATCTAGATGCATGACCTGCCGCTCCATCATAACAGGGAAACAAGATCCTCGTTCTTGGGATAAGTGGGGGTCCCAGCATTCAACCCCTATTGATCAGCTAGTTATGCCCTATCCTGTGGATAGAGGGTAACTTATTAATTTGGCACAACCCCTTTGAAGGATATGTCGACATGACAGATATACAATGGGAAAATCTGACATGTATTTACTGTGGAATCTGTGGCACAAAACTGAAGCTGATCCTCGAATGTCTGTCAGGTTTTGCAGTTGGCTGCAGAATTCACATGTGAATTAACGCCTTTCAATGGGGCTAATCCATGTGTTACTACCCACCGTCATTTCTGCATGTAAACAGCTTCAAATATTCACAGTAAATTTTTTCTTCCATAATATGGAAATCACTTCCAATGCACTAATGCCAGGGATTCCCATTTAAATCAATGAGACTATTTCAAGACGATTCCATGTGAAATTCAGTACACGCCCTATAAGACGCACGCATTTTCCCCCTACTTTTGGGGGAAAAAAAGTGCGTCTTATAGGGCGAAAAATACGGTAAATATACATAAATATACCTACATATATGTGAATATACCCTCACTATAGTGAACAATCCCACTGAGATGGATCCACAGAGAGAATGGTAATATTCATAATTATAAGGATTAGACAGTCGAGAGAGTCAAAGTTATAGCGATATGTTCATCCAATTTTTTGCTCATGGAAAGAACAGTAAAAATAAGAAAAATACATTGATTCAACATCTGAGAAATTCTTAGGCCTCCTGCACGCGACAGTATCCAATTTTGCAGTCAGCAATTCGCAGATCCGCAAGACACGGATAATGGCCGTGTGCATCCCACATTTTCCCTTCCGCAGTATGTTTCAAATGCTTACTCTTGTCAGCAAAACGGAAAGGTATAGAACATGTTCTATATTTTTTTTTTTGCAGGGCCGTGGAACAGACATATGGATGTGGGCAGCACACATTGTGCTGTCCTCGTCTTTTGCGCCATTAAAATGTATGGGTCCGCAGATTGGATGCGGACTGAAAATACAGTCATATCCAGGAGCCCTAAGAGTCAGAAGATCAGTGTAGTGGTAACAATAATCTGCATGTTCACATGTTATATACAGTGCCTTGCGAAAGTATTCGGCCCCCTGGAACTTTTCAACCCTTTGCCACATTTCAGGCTTCAAACAAAAAGATATAACATTTAAAATTTTTGGTGAAGAATCAACAACAAGTGGGTCACAATTGTGAAGTGGAACGAAATTTATTGGATCATTTAAACTTTTTTTGTAATAATAAAACTGAAAAGTAGGGCGTGCAAAATTATTCAGCCCATTTACTTTCAGTTTAGAAAACTCACTCCAGAAGTTCATTGAGGATCTCTGAATGATCCAATGTTGTCCTAAATGACTGATGAAGATAAATAGAATCCACCTGTGTGTAATCAAGTCTCCGTATAAATGCACTTGCTCTGTGATAGTCTCAGGGTTCTGCATCATGAAGACCAAGGAACACACCAGGCAGGTCCATGATACTGTTGTGGAGAAGTTTAAAGCTGGATTTGGATACCAAAAGATTTCCCAAGCTTTAAACATCCCAAGGAGCACTGTGCAAGCGATCATATTGAAATGGAAGAAGTATCAGACCACTGCAAATCTACCAAGACCCGGCCGTCCCTCTAAACTTTCATCTCAAACAAGGAGAAGACTGATCAGAGATGCAGCCAAGAGGCTCATGATCACTCTGGATGAACTGCAGAGATCTACAGCTGAGGTGGGAGAGTCTGTCCATAGGACAACAATCAGTCGAACACTTCACAAATCTGGCCTTTATGGAAGAGTGGCAAGAAGAAAGCCATTTCTCAAAGATATCCATAAAAAGTCTCATTTACAGTTTGCCACAAGCCACCTGGGAGACACACCAAACATGTGGAAGAAGGTGCTCTGGTCAGATGAAACCAAAATCCAACTTTCTGGAAACAATGCAAAACGATATGTTTGGCATAAAAGCAACACAGCTCATCACCCTGAACACACCATCCCCACTGTCAAACATGGTGGTGGCAGCATCATGGTTTGGGCCTGCTTTTCATCAGCAGGGACAGGAAAGATTGTTAAAATTGATGGGAAGATGGATGGAGCCAAATACAGGACCATTCTGGATGAAAACCTGTTGGAGTCTGCAAAAGACCTGAGACTGGGACGGAGATTTATCTTCCAACAAGACAATGATCCCAAACATAAAGCAAAATCTACAATGGAATGGTTCAAAAATAAACGTATCCAGGTCTTAGAATGGCCAAGTCAAAGTCCAGACCTGAATCCAATTGAGAATATGTGGAAAGAGCTGAAAACTGCTGTTCACAAACGCTCTCCATCCAACCTCAAAGAGCTCGAGCTGTTTTGCAAGGAAGAATGGGCAAGAATTTCAGTCTCTAGATGTGCAAAACTGATAGAGACATACCCCAAGCGACTTGCAGCTGTAATCGCAGAAAAGGTGGCGCAACAAAGTATTATCCAAGGGGGCCGAATAATTTTGCACGCCCCACTTTTCAGTTTTATTATTACAAAAAAAGTTTAAATGATCCAATAAATTTCGTTCCACTGCACAATTGTGACCCACTTGTTGTTGATTCTTCACCAAAAATGTAAAATGTTATATCTTTTTGTTTGAAGCCTGAAATGTGGCAAAAGGTTGAAAAGTTCCAGGGGAGCCAATACTTTCGCAAGGCACTGTAATCTACCCAGTGCATCAGGGTACTATAACAGTGTCTGTCTGTCTAATGTATCCAGTGCAACAGTTTTATAACCATGCTTTGTCTGTCTAATCCATGTTATAGTAGACAAATACATATCATGGTGCATACAGCTGATAACAAGGAACAGGATGTAGATGTCCATGATAAGAAATTATAGATGGTTACAGAAACCTGCTGCACCGGTTAGATGATATAACTGACACGTAGACACTGGCAGATCACTGTTACCGCTTCATATCTATGGCGACATTAGATCGCGCTGAGCCGAGGCTCTGCGAAAAAATATAGAACATGTCCTATCCTTGTCCGCAATAGCGCACAAGAATAGGCATTTTGTACGGGGTGCCAGCCATATGTGTTCTGCAAATTGCGGAGCACACACTGGTCGTATCCGTGGTTTTGCAGATCCTCATTTTTGCAGATCCGCAACAACACGGCCGTCTGAAGGGCCCCTAACTGACGTGTGGATTCTACAAATTTCTCAGAAAATGCAAATGTTGGATCAATGTAGTTTACTGATTTTTCTATTCTTTCCATAAGCAAAAATAGTCTGTCAATGTATCCTGATTTGGGCTCTTTGAAACATGTTTTTGATAGTTTTAAATCTCTTGTAAAAAAATTTTGTAGATCTTTTTTCCACTTGTGAAATTGTGTACATGCATGTTTTCTGGCATTTCTAAATTCCTATAGGAAAGCCTTTGGTAAAAAAAGGGCAGTAAAAACGCTACATTATGATAATAATCTGATAGCCCCCATAGGCCAGTATATGAGGCAGTGTTCAAATGGCGCAGCAACACGGGAAGAGGCCTGTGACCTGCATTAGAGATGGCAGCTTGGAATGGGAATAACTTATGGTCTGCGGTAGCGGAATCCATAACGGAATTCTTAGATAACCCAAACCTTGTACGCTGAACCTAAAACACAAGTTCTCTCAACACTAATGATCATTTAACAGATTTGGGGATAACATGTTGCCTATTTGGAGGAGAAAGAGGACAGAACGTGGCAGCTATTAATGGCCACCGCAGAGGGGGAGCTTCTGGGACGGCATTTTATGCTGCACATTGGTATTTGACTGTACTGGGATAGTATTTTGAGCTGTAATTTGGTCTTGCTGACCCTGCCTGCCTACTTGTATTGACCGCCATCTATTTGTGCTGACCCTGCCTACTTGTATTGACCGCCATCTATTTGTGCTGACCCTGCCTACTTGTATTGACCCCCTTCTATTTGTGCTGACCCTGCCTGCCTACTTGTATTGACCGCCATCTATTTGTGCTGACCCTGCCTACTTGTATTGACCCCCATCTATTTGTGCTGACCCTGCTTACTTGTATTGACCCCTATTTGTGCTGACCCTGCTTACTTGTATTGACCCCCATCAATTTGTGCTGACCCTGCCTACTTGTATTGACCCCTATCTATTTGTGCTGACCCTGCCTACTTGTATTGACCCCTATCTATTTGTGCTGACCCTGCCTACTTGTATTGACCCCTATCTATTTGTGCTGACCCTGCCTTCTTGTATTGACCCCCATCTATTTGTGTTAGCCCTGCCTACTTGTATTGACCGCCATCTATTTGTGCTGACCCTGCCTACTTGTATTGACCCCCATCAATTTGTGCTGACCCTGCCTACTTGTATTGACCCCCATCAATTTGTGTTGACCCTGCCTACTTGTATTGACCCAAATCTATTTGTGTTAGCCCTGCCTACTTGTATTGACCCCCATCTATTTGTGTTGACCCTGCCTACTTGTATTGACCCAAATCTATTTGTGTTAGCCCTGCCTACTTGTATTGACCCCCATCTATTTGTGCTGACCCTGCCTACTTGTATTGACCGCCATCTATTTATGTTGGCCCTGCCTACTTGTATTGACCCCCATCTATTTGTGCTGACCCTGCCTACTTGTATTGACCCCCATCAATTTGTGTTGACCCTGCCTACTTGTATTGACCGCCATCTATTGGTGCTGACCCTGCCTACTTGTATTGACCCCCATCAATTTGTGCTGACCCTGCCTACTTGTATTGACCCCCATCAATTTGTGTTGACCCTGCCTACTTGTATTGACCCAAATCTATTTGTGTTAGCCCTGCCTACTTGTATTGACCCCCATCTATTTGTGTTGACCCTGCCTACTTGTATTGACCGCCATCTATTTATGTTGGCCCTGCCTACTTGTATTGACCCCCATCTATTTGTGCTGACCCTGCCTACTTGTATTGACCCCCATCAATTTGTGTTGACCCTGCCTACTTGTATTGACCGCCATCTATTTATGTTGGCCCTGCCTACTTGTATTGACCCCCATCAATTTGTGTTGACCCTGCCTACTTGTGTCAGTCTGGACCCAACTACAACATGAGGCCACTTTATGTTCTCGGTCTGCCCCTGGTTATCTATCATGCTATCTTCTCCATTTATAATGATTGTCAGCAGCCATTCCACTTGCTACAGTCTGGGGGTTCTGTGACCTCTTAATTTATGTATCAATTTCATTCTCACAACGTACTGGAAACCAGCACAATTTTGACTTTAGCTTTGGCTGCAACTAGAGAGAAAAACAGCATGTAATTTATAGACGTCCATCCAAACCTACTGAAGTATTTCTAAATCCTCTGAACAGATAAAGAATACATTAACGGGGTTGGTCACTTTCTGGTTACTGTTGATGAATGTGTTTGTGAGATGATTATATGGCACTTACTAATATAGCCTTTGTTGATCTCTCTGCACCATTGTCTGTATTTCATGAGGTATATTCTCTTGTGTACAAAGTCTTTTGTGCTGTCCACATAGAGGTCCTGTCCATAAAATAGCTGCTAATGGAGGGTCATGTGACCAGGCAGATCACTGCCATGTGATGTCTCCTCCATCCAAACATACTGCGCCTGCACTAAACTCTCAACAGAGCAAGACAGATGGCAGGTGCAATGTATTCGAATAGAGAGAGGCATCAAATGGAGATGATTTGCCTGGTCACATGACTCTCCATCAGCGGCCATTTTATGGACAGGACCTCTGTGTGGACAGCACAAAAGACTTTGCACACATGGGGACATACCTTATCAAATATAGAACAACAAAGACTATATTAGTAAGTGCCGTATAATCATTTCACAAACAAACTGGTCAACAGTAACCAGAAAGTGGCCAACCCCTTTAACTATGAAATGGTAAAAATATTGAGAAGCAGCTTGATAAGAATGATTTCCATCGGCCTGTGGTTAGCCTTTGCAGTCACGAGGCTCACACTACACTCACTTCCTGAAGTATCAAGCTTTTTCCACAGTAGTCTGCCTTTTACCCACTTGAAATTATTTCCAGCAGTGTCATCATCCGAGGTTATATTACAGCCCTGCCTGACACCTTACAATGTCTACAGCTGAGGTAAGGAGAGGATACAATACTGACTATTGACCTACTGTTTTACGACTTACCACAGGACAATGCCTCTCTGTAATTGCCTATAAAAGGGGTTGAACAGGGAGGAAAAAGAATTCAGATCCAGGTGCACTTAGTTTTGTAGAAAGCCATTTAACCTACAAGTGTTTTTGGAGAGTGGGAGAGAACCCAACACAAACACTTGGAGAACATACTCCATTTAAATTTTGTCTTAAAGGAACATTGTGGTTACTACAAGCGATCCCATATCCACTGCATAGGGGACAACTAACTGATTGGTGGGGTCTAACTGCTGGTACCCCCACCAATCCTGAGAATGGGAGCCCTGTACCCCTGTGTCTCCATTCATTCTCTATTAGACTACTAGAGATGGCAGAGTACAATGCTTGGCGTTCTCCAGCAGTCCCAAAGAGATGAATGGAGTGGCAATGTGCATTGCTCTACCAGCCACTCCATTCATTTTGGGGTGTGAGATCCCATTTTCATGATCAGTAGGACTCCAAGTGGTCGGAGCTCCGCCGATCTAATTATTATCCAGTACATAAGGGATTACTTGCAGATAAGGAAATATACATAATGCATAATTCTACATACAGGCTTAGGACTCATTCACACGACCGTTTTTTGCATGACCTGTGCAAAAATACAGGGGCCGCCTGGCGTGTGCTCCGCAGAGCTCGGAACACACGCCGGGCGGCCCCATTCAAAATGCCTATACTTGTCCGTGCGTGCGTAGTATAGGACATGTTCTATCTTTTCTTGTGGAGCCGCAGCTCGGCAAGATAGCAAGCCGGCCGTAGAGGTGAACGGGCCCTAATAAACAGCATAAATGAACCAAGTCCTACAACAGAACCAACTTTATCAACTGATCCCAAACCAATAGACATAGTCAATGATATTAACAAATATAGGGTTATGGAAACTAAAATAGTACCTTGTAGGTCATATGCCACTGGATGCTGACCCTATAAAAATCTGGAGGGAATGCAATGCTAATATTGAGAAAAAATGAGTATTACATATGTTTGTAAAAGGGAAAAGTAAAGATCTGTCGGCTGCCACCTGATTGCTCAAGGTTTTTGTTTTTTTGTTGGCACTGTGTTATTGTTGGCACTCTTAAGTTATGTTGGCACAATCCATTGTCTAGAAAATTTGATTAAGTCTAATTAATGAGGAAGCCATAACAGACCGATGATCCCAGTACAGACGTGGCCAAAAGTTTTGAGACCAAAACAAATTTTGGTCTTTACAAAGTTTGCTGCTTCTGTGCTTCTTAGCTCTTTCTGTCAGATGTTTCTCTGGTAAACGGAAGTATAGTTACAATGATTTCATAAGTTATACTGACAGATTTACAGTGTTGAACCTTCTTTTTGAAGACTTCTACAATTGACCCTGGCATGCTGCATATCAGCATCTGGGTCAAATCTTGACTGATGGCGACCCATTCTTTCCCAATCAGCCCTTGACGTTTATCACAATTTATGTATTTTTTCTTGTCCATCCACTTTTTGAGGACTGACCACAGGTTCTCAATGGGATTGAGATCTGGCGAGTTTCCTGACCATGGACCCAAAATCTCAATGTTTTGTTCACCGGGCCACTTAGTTATCGCTTTTGCCTTGTGACATGGTGCTCCATCATACTAGAAAAACATTGTTCATCACCAAATTGCTCATAGATGGTTGGGAGAAGATGCTTTTGGAGGTTTTGATACCATTCTTTATTCATGGCAATGTTCTTAGATTGTGCGATAGCCCATTCCCTTGGATGAGAAGCAACCCCGCCCATCAATGGTCTCAGAAGCAGATATCCAGCATGCCTGAGTAAAGTGCATAAACTTGATATATTTGTCAATAAAAGTTAAAAAAACTGAAATGCTTATAATTATAATTCAGTATACCATGGAACACTCTGACAAAAAGATCTAAAAACACTGAAACAGCAAACTTTGTAAAAAGGAAGGTTTGTGTCAGTCTCCAAACTTTTGGCCACTACTGTACACTCCCTCAGGGCTATGGCAGTGGACATGAAGTTATGTATTCAGCTTTATTAATTAATATAACATTTTGGCAAACTGGAGTAAAATCAGGGGTATCACCATGACAATGGACACCACACCTGTCCTCTGTCTCCTATGCATGGCTCCAGTCACAGGTCTGGGACATTACTCTTCCAGGACCCTTAAAGGGTGATCACTCTGATGTCTCAGTGTTAGTCTCGGCTGTTTTCCAGTTTGTATTCTTCTGCTTTTTCTGTGTTTGACCAGGCTTACCTAACTTCACCCGATCAGACCTTTTCATGGAATGACCCAGGTGTAACATTCTGACTAGATTTTGGCCTGTGGCCAACCTGGCTCTGCCCTGACTATGATTTTTTTTTACTCAGCCTACTATCTTCCATTTGATTGTCCCCCGGGGGACTTATCTTGGGATTGTGACTTGGGTATCTGATCGGTAAGGTCCACATCTCCTTTCAGCAGTAAGGGAGGTAGAACGGAGGATACTGTTGACTCTGTATCCCAGATTGGGCTGGCCTATAATGGTCCCCTGGAAACACAGTGGCTTGGCATAAGTCCATCCTGGTCTTACTCCTCGTTGCGTTACTCTATGCCCCTGTCTGGAGAACCTACAGTCTGCTGCCATTCAACCAGGAACTGACATCCACATACACCCTTGGACTGTAAGCCTAGGGATCATAACATCCATCAATGGGGGGGGACACAGCTCATCACAGGCCGCACTGGTGACCATCTCCCTTTGTGTCACCACAAGTGGTCACCTGATGCAAAGGAAGCAGGTCACCACTGCGGCCTGTGTTGTTTTTGGTGCCGCAGGGAGGGGAATGGCCGGCCTGGGAATGGGGAGCAGGTAAGTATGATCACCATTGCGGGTCGGCCACTCCAGGAGGTCTTTATTAGTCCTGGATAACACCTTTAAGTGTATATTTTTATCTAGTAAAAAAAACATGATGCATTCTCAGAAATTAGTCACGTCAAAGCCAAAGGTTTCAAAATCTCAGTCTTGTTTAAACCTGTCAGGTTATACTCGGGTAATAGGTAGTGAAAAATACTACAAAAATCAGTAAACTTCTCATCTGCAGGGCTCATGTCATTAACCCACTCTCTTCTCCTAGGGCAAAGTTTTCCTCCACTCAAAAAGTCAACCTGCCACAGAGTAGGACCGCCCACTGGACTCCTAATCCAAAAGTGAGCAGAAGTTTAGATGAATAAATATCAGGTTATACAGAATGTTTTCTTACACCACCCAGGGGTGGGCAACCTGCAGCACACTAGCTGTTGTGAAACTACAACTCCCAGCATGCATACTTGCTCTGCTCTTCTCAGAACCCTCATAGGAGTAAATGGAGCATGCTGGGAATTGTAGTTTCACAACAGCTGGAGTGCCGCAGGTTGCCCACCCCTGTTATATCAATCTTCTCAGCTCCTCCTGCTCTATAACCTGCTGCCTGCAGATCTGACATCGTGTTCAACAAGACAGGTTCCCAAATATAAGTTATGAAGTTTTTAAACTTTCTAATACTGTTTTACTTCCTGGGTTACCCACAGGTTAGCTGGGGCCCGGGTCCCTCAGCTCATGCATGTGCCCTGCCACCTGTTAATTAGAAATGATATATCCTATAGCCTTTTCTACACTGGTCTGGCACTAAACAAATATTCCTGACAGAGGCTGTGTCTCCCACCCATATATTCTCACCCTAAGGTTTATTTATTACTCATTTTAGAGCCACTTCCACCTCTGAAAGGACAAGATGCTTCGCTGCTTCAACGTTGGTGAGTCCAAATGTTGATATAACCATCTGTATAGAGCTGTGATGTCCTACCGGATCTGTTATAAGCATATAGCCATCACAGAATGGCCCCCACAATGTTGGCACATCTTCTGGCCACCGAATATAGGCCTCATTCACACAGTCAGTGTTTGTTCAGTGATTTCCATCAGTTATTGTGAGTCAAAACCAGGTGCAGGTCAAAAACACAGAAGAGGTGCAGATCTTTTCCTTATACCTCATGTCTGTGGAGGCTCCAGTCCTGGTTTTGGCTCACAATAACTGACCAAACAATGAAGTGTGAACTAGGCCTAGAGGAGAGACCAGCACATATCAGACATTTATATCCTATGGATATGCCGTAAATGCTTGAGATACGAATATTTCTTTAACAGTTATCTGATGCATTGTCTTACATTTAAAATAATGCACCAGCCATGGGAGTGAATGGAAACTCTACATAACATGCCCTAGCCATGGGTCTTAGATGTGTGTGTCTTTCACACAGTTTCATGCACAAGGACCCTGGTCTATTATAGCTCTGTACAAGAGTCATAATACGGTCTATTGGGCCCCACTTTAAATCAGTAGGTCTATCATTTTATTTTATTTTTTTGTGATATTCCATATAAATTTCACAGGAGCAAACTGGGCTATGCTCGGTGGGGCCACACCATTGCTTCTAGAGGAGAAATGTTCCATAATGTGCTGCCATATGGAATACTGCGAAGTAAAAGCCACACTCATGACATACTGTCCTATACTGACTGCTATGGATTCATAAGCCGCAACTCTTTTCTCGACAATTTTACCAGATTAAACCAGTCTACATTTTTCTGGTGAACGTGGCACATACACATTGTGAAACAGCACATCATTGTTCACACACAACCTGTTTTACAAGATAGGCGTGTATCGTCCTATACTAATACTATTAATATCTACCATAGGCAAGTACTTACTCTGTTGTATGGATTTCAGCCCCCTGAGAAATGTCGATGCGAAAAGGTAGATGCACCCAGTCTGGTCAAACTGCACCTCTCCAATAATACTAAAACAAGCCCCCAGACATATGGGTATCATGGCAGTATATTTAAGGGCATGATGTTTGGTTCCCAGGAAAAGTTTCGAAAGAGCCAAGGTGAAAATTGGGGTAGTAGTGTAAATCATCTGTGCAAAAGAAAGCTGAACGCAGCTGAGTCCGAGATTCCCAAAGGCAATGCTGGAGCAGAAGGTCACACTCAGTAGGAACACTTTAAAGCGAGCACCGGTGTGCAGGGTCAGATCCTCCTCCGTGTTGACATCTACCAATCCCCACCTGAGAATCGGATAGTCCAACAAGATGGCCGTGAGCATGTGAAGCGAGGACAGTAACAGGGGGTACCTAAAGTTGTAAACTGCAAATATCCATTTGTTAAGACTAGAGATGGTGGTACCCGTTACCAGCCAGGTAAGTATTGCAGCAATGAGGTACAGTCGGCTGGTGCCTCGTTCCTGGGGGGCTTGTTCTGGCTTGGGATGCATGATGGAAGCAGGAGACGTTCTATCAGAAGTTTCCATTTCAGCCTCATCTTTCCTGCTGGGTGCTAAACACATTGAACGTTTTGGCAAAATTCCTTTTTGGACTCCTTTACTTCCGGATATGCATGCTTGTTCTTAAAGTGTCTCCATTGGCACATTTACTTCTCTTCATATAGTCTTGAAGAACTCTGAGCTAAGTAGCAATAAGTACAGGTGTTAAATACAAGAAATACATCATACATGCCACAAGTATACAAGCTAAAAATACACAATACAAACTACAACTATACAAGCTAAAAATACACAATACAAACTACAACTATACAAGCTAAAAATACACAACAAAAACTACAACTATACAATACAAGCTACAAATACACAACAAAAACTACAACTATACAATACAAGCTACAAATACACAACAAAAACTACAACTATACAATACAAGCTATAAATACACAGCACAAACTACAACTATACAAGCTACAAATATACAACACAAACTACAACTATACAAGCTACAAATACACAACACAAACTACAACTATACAATACAAGCTACAAATACACAACACAAACTACAACTATACAATACAAGCTACAAATACACAACAAAAACTACAACTATACAATACAAGCTATAAATACACAGCACAAACTACAACTATACAAGCTAAAAATACACAATACAAACTACTACAATACAAGCTACAAATACACAACAAAAACTACAACTATACAATACAAGCTATAAATACACAACAAAAACTACAACTATACAAGCTACAAATACACAACAAAAACTACAACTATACAAGCTACAAATATACAACACAAACTACAACTATACAATACAAGCTACAAATACACAACAAAAACTACAACTATACAATACAAGCTACAAATACACAACAAAACTACAACTATACAATACAAGCTATAAATACACAGCACAAACTACAACTATACAAGCTAAAAATACACAATACAAACTACAACTATACAATACAAGCTACAAATACACAACAAAAACTACAACTATACAATACAAGCTACAAATACACAACAAAACTACAACTATACAATACAAGCTACAAATACACAACAAAAACTACAACTATACAATACAAGCTATAAATACACAACAAAAACTACAACTATACAAGCTACAAATATACAACACAAACTACAACTATACAAGCTACAAATATACAACACAAACTACAACTATACAAGCTACAAATATACAACACAAACTACAACTATACAAGCTACAAATATACAACACAAACTACAACTATACAAGCTACAAATACACAACACAAACTACAACTATACAAGCTACAAATAGACGATACATGCTATAAATATACAAGGTACAAATACACTAAACAAACCATAGCTATACAATACAAGCTATAAATACACAATACAAGCTATAAATATACAATACAACCTATAAATATAGAATACAAGCTACAACCACCCAACAGAAACTACAAATACCTCATACATGCTATAAGTACACCATTCAAACTAGAACTACAAACAAATATCCAATACAAGCTACAAATATACGGAACAAAGCACACTCACACTATACGAGCTAAAAATATATGAGCTTCAAATACACCTAAACGACAACTATACTATATAAGCTACAAACACGACAGAAACTACAAATACACAGTGTAAACCTCAAATATACAAGCTACACATAGATGATAAAAACAACAAACTCAAGATACAAACTACAAATACATCATACAGTACATGCTACAAATATACAAGCTACAAAAACACTAAACAATCAGCAAATACACATACAAGTTACAAATACAAGTACAAACACATAATACAAACAACAAATACACCATGCAAACTACAAGTACACAATATATGCTACAAATACACAATACATGCTCCAAATACAGAATACACACTACAAATACACAATATAAACTGCAAATGTAGGATACAAGCTACAAATACTACAAACCCATGATACAAACACACAAAACAAAATACAAGTACACAATACACACTGCAAATTTACAACAGGAACTATATATATATATATATATAAGAAATACAAACTAGGAACACAACACTTCATACAGTATATCTGATTTCTTGCTTTTGTATGGAGCACTAGGAGGTTTATAGGGGAACACTGCTGTCATACTGCACATGATGACTGTGAGGGTGTACAGACAGATAACTGAATGACCCTTCAGAATACAACCTCCCCCAGTCTGGTGACATGGTTAGGTCAGTGGCTTGGCAGTGGAGTCACCTACCTCACATTGTGTCTATGGACAGTCAGCCATTGCTCACCTTCACACGTCCTCCTGAGCCCTGCACCGGTGCGATATGTGACCCTCTACCGCTGATGGGATCCTGCTGAGGACTGGGGCAGATCTCCAGGCTCATTCACAACTAGGCACATTACCCCTCACATACTACTCCTCCACCCGTCTCCTAGCAACAGGCCGGTGAGGGGAACATAACAGCACACGACGTCTGGCTGACTAATCTAGAATAACAAGCTAAGGACTGGCACACACCGCCCTCCCTCCTCCCTAATACATCCCCTGTCTCCCATGTCACCCTTCCAAATTTAGATCCCGGCCCTGGAAAAATAAACAGTTCCTGGAATAGCTCCCCATCCGAGCACCGCTACACGGACCCCGCATAGTACACAATGGACACAAGGGACATAGGGAGCAGATGCTGTATCACAAAGAGAGCATAACGTGAGAGCCCCAGCCTCCCCGCTACACTTATAAGGCCACAACGGATGACGTCACGCATCCAGCTAGTACAGTCACACGCTCCGCTTACGTCTGTAGTGACTGCTACACTGTCAGTGACAGCACAAAACAATACACAAAACACATCGCCCGCTGCTCTCACGTGATTGGCTCACGCGTCCGTCAATCACCTCACACGCCTGCTACTGAATGAAGGCAGGAAGTGACGATAGGCTAATTGTAACGGAGAGGCGGGGCTTATCACTTTACCAATGCACCGATTGGTTCCTGGTGTTTCCATTGTGTGACTGAAGAGGGATCGTGGCTTGACTGGTCCAGTTTTCGTTGCCTAGCGACCTTTTACTGAGGGCCGTAATCTGTTGCCATGGTGATACTGTGGGTAGTGTATGGGTTGTAAAGGCTGAAATAACCTAATTTCTTTATATTTACAGAGGACCTCAGTGCTATGGTTGGTGGCTGTAGTAGAGCACAATAGCACAGGTCGCCAGAGCAATAACCCTGGTTATTATTAGCGTTGATCCAAATTTCAAGATAAATGAAATTTGCCACAAAGCCAAATTTCCTCGTGTTCCATGGTAGTGAATTGATTTAACCTGAAATAGTGTAAAAAAAAAAAAAAAAACACGTACCCCATCCATTTGCTTGCGCTCACCACCGCCATCTTGCTTGAGGGTCTTGCACAAAATCCCTTCCACGGTTACATATGACGTCACCACGCCTGCTGGCATGATGACGTCATCTTGGGCCACATGAGATTTCGTGCCAGATCTTCAAGCAAGCAAATGGATCAGGTAAGTATGGAGTCACAGCACACATCCAAATGGAGGAACATGGGGCCCCCGTTCTAGTGATCTAAAGGGGCCCATCTGTCAGTGTATCTGTCATTACCATCTCTCAGGACAAGAAAATTTAGACTAGCACATCCAAAGTCACAGGTGCACATCCATAAAGCTAGCATTTAGACAACAAACAAAAAACGTATGGTAGCACACCATTACACATGTAAACAATAGAACTAGGGATAAGGGATTATTCTGGATTACAGTGGTACTATACCTACTATACATGAAAAATGGAAGCTCTATGTGCAACCTGTTTTTATTTATAGGACAGGACAGTCTGATCTTCACAAAACATGTTTGTGGAAGTATTTCATGGCATGAACAAAAGAGGTTTCTGAGGACCTCAGAAGAAGAGGTGTTGATGCTCATCAGGCTGGAAAGGGTTACAAAATAATTTCCAAAGAGTTTGGACTCCCCCAATCCACAGTCAGAAAGATTGTGTACAAAGGGAGAATTCAAGAACAATATTATCCTCCCCAGGTGTGCTGTCCCAGCTATGGCTTCTGAACCACAATTCATTATTGTAGTCTTTTACTACTGTATTTAGTGTGCTTTGCTGCCATCTAGTGGCCATTGTTATATTTCATTTTATGAAGTTATCTATGCAATTTAATTGTCTTTAATCCCGTAACTCCACTTCTGTGTGCTCACATCCTCTGTCATTTAGTCTTTTTATAAGACATGCAGAACAGAGTTGAAGGATTCTCCTTTGACCTCTATCATCATTTCTCAAGGTACGATCAATAAATTACTGTAATGTGTATCCCTTGCATAACGCTCACTGGAATTCTACATGCAAGTGGTTTCACTAGAGGAATGGTTATAGCTAGTTCACTCTTCCATTGTTTGTACAAGAGATTTCCACTGAAATATATCAGAGACTCTAATGTACTGTACATTGGCGGCAGAACACCAGGAGTAGTCCACCAACAAAGATCCTGCCAAGAGCAAGGCGTGTAATAGTCAGCAAGGTCACAAAGGATCCCAAGATAACCTCTAAGAAACTAAAGGCCTCACATTAGCTAAAAATAATGTTCATGAGTCCATCACACTGAACAACAATAGTGTGTATGGCAGGATTGAAAGGGAGAAAGCCACTACTCTCCAAAAAGAACATTGCTGCCCGTCTGCAGTTTGCTAAAGATCTCAGGACAAACCAGAAGGCTGTTGGAATAATGTTTTGTGGATGGATGAGACCAAAATACAACTTCTTGGTATAAACAAGAAAACACTGAATTCCAGCAGAAAAAAACAGTCAGGACATCTGTCCATGAGCCGAATCTCAAGAAAACATGAGTCATGCAGTAAAACAATGACCCTAAGTACACAAATCACTGTACCAAAGAATGATTAAAGAAGAACAATGCTAAAGGGATTGTTCATCCCTGGGGACCTTTTCTGCATGCCCCCAGCATAGCCAAACCCACGGTGGGAATCATACTTACCTGATCCCCTCCACTGCCTGTTTGACATGGAGTATGTGACCTCTGCAACCATTAACTGACCATAGTTTACCTGTGTTCCAGCTCCATTGCTCCCGGCTGGCTCTGCAGGTCCAGGGTCTCCCCGGCTCAACATCCACCTTGATGCAGGATACAGGACACATGACTGGGTGATGTGTCACCCATCTGTCATGTAACCGAGTGAAATAATGCATTGGAGGAAATGCTATCAGTCATTGGTTACAAAGGCCACATGACCAACATCAAACCAGATGTTGATGCAGGAAGACTCGGGACCCGCAGAACCTACAGGGAAGTGATGGAACCGAAACACAGGTAAGTATGATTCCCACTGTGGATCTGACCACGTGGGGGATCTTCACAAAAAGCCATGGGGTGAAGATCTCCTTTGAAGTTTGTAACAGCCAAGTCAAAGTCCTAACCTTAATCCAATAGAAGTGTTGTGGAAGGATCTGAAGCAAGCAGTTCATGGGAGGAAACCCACCAACATAGAGTTGAAGCTGTTTTGTGTGGAGGAATGGGCATTCCAGGAATTCCTCCAAACCAATGTACAGGACTAATCAACAATTACCGGAAACGTTTAGTTGCAGCTATTGCTGCACAAGTGGGTCTCTCCAAATACTGAAAGCTAAGGTTCACATATTTTTGCAACTCACAGACATGTGATATTGGATATTTTTCCTCAATAAATAAATGACCACATATCATTTTTTGAATAATGTGTTTGCTTTTGTTATTTGTATCCACTTTTGGGACTTGTGTGACAATCTAATGTAGTTTTAGGTCAATTTTATTCAGAAGAAAGCATTATTCCCTTTACAAACAGGGAGAGTGGAGTGATGCCTGAACCAGCACAGGACAGCAGTGGACTCGGGCCACCAGCCATTGAATCGGGCTAATCTACATGCAGATCCACAGAAATGCAGACTGCAGATCCTTGGCAGAAATACTGTATGATGATTTCAAGCACATACCCTTATGTTATGTAGCACTGTTGCCTTGCAGCGCTGGGGTCCTAGGTTTGAATCTGACCAAGGACAACATCTGCATGGAATATGTATGTCCTCATCGTGTTTGTGTGGGTTTCCTCTGGGTACTCCGTTTTCCTCCCACACTCCAAAGACATACTAATAGGGAACTTAGATTGTGAGCCCCATTCTGTACAGTTGGATGCTGATGTCTGTAAAGTGCTATGGAATATAGTAGTAGCTCTATATAAGTGCATCAAATAAATAAATACAACTTGTTAATATTTTGCTCTATATGCATTTACTATAGGAGACTACATAAAAGTGTCAAAATGTCTTTTATGTACTGTTCTTTCACAAATGTCTTAGCTAATGGTACAATCTACAAAAATGCAATTACTCTTTAATTAAAGAAGAACTCCCGCAAAAAAATTTATTCCATGTCCTTCTAGAAATGTACATGATGTAATCTGTAGTGAATGTCATTTTCTTACCAGTGTCTGAATTTTTGAGTTATATCATCCTGAAGTTTCTTATCTCTGTCATATGACTAGGAATTAGACCCACCAACTCACACAGAGACTTATGTGTGGACAGGAAGTCTAATTCTCCAAGTATTCCTATGGGAGCCTCACTTTCAGTCTCATAGGAATGAATAGAGAAGTGACTGGCTTGCTGTTCTGGGTCAGTTGGAGGTCAGGGAGTTGGTCACATGACCCAGCTACAATAAGAAGAGAGTAGAAACTCTCAATTTCAGCCTCTGATAAGAAAATGACATTCACTATAGATTATATCATGCACCTTTCTAACAGGTCAGAGAATAAAAATTTTTGCGGGAGTTCTTCTTTAATAATGTATAACTATAATGGAGAAACTAATGGTGTAGATATCTTAGACCCACTGTGCTGCAATAATATTCAAGAGATGGTCTTACATTATACATTTATGTCACATCCACAGAATATGTCATTAATGTCTGATAGGTTCAGGTCTCACCTATTTCCATAACTTCTTCACCTATGAAGAGATACGCTGCTATGACCAGAGTTTGACTATTTGAAACAGCAGGTTCCCCATAGAATTCAATGGAGAGTGCTGGCCTCACTTACCATGGTATCAGAGGTATATCTCACGCATACCAGTACATGTAGAATGAGACCCCAGGCTGACAATATGGCGATTCATGTAAATAAGCCTTTTTATAAGGTAGTAGAAGTGGTAAATAACTGTATTTTAGAGCAGATGTACAGCAATCACTCCCCCACTGACTGCTGAAGATCTGTGTATACCGTATATACCGACTTGTGCTAACATCTCCCATTTGAATAGGAAACAATCCAAGAATATTTTTAGCTTGGTGTTCCTGGCATCTGCCACCTGTCAGGCAGCACGGGGAACACTACGATTACAGTTGGCACTTGTAGTATTGCCTATGCAGCCTGCCAAGTGACTGCTGCCCATTTGTCATGTCCGAGAAGATTTGGGTTGGTGGCTCGTTGTACAGTGCAGGTAGCAGTGCACTGGTTTTGATAAACCCAAAGAAAATGAATAGAATATAGTAAGTAATAACCAGCTTGCAAAGTTCATCTAATGTGAATATTTATTCATAGTAAATATATAATAATCCATGTCTACCTCACTGATAATTACCCAATAAATGACTGTTACACCTTAAAGGGGTTTTCTGGTAAAAATGATTTTACCAGAGTTCCTTCAGCCTGCCCCCGAAACGAAGGATCATACTTACCTGCTCCACGCTGCTCCGCTCCTCCTCGTTGCCTCCACTCTCTCCATCCTCTGGTCCCGACTCTGTTTTATGGGCATGGTCACATGCGCCGCTCCAGCCAATCAATGGCTTTAGTGGTGGCATGCTGCTTGTGGCCACATGACTACTGAAGCCATTGATTGGCTGGAGTGGTGCATGTGATCATGCCCATAGCCAGCTGGATGTAAACAGCGTGGGGATCGGACTATGGAGTGGAGCAGGTAAGTATGAAGTTTCTGTTTCAGCGGTCATGCTGCAGGAACTTGTTAAAAATCATTTTTGCTGGAAAACCCCTTTAAAGAGTTTAGCCACCTTTGGGGGAAGAAGGTTAGGAAACCCCTCCTGGGCAGACCTGCAAAGAAAAACATACTTAGGCTACTTTCACACCAGCGTTTTTGCTGGATCCGTCATGGATCAGCAGAAACGCTTCCGTCATGATAATACAACCGTCTGCATCCAATCTGAACGGATCCGGTTGTATTATCTTTTAAATAGCCAAGACGGATCCGTCATGAACTCCATTGAAAGTCAATGGGAGACGGATCCGTTTTCTATTGTGTCTGAGAAAACTTTTCCGTTTGGATCAGTTTCTTCATGCGGACACCAAAACGCAGCAAGCAGCGTTTTAGTGTCCGCCTCCAAAACGGAATGGAGACTGAACTGAAACAAAACTGATGAATTCTGGCGGATCCTTTTCCATTCAGAATACATTAGGACAAAACTGATCAGTTTTGGACCATTTATGAGAGCCTGTGACAGATCTCACAAACGGATCCTTACAACGCAAGTGTGAAAGTAGCCTTACCTGCTGCTATGTCCCAGCTCCTTTGCTACCCGTCCTCGGTGGCCTCACTTGGGTCCCCCGGCTGTTAACATCTGCTTTGACATCTCTTTGCATCACGTGACCAACTGACATGACACAAGTGGAGCAGGTCACTGCCTTGGCCAATGATTGGCTGCAGCAGTGTCAGAGTGGATTTTAACAGCAGGGGATCCAAGCAGGGATCGAAGGAGCTAGGACCAAGCCCTGGAGAGCAGGTAAATATACTTCTCTTTGCAGTTATGCCCAGGAGGAGTCTCTATTATGTGTTCCAGAAATGTGTATACACCATATATATGCACAGTTTCCACTGTATTTACACTTAGACTGGTATCTGCCAGTATAAATGCTTGAACACTGATGCGCCTCGAGACCCTAATGCGCTTGTATGAAATTAGCCCTACATATGATGTCACTTCCCTGCTGGCAGTCTTTTAAAGGGGTTCTCCAAGAGTATAAAATGTCCCCCCATGTGCCGGGCGCCCATGGAATATACTTACCCCGCTCCTGGTCCCCGCACTGCCGCTGCTGCTTCTCCCTGCACATGGATGAAAACATCCGGTGTCGGGGGGAGCGCGTCCAATGGCAGGTGGAGACGGGGACAAGCCTCCCTAGCATCGCTCTTTTCCACAAAATAGACTGTGGAGTCTATTTGCAGAGTTTGTTAAATGCAGTGTGCTTCTCGCATCTAACAACCTCAGCAGGAATTAAAAGGGTTGTCCAGGATCAGAAAAACATGGCTCCTTCTTCCAAAAAAAAACCCAAACAAACCAGGTGCAGGACCAAAATAAAGAAAAGCTGCAGATCTTTCCATTAAACCTTATCTCTGTGTATCCTCCACTCCTGGTGTAGGCTTAGAATCACTGATCAAACACTGACTCTGAAAGCATCCTTAAAGTCAGCCTTGGGATTGTGCGTCCTACGATGTAACGTAATATCAAATGAAATGCAGCAGCGCAGAGCTGTCTCTAACATGGTGTAATGTGATGAAACAGCAAAGTCATTCTGTCTCCGGAGCAGTAATGGAAGCTGCCTGTACAAAATCTTTTCCACCGTTTCTAGATTACAAGACAGAGAAATACGTCCTGACTAAGAATAGGAAGATTGGAGTATTTCATCGTCTGCTTCAGCTTGGCGTTCTATGTTATATAATTGGGTGAGTAAAATATGTTTTCCTGGAAGTAAAATTATGTTTACGAAGAGTCTTACACTGGAGGATGGGGGCATAAAAAGTCTACTATAAGAGCAATGAGTATATAATGCATAGATACAGAAAAGACGATATATTACTATGTTTTCTATATATCATTTATGTCTATTAATGGATTCCCTGGAGCAGGGCCGGCCTTAGGGTAGATGGCGCCCTGTGCGAAACTTTCTCTCGGCGCCCCCCCCCCATTTATATATATATATTTACTTAAAGAAGTATGTGTGCCATCCCATCTCCATTATCCCATGCAGAAAAATATAGTGACAGTACTAACGTCATACAGTATAGAGCTATAAATACAGTGCAGAGATATATAGAGTGATATAGGACTGTATAGAGAGCTATAAATACAGTGCAGAGATATATAGAGTAGGACAGTATAGATAGCTATAAATACAGTGCAGAGATATATAGAGTAGGACAGTATATATATATATATCTACACTGTATTTATAGCTCTCTATACTGTCCTATATCACACTATATATCTCTGCACTGTATGTATAGCTTTCTATATTGTCCTATATCACTCTATTCTCTATATATCTCTGCACTGTATTTATAGCTCTATACAGTCTGACTTTTAATACTGTCACTATATTTTCCTGTATGGGATAATGGAGATGGCACACACATAGCTCACATCACTAAACCCCTCACTGGTGTTTAATCATGTGTGAGTTATGTGTGCCATGACTGCCATCTCTATTATCCTATACAGGATGGGGCCTTAAGTATATAAAATAAGGATGGGGCCTTAAGTATATGGATGGGGCCTTAAGTATATAGTCCCGCTCCCAATTAAACCCCCCCCCCCGGTCATCACGTTGTTTGGGGGCACTTACTTACAGCAGTGCAGCCGCTAACTTTCCCCTACCACCCTCTGAGTCCTTCTGCGCATGTGTGACGTCAGCCCAGGGCCGCCTCCAGGTTCAGGTGGGCCCTTGGGCGATAAAGTCTCAGAGGGCCCCCTTACAGAGTGATAACTATCTGTGTATAGATAATATAGTAGATGTCCCCTGCAGTCCTTTGTAACTGTAGAGGTAACACAGTGATGGCTATCTGAGTATAGAAAATGTAGTAGTGTTACCTGCAGTCCTGTGTAAAATCACAGATAACACTAGTACTGATAATGTGGTACTACCACAGATCAGCGTCTTGTGCCCCCATCAGACCTCAGATCAGCGTCTTGTGCCCCATCAGACCTCAGATCAACACAATGTGCCCCCATTAGACCTGACAATGTGCCCCCAGGTGCCCCCACAGTTTAATTGATTACCGTTACATCCAGTGACTCCAGAAGACGTCTTCTCTATTCAGTCTTTCCTTTTGTTTTCCATTCGGTTCAGACCTCCATGTCAACTTCTCCCGGCCATGAGTCGCCTCTTCAGCATCTGTCAGACAAACATCTTAGAATCTACATTTTCCAGCATCCTGATCACCTCTACACAATCTCCTCAGCTATAGCCCCCAAAACTTCAATAATACCCCGCCACACACACACACTGATAGGCAAGTATGTCATTCCCATTAGTGCCAGTAACACCCCCCCTCCATTCATTCCCATTAGGCCAGTAACACCCCCCCCGTCCATTCATTCCCATTAGGCCAGTAACATCCCCCCCTCCATTCATTCCCATTAGGCCAGTAACATCCCCCCCTTCATTCATTCCCATTAGTACCAGTTACATCCCCCCCCCCACCATTCATTCCCATTAGGCCAGTAACATCCCCCCCTCTGTATTATTAGTATAGTGGCCCCCTCTGTATTATTAGTATAGTGGCCCCCTCTGTATTATTAGTATAGTGGCCCCTCTGTATTATTAGTATAGTGGCCCCTCTGTATTATTAGTATAGTGGCCCCTCTGTATTATTAGTATAATGGCCCCTCTGTATTATTAGTATAATGCCCCCTCTGTATTATTAGTATAATGGCCCCTCTGTATTATTATTATTATTGTGGCCCCTCTGTATTATTAGAATAATGGCCCCTCTGTATTATTATTATAGTGGCGCCCTCTTAGTTAATAATGCAGTTGCCCCCTCTTAGTTATTATAGTGGCCCCCCTCTTAGTTAATAATGCAGTTGCCCCCCCTTAGTTATTATAGTGGCCCCTCTTAGTTAAAGGGAACCTGTCACCTCCTAGTCCGAAAATAAACTGTTAGCAGTACCTTACTGTAGGGTCCAGTGTGAGGCAGATGCATATCTTTATAGGGACAAGCGATTCTTGTAACAGTGGAAAATCAATCTTTTATTCCTGCAGCGCACGCTCTCCTGTGTCATCCGATGCGGCGCATGCGCTGTAATGAGAAAAGCGCCGGCGATGTGAACAGCCAGATCCCCGGCCAACGGCAGAAGTGTCAGTCACTTACAAGAAGGGAGTGGCTAGCTTGACTTGGAGAAACTAGGCCGCTGCCCCCTTGACTTCAGGATGACACAGGAGAGCGCGCGCTGCAGGAATAAAAGATTGATTTTCCACCGTTACAAGAATCGCTTGTCCCTATAAAGATATGCATCTGCCTCACACTGGACCCTACAGTAAGGTACTGCTAACAGTTTATTTTCGGTCTAGGAGGTGACAGGTTCCCTTTAATAATGCAGTTGCCGCCTCTTAGTTATTATAGTGGCCCCTCTTAGTTAATAATGCAGTTGCCCCCTCTTAGTTATTATAGTGGCCCCCCTTAGTTAATAATACAGTTGCCCCCTCTTAGTTATTATAGTGGCCCCCCTTAGTTAATAATACAGTTGCCCCCTCTTAGTTATTATAGTGGCCCCCCTTAGTTAATAATACAGTTGCCCCCTCTTAGTTATTATAGTGGCCCCCTTAGTTATAATAATCAGTTGCCCCTCTTAGTTATTATAGTGGCCCCCCTTAGTTAATAAATACAGTTGCCCCTCTTAGTTATTATAGTGGCCCCCCTTAGTTAATAATACAGTTGGCCCCCTCTTAGTTATTATAGTGGCCCCCTTAGTTAATAATACAGTTGCCCCCTCTTAGTTATTATAGTGGCCCCCCTTAGTTAATAATTAGTTGCCCCTCTTAGTTATTATAGTGGCCCCCCTTAGTTAATAATACAGTTGCCCCCTCTTAGTTATTATAGTGGCCCCCCTTAGTTAATAATCAGTTGCCCCCTCTTAGTTATTATAGTGGCCCCCTTAGTTAATAATACAGTTGCCCCTCTTAGTTATTATAGTGCCCTTAGTTATAAAAATTCAGTTGCCCTCTTAGTTATTATAGTGGCCCCTCTTAGTTAATAATGTAGTTGCCCCCTCTTAGTTATTTAGTGGCCCCCCTTAGTTAATAATTCAGTTGCCCCTCTTAGTTTATTATAGTGGCCCCCTTAGTTAATAATTCAGTTGCCCCCTCTTAGTTATTAATAGTGGCCCCCTTAGTTAATAAATACAGTTGCCCCCTCTTAGTTATTATAGTGGCCCCCCTTAGTTAATAATACAGTTGCCCCCTCTTAGTTATTATAGTGGCCCCCCTTAGTTAATAATACAGTTGCCCCCCCTTAGTTAATAATACAGTTGCCCCCTCTTAGTTATTATAGTGGCCCCTCTTAGTTAATAATGTAGTTGCCCCCTCTTAGTTATTATAGTGGCCCCCCTTAGTTAATAATTCAGTTGCCCCCTCTTAGTTATTATAGTGGCCCCCCTTAGTTAATAATTCAGTTGCCCCCTCTTAGTTATTATAGTGGCCCCCCTTAGTTAATAATACAGTTGCCCCCTCTTAGTTATTATAGTGGCCCCCCTTAGTTAATAATACAGTTGCCCCCTCTTAGTTATTATAGTGGCCCCCCTTAGTTAATAATACAGTTGCCCCCTCTTAGTTATTAATAGTGGGCCCCCTTAGTTAATAATACAGTTGCCCCCTCTTAGTTATTATAGTGGCCCCCCTTAGTTAATAATACAGTTGCCCCCTCTTAGTTATTATAGTGGCCCCCCTTAGTTAATAATACAGTTGCCCCCTCTTAGTTATTATAGTGGCCCTCTTAGTTAATAATGCAGTTGCCCCCTCTTAGTTATTATAGTGGCCCCCCTTAGTTAATAATACAGTTGCCCCCCTTAGTTAATAATACAGTTGCCCCCTCTTAGTTATTATAGTGGCCCCTCTTAGTTAATAATGTAGTTGCCCCCTCTTAGTTATTATAGTGGCCCCCCTTAGTTAATAATTCAGTTGCCCCCTCTTAGTTATTATAGTGGCCCCCCTTAGTTAATAATTCAGTTGCCCCCTCTTAGTTATTATAGTGGCCCCCCTTAGTTAATAATACAGTTGCCCCCTCTTAGTTATTATAGTGGCCCCCTTAGTTAATAATACAGTTGCCCCCTCTTAGTTATTATAGTGGCCCCCCTTAGTTAATAATACAGTTGCCCCCTCTTAGTTATTATAGTGGCCCCCTTAGTTAATAATACAGTTGCCCCCTCTTAGTTATTATAGTGGCCCCCCTTAGTTAATAATACAGTTGCCCCCTCTTAGTTATTATAGTGGCCCCCCTTAGTTAATAATTACAGTTGGCCCCCTCTTAGTTATTATAGTGGCCCCTCTTAGTTAATAATGCAGTTGCCCCCTCTTAGTTATTATAGTGGCCCCCCTTAGTTAATAATACAGTTGCCCCCTCTTAGTTATTATAGTGGCCCCCCTTAGTTAATAATACAGTTGCCCCCTCTTAGTTATTATAGTTGCCCCCTCTTAGTTAATAAAATAGTGGTATAAAGGCCTCCTATATAACTCTCTTTATATATATATAATATATATATTATTGCTAATTTGCTCCCCCAGTCCCATACTGCCCCGGGTGCCCCCAGTACCTCCTGGCTGGCTCCATTAAGGTATATATACCTGGAAAAAAAAATACTTACCTTTCTTCTGCTCTCCATCACCACTTGAAGATTCCCGGCGCAGGCAGTCACTAACACATCACTGTGACCTCCTCCGCCGCGTCTTCACGTCATCTCGCGAGACCCGGCACAGGAGGTCACAGTGAGGTAAGCGTGATCTCCTGCGTCGCTCTACTGCCTCATAGGCTTCAGGGCCTGAAGCCTATGAGGCATAACGGAGGGGACAGGAGCCATAGGAAATTACTTCTGCCCGGCGCCCCCTCAATAGTCTGGCGGCCGGCGCCCTGTGCGACCGCACAGGTCGCAGATAGCTAAGGCCGGCCATGCCCTGGAGTTATAATTAAAGCCTAAGAATAGAGTTAATTAACTATAAGGACATAAATTAAGGCCTGATTGAAATTTAGAAAATGATAATATTAATAGCCAAGTCCAGGTTATACAGTGTGCCGCTATCCATGGCTGCTCTCTCCACAATTGCTATACTTGGTGCAATACAAGTCTGAAGAAGATCTGGCATAGGACCCAAAACCTTCACCTGTATATACAGTACAGACCAAAAGTTTGGACACACCTTCTCATTCAAAGAGTTTTCTGTATTTTCATGACTATGAAAATTGTAGATTCACACTGAAGGCATTAAAACTATGAATTAACACATGTGGAATTATATACTTAACAAAAAAGTGTGAAACAACTGAAAATATGTCTTATATTCTAGGTTCTTCAAAGTAGCCACCTTTTGCTTTGATTACTGCTTTGCACACTCTTGGCATTCTCTTGATGAGCTTCAAGAGGTAGTCACCTGAAATGGTTTTCACTTCACAGGTGTGCCCTGTCAGGTTTAATAAGTGGGATTTCTTGCCTTATAAATAGGGTTGGGACCATGAGTTGTGTTGGGCAGAAGTCAGGTGGATACACAGCTGATAGTCCTACTGAATAGACTGTTAGAATTTGTATTATGGCAAGAAAAAAGCAGCTAAGTAAAGAAAAACGAGTGGCCATCATTACTTTAAGAAATGAAGGTCAGTCAGTCTGAAAAATTGGGAAAACTTTGAAAGTGTCCCCAAGTACAGTCGCAAAACCATCAAGCGCTACAAAGAAACTGGCTCACATGAGGACCGCCCCAGGAAAGGAAGACCAAGAGCCACCTCAGCTGCGGAGGATAAGTTCATCCGAGTCACCAGCCTCAGAAATCGCAGGTTAACAGCAGCTCAGATTAGAGACCAGGTTAATGCCACACAGAGTTCTAGCAGCAGACACATCTCTACAACAACTGTTAAGAGGAGACTGTGTGCAGCAGGCCTTCATGGTAAAATAGCTGCTAGAAAACCACTGCTAAGGACAGGCAACAAGCAGAAGAGACTTGTTTGGGCTAAAGAACACAAAGTCCAAATTTGAGATCTTTGGTTCCAACCACCGTGTCTTTGTGCGACGCAGAAAAGGTGAACGGATGGACTCTACATGCCTGGTTCCCACCGTGAATCATGGAGGAGGAGGTGTGATGGTGTGGGGGTGCTTTGCTGGTGACACTGTTGGGGATTTATTCAAAATTGAAGGCATACTGAACCAGCATGGCTACCACAGCATCTTGCAGCGGCATGCTATTCCATCCGGTTTGCGTTTAGTTGGACCATCATTTATTTATCAACAGGACAATGACCCCAAACACACCTCCAGGCTGTGTAAGGGCTATTTGACCAAGAAGGAGAGTGATGGGGTGCTACGCCAGATGACCTGGCCTCCACAGTCACCAGACCTGAACCTAATCGAGATGGCAAAGAGTGAAGGCAAAAGGGCCAACAAGTGCTAAGCATCTCTGGGAACTCCTTCAAGACTGTTGGAATACCATTTCAGGTGACTACCTCTTGAAGCTCATCAAGAGAATGCCAAGAGTGTGCAAAGCAGTAATCAAAGCAAAAGGTGGCTACTTTGAAGAACCTAGAATATAAGACATATTTTCAGTTGTTTCACACTTTTTTTGTTAAGTATATAATTCCACATGTGTTAATTCATAGTTTCGATGCCTTCAGTGTGAATCTACAATTTTCATAGTCATGAAAATACAGAAAACTCTTTGAATGAGAAGGTGTGTCCAAACTTTTGGTCTGTACTGTATTTCTTAAGAGGATTGCCTCAATAAATGCACATATAAACAACATCAGAGGGTCAAGTTTCATTGTAATCCTTTATATATTTATAGGGGTTTTCCAAGTAGGGGCTGGTAGATGGTGGAGGCAATGACCAGTCCTGTTTGGTTAGTATAAATGAAGTCTCTCTTTACTGTGCAGATGATGGTAGTTACAGTATAAATGCAAGCAGTAGGCACAGAAGTATGGAGGGTGCTAGATGCAATTAACCCTTTTCACATGCAGTAAAGTCTATTGCCATAAATGTTCATTTATCTTACTGTCTCAGTCCAACACAGCCTTTAAAAAGGTTCTCAACCTTCTGTAAATATTTAATGTCTTCTTTATGAGGAATAATCCTTAGTAAGATTGCTTTATGGCAGTTTTTTCACTCTCAGGAATGGTGTTTTCCTGGATAAGGCTTCTCCTTAGGGTCGACTTGGCAGCAGCACAACTCAAACAGGTCTTGTCTTTTGCTTTGCTTGCTAGGAACTCCCTACTCTACAAGCCAGGAAGGGCAGGACCGGCCTGTCTCCCAGCAACCATAGACTGCCAGATTAACTACTCCCTACCCATTTATAACCCTTTTGGATGCACAATACACAGTTCATCATCAGTAAACATTTCAAAAGTGGTAAACCTTTTGGTGGTGAATCACAGCATTAATCTTTTAGCAGTGAACCACTGGGTCACTCCATAGGTTTAAACAAATATAATCTTGTAAACTGCCCATGGAAGGAATGCCTACCTACTATAGAAACTAGAACATTCATAACACTAATCTCATAGTTCATAGTGTGTTAACATAGACACCTTTGACCCTTCGAGAGAGGCACAGGTATTCCTATGGGTACAGAGCTATAGGCTCTCAACTTTTTTCTCTCACAGATTACATATACATTTGTGATAATAAAACCTGAGTACCACTGTACAAACCTGGAGATACATTGATGTACTATATGGGCCTACAGGTTTCTATGGGAATATAATGGAAATATATAACACAACACTTATTACAGTTGTATGCAAGATGCATTGACTTGTTATACTTAAATAAAGGGTTCTGTGGATCAGCTGTTTACAGAAGCTGCAGTACCGTATCACCACAGACGTTCCTGGTTACTACAGCACTGCTTCCATTCACCCAATATTAATGATGGAATATCATGAAGCTTTTGACACCTGGATACATGGAAAGGGATTTATTACTATATTTATTACTACATATTATATACTATATTATAAAGTTGTACATTATATTGAGGGTCAGACTATATTCCTAATTCATTGTTGATTAACAGGTGGGTGTTTATAATAAAAAAGGGATACCAAGAAAGTGACAATGATCCACACATTTCTGTGATAACAAAAATGAAGGGGGCATCGGTGACCAAATATTTCACGGAATTTCAAGAAAGGTTATGGGATGTAGCAGACTTTGTGAAGCCGTCTCAGGTAAGTTCACTCATTCTGATGAACCATGTGATACATTTCTGTACCCATTTTTCAGTTGTCTGGTATCATCATACATATGCAACACACATACATAGAAATACAAGAAATACACCATATACATGGTACACATACATAAATACACCCCATATACACTACACACACATACCACCCAACTTTTAAAAAGCCTAAGGAGCTAAACTATGGAATGAAAGGGCTCATCTCCAGCTGCCATCCAGATCTGTAATTTTAACAACCGGATATGGAGAACCTGAGGGAACTGGTTGAATCCCATGCCTGAGACCGGACCATTTACCCCCTTTCTGACCAAGCCTAATTCTGCGAATCTGACATGTAGCACTTTATGTGATAATGCGTTTACTTATCCAAGCCATTCTGAGAATGTTTATTCCGGACACATTGTACGTTATGTTAATCGTAATTTTGAGTCAATATGTTTTGCCTTTATGTATTAAAAAAGGAAAAAATTTAACGAAAATTTTGAAAAATTCACTATTTTCTAAATACCTAGATACCTTTAACATTCACTATATGTCTATTTTATGTTGGCATCATTTTGGTAATGTTATTATTATTATTATTATTATTATTGCAGGACGTTAGATGATATAGAATTTTAGAAGCAATTTTTGAAATTTTCAAGAAAATTTCCAAAATCAACTTTTTTAAGGACCAATTCAGTTCTGAAGTCACTTTTTGAAGAGGTTACATAATAGAAATCACCCATAAATTACCCAAACTACACCCCCCAAACTATTCAAAGCTGATTTTAGAAATGTTGTTAACCCTTCCACAGGAATTAAAGCAAAATGGAGGTACAGATTTTCCATTTTAATTCCATTTTTCCAACAACAAAACAGACCTCAATATTTATTGATTAATAATCAACCCTTTCCCGACATGTGACGTAATAGTACGTCACATGTTGGGTCTTAAAAGATGCCTTCTGTTTCATACAGCAGGCACCCGCAGCTAATGTCTGTGACCGGCAGTAATCCCAATTGCGGACGTTTAACCTCTCAGATGCTGTGGTCAAACCTGACCACGGAATCTGAGCGCGCTGTAAACCGAAAGTGTGCTCTTCCGGTGTTGCTCTGGCTTCCCTGTGCGGCGATCGGAGGAGCCGGAGCTTGTGTGTGCGGCAGCCCCTATAATATACATAAAACAACTAACAATATAGTTATTGCATGTATATTGTAATAATATTTCATATGAAATGCCCTATTCAGTGCATAGTAGTCATTTTTGTGTGTTAAGCTTTCTAAATTATGAATTCAGAGCTGTATAGAAGAATGAAATTCAGTTGAAGCAAGATCTTGTTCAAAGTCTGAATTATCTTTATTTTGAACAGTGTAATGTGGTGTTTGAGTTTTTTATGCAGTAGCTCCACAAGAATTTTTATCTAGCAACATAAATTTCAGGGATTCTCTACCTATAAATATATTTTTTCACATTTGTGTCAAGTAAAATGTTTGATCATTTAATAAAAAATTTAGCTGGATCATGTCATGCGAATATCTGCTAACTTTTTAAATATCACCACGGCTGACCATTATACACACACATAAAATGAACTTCTTGTTTCAGGGAGAAAATGTTCTGTTTTTGGTTACAAATTTTGTCTCAACACCAGGACAAGCATTAGGGACATGTCCAGAGGTAAGAAGACTCTTTTTTGCGTTAGTAGTTTAACATCCATAACTGTGTCAGTAATTTGACCACTACTGATGGTTAAAAAAAAATCACAACAAACGTGCTGATTAACCGATATTACAATGAAATTGAAAATGTAGTCCCATGGTACGGGGTGGGAAAGGAGTCAAAATGTTTTTTTTTTTTTTTACAGTCCCAACCTTTTTAATTGCCAGGCCACAGAATGATTGCACTTTTACACAACAACTTGCTTATGATGAAAATGTTTAGGTGTTCATCTGTTAGTAATATGCAATTACATTCTGTTGTCTACTCTTGTTTTTTTCCTTAAAGAGTCCAACAATTTTAGATGGCAGATGTAGCGAAGATGTAGACTGCACCGAAGGAGAACCTGTGATTAGTGGAAATGGTAAAATAGTTTATAATTCTTCTATTTTATAGGACCACTATATTCTGAGATGGTATACATTGTGATCAGTGACATAGTTAAAGGCTCATGGGCCCTGGTGCAAGAGTTCAGCTTGGGCCCCCCTTCCTTCAATGCTTTTTGGCCAGGGGCAGGGAAGCACATAGCCTTCATGCTGCAAAAATTGGCACGGCACCCCCTTCCCATGCCAAATTCCTGACCTAACCCCTTCCCTCCAGACAGAGGTGTAACTTGACCAGCATGCATTTTGTACAATACCGATGTCTTCTTATGTGGCCCAAGGGTCTTTGGGCCCCCTCAGGCTTCTGGGCCCGGTAGCAACTGCTACCTCTGCACCCTCTATAGCTACGCCCCTGATTGTGATTCAGCTTTAAAGGCGTTGTGTAACCCCACAATTTTTTTTCTGAATAGCTTACAATGCTAGAAAATAACAAAAGGTGTAAATCCCCTGCAGGTCCAGTGCCAACACTTCCTGGGTTTATGTTCAACCAGCTCCAGCGATGATGTGTTAACCCAACATGTGACTGCAACAGCCAATCGCTGCTTATAGCAGTGATATGTGAACACCACTGAGATCATCACTACGGACAGTGATTGGCTGCAGTGGTCATATATTGCTTCAACACGTCATCGCATGGGTTGGGTGGACAGAGACCAATGGGTGATCTGGGAATTATTAGCACGGGAGTGCCAGGAGATTGATTAAGTATTACTCGTTTTGTTGTTTTATAGCATTGGAATTGGATATTCTGTGTGAAATATTTCATGGGGTTGGACAATTTCCTTTGATTAGAGACGTGGAAGTAGGATAAATTTGAACTTTTATTTGTATACTGGGTTGTTCAGAGATACATCCGGGATTACTGACAAATGTCTATTGGAAGATTTGCGTTGATCAGAGGAGTTTGGGAGTTGTAGTATGGGTGTCTGAATGTTGTGACAGTGACACATTGTAGTACTGCCATAATGATGTTAGTCATTATTAGTGCCATGTAACACTAACATCAATAATGATCATCTAAACATACCTCAGCTTGGAAATGAAGATGTCAGTCTGCAGTACGCTATCATTGGCCTACACCACATGCTGGTGGGGAAGTTCTAGTCATGCTCCAGTGGGTGACATACTACTTTATGTGATCAGTAGTGGTTTTGGTCATCTCATATAAGAGTGCACAAAGTAATGTGAGTAATACCGAAAATCATTGAACTAGTGTAGCCAGCATAGTAAGGCCGCCCTATGTCTGTCTGTTTTCTTGCAGGTATTAAAACAGGAAAATGTGATACAACTTACTTCACATGTGAGATATATGGCTGGTGTCCTGTTGAGAATCCACAGGAAATCAGGTAATTAATAGTGCTGTAAAATCAAATTTACTTTAAAAGGTTTTAAATTGAATACAGGTTTTCAGTAAAGGGTAAGACTACAGTCACATGGTGTGGCTGCTGAAGTGGCCAAGTCCATGCACATCCATGCAATGGCTGCATGGTAACCAGCAAAACTGCTTGGTCATGACCACATGCATTTTTCTAATAGCTCAAAACAAAAATGCATTAAAATGCCTTGTGTAAACCCAGTCTTATGGTGTCTAGCGCACAGCTCTACAGAGTAGTTGTGGGGAATTTTATCCATGCCACCATTATAGAGTAGTAATATGAGACAGCCATTCCGCTCCTAGGCCTATGGTGCTCGCGCACAAGTTTCGATGCATATTAAAGCCTATGTTAGGGGTGGATTATGAAGGGAGAGGAAGTATATGAGAACCTGCACTTGTGAAAGCACCCTGAGGGTCCGGTCACATTGGACCCATTTTTATAGGAGATTCCACTACAGATTTTGCTGCTTTTTCGTAGCAGAAGTTACACTGTGCTTTGCTGTGGATTTCACCTTCTGCATTGCAAAGGGTGAAATCTACAAATTCACACCACAGGTCCATTTACACTGCAGATTTTTTCTGCAGCAAGTAAATGAATGTCTTAAAATCACATTCACTTGGCTGGTACTGTAAAATGCGGCATTTGGCGCTGGGGTAGGAAGAATGAACCTGATTATTCTACTATACAGGGATCATGCCCTCTCCCTTTATGAATCTATCTAAGACTTCTCCTCTCCTTTACTGGGGTGGGGGTTCAAGGGACTGGGTCGCTCTATTCTGTGGAGGTTCACTTGATTGAACAACCACCAGTTTAACATTTGCCACGTAGCCAGTATGTGACAAGAATACTCCTACTTAAAGGGTTTCTGTCACCAGTTTTGGGCATATAAAACAGGATGACATTTGCAATGTGCAAATGTCACCTGATGCCCAAACTGGTGATAATTTTTTTACTGGTGCCCCCGTTTTTGAAATAAATCATCTTTTGTTGTATGCAAATGAAGCTTACTAGGTGCAAGGGGCGGTTACCTCGCACCTAGTAAGCTCCGTTTGCCCACCCGCGGTCACGCCTACCTTCACTTGATTGACAGGGCCAGGCAGCTTGTTGGATCCTCTGCCGGCCCTGTGCTCCATTCAAATCCCGCGCCTGCGCCCTGCGGAATAAAAGCGGCGCAGGCGCAGTGAGCGGCGCTGGCCGCCGGGCTCCCGGCTACCTCACTGCGCCTGCGCCGATGACGTCATGTGTACTCTGACGTCATCGGCGCAGGCGCAGTGAGGTAGCCGGGAGCCCGGCGGCCAGCGCCGCTCACTGCGCCTGCGCCGCTTTTATTCCGCAGGGCGCAGGCGCGGGATTTGAATGGAGCACAGGGCCGGCAGAGGATCCAACAAGCTGCCTGGCCCTGTCAATCAAGTGAAGGTAGGCGTGACCGCGGGTGGGCAAACGGAGCTTACTAGGTGCGAGGTAACCGCCCCTTGCACCTAGTAAGCTTCATTTGCATACAACAAAAGATGATTTATTTCAAAAACGGGGGCACCAGTAAAAAAATTATCACCAGTTTGGGCATCAGGTGACATTTGCACATTGCAAATGTCATCCTGTTTTATATGCCCAAAACTGGTGACAGAAACCCTTTAAGGAAGTAAACTGGTTTATTGGGATTGCTGAGTGGTGTCCTCGGCAGTTCTACAGAAATTGACGGGAGCAGTGGTCATGAATGCACACTACTTGTTGTTGTAAGAGGTAGATGTCCTAGTTTATCATACATTTATCACCTATCCTGTGGATAACTGATAAATGCAATTTGGGGGACATCTCCTTTAAAATGCCATTTGACCTTGATAATGCCCATATTTTTCTGTTTTTTTTTTTTCTTTAGGAAAACACCATTAAATGAAGCCGAAAACTTCACACTTTTGATAAAAAATTCAGTTTACTTTAGCAAGTTTAATTTCTCACGGTGAGTGTATTTTTAATGGCAACATTTCCAATATATATAAAATTATGGAATCATTTCTCATCTGCCTATACACATTCAGACTGGTTAAAAGAAGCCTAAGACAGTAATATATATGTCTGGAAAATTGGCAAAAAAAGTCAGTTTAAGAGTTACATTTTGCACATTATATCAAGTTCAGGTTCTCTAGGCATTAAAGGGGTTGTCTCACTTCAGTAAGTGGCATTTATCATGTACAGAAAGTTATAGAAAAAAGCGTCAGCCTCTCTGGTGGACAGGACCATCAGTGGTGGTCGTGCTTGCACACTATAGAAAAAAGCGTCAGCCTCTCTGGTGGACAGGACCATCAGTGGTGGTCGTGCTTGCACACTATAGAAAAAAGTGTCAGCCTCTCTGGTGGCCAGGACCGTGGGAGCGCTAGTAGGCTAGTGCTTTTTCCTATATTGTGCAAGAACGGTCACCACTGATGGATTGCAGGGTGGTCTGTAACCATGGAAACGAGCAGTGTATAATGTGATAGAAAAATCAATCCAACCAGCAAAGGAAGCAATATTGATAATAACAATATATTAGTAAGTGGCTTGTATTAACTCTCTCTACATGATGGATGCCACTTACTGAAGTGAGACAACCCCTTTAAGTACATGAAGGAACAGTTGCTATAGCAATGTCCCAGATTTAGAAGATAGTAATGTACCTCCACATGTACAGGATAAGGATTATAGAAACCACATAGGAGCATGTTCTTGTAGACAGATTTTATTTTTACATAGAAAGTGCATATTCCTTTAGACTATGTATTTCAAATAAATTATCCTTGTTTCATTTTATGTTTCACTTTAAAGCACAACTTTACCTTTTGTGAAATTAAGGACTACTTGGACAGTTTAATTTTTTCTTCATTGAATTCATAATAAAAATTAAAGGGGTTGTCTTCTTCAGCAAATGGCATTTATCATGTATACAGAGTTAATACAAGGCACTTACTAATGTGTTGTGATTGTCCATATTGCTTCCTTTATTGGCTTGATTCATTTTTCCATTTACATTACACACTGCTTGTATTCAGGGCCATCGCTGCAGCGCAAGTATGAGGTGGCTGGGACTATGCTCATGTGTGTGCTTCCACGGTCCCGGCCACACAAGCATGACCACTGCTGCTGGATTGCAGGTTGGTTATAACCTCTGGAAACGAGCAGTGTATGTATGTGATGGAAAATAAATCAAGCCAGCAAATGAGACAATATGGATAATCACACTATATTATTAAGTGCCTTGAATTAGCTTTGTCTACGTGATGAATGCCATTTTCTGAAGTGAGGCTATCTCTGTAATTGCCCACTTATGTGTGTGGCAAAGCAGTGCCTAAAAAACTACAGCTGAGTCAGACAGCCTTCTTAGGGCTGAACTCAGACTTTTTACTACTACCTAGACTGCTACCCCTGTGAAGAATTCTATTGTGCTTCTATTCTTATTAGCGGGCTTATGTGGATGATGCAGCAGGCCGTTTCTAAATGGTTTAGAGGCATGCCTCCTTGAAGAAACCAGACTGTACCTACTGTACAAAAAAGGGTATTCCAAAGATAGACATTGATTACATATAGTCAGGATATGCCATCAGTGTCTAAAATGCCCATTAATCCTTACAACATAGACGCCAAACCGATAGGTAAATAGAATTTGTAGGGTTGGACCCTTTTGCACATACTGGCCAGGTTTTGAATGTGTTCAAATGGGTCACCTTTTTGGTGGCAAAGAAAACTGGAATGTATAAATGTACACCCTAGCATGGATAGACACTGATGTGGTTTTGGGTGTGAGTGAGTGTCATTTACAACCTTGGCCTGGGAGCCTCAGAGACACAATGATTCTCTGTAACTCAGTCTCCTCCTTTGATCTGTGTTCTTGATGTGTGGGGGTATTAAGGTGTAATATGTAGTGGACTTTGCAGAACATGGGACACACTCTTCTTGCATTGAACTTTTTTTTAATTAACTTAGGAGCAGGTTTACTTTTTGTTAGTACAATAGAGCCTCATTGAGGCTTGAGGCCATCACAGAAAGCCTCACCAGAGTCTGTCCACATCTAGACACGTCTGGCGCATCTGAGGGTCACCAAGGAGCCACCCTCTGTTGACACAGAAAATCAACAATAGAGCTTGCCTGTAACAAACACAGAACACAAATCCTGACAGTGGCTAGCACTACTTCTCCATTAACGGACTCCCACTCAACAATATTAATAAGGCAGTACCGTCGAATGAACAGTTCACAACAGTAGAATAACTCCAGTAGCTTTGCATTTGGAGCTCTTCTAGTTCTGTACTTATAAATCACCTTAAACTGATGCTTGAGTTGTAGCGCACAGCACGGGAACACTCACAGTGTATGGAAACAACACTCACTGTCTATATAAGTCCTTAACATTGGTAGTGTTAGCATACCTTAGGAGGCATTAGCATACATAGGAGCAGGAGGCTGCCACTGCCTTCCCTCCATTCAAACTGTCTCTCTTTCTGTCTGAACTCCTAATGCTCTGTTAAGAATGGACATTCACAAAAACGCATGTCAGTACTTCTCTGTAATGTCCTGAATTATCGCTTTTGAGTGACTGTGAGACAGTTACAAAGGAGATTTTCCTTGACTTTCTGTTTGTGCAGTGCATGGCAGCTAGTCTCCATCCACCATGGATGAGAGAGCTGCAAACCAGATATTTATCAAGCACAAAATTGGTAAAAATGTCAGATACAAGTCATGTAATGGCCAGAAATAGTGTTACACACACTGTACTATTGATTAATGCAAAGTTTGTTGAAAGCTCAGTGACACTTTAAAATCCACATTCTTCTTCTGTCTCTGTATTGTTACTATGCTTTGATCTTATTTTGAAAGGTCAAACACGAAGAAGACATCAGATGAAACTTATTTTAAGACCTGCAAATATGATCCAGTCTCCAGTCCATATTGTCCTATCTTTAAAATCAGTGACATGATTACAAAAGCTGGACACAATTTTAAAGAACTGTCATTTCTGGTATGTGGCCACGTTAAATATATATTCTGTATATGTGTATAGATAGTATATCTACCAGTGGTGGAATCTAAAAAATAGTCTAGAGCTCAAGAAATAAGGCCATAAGCCACTTATCATCCATGTTACAATGCTTAAGAATTTCAGTAGCTGCTATTTTTTTTTAAAGAGAACATCTATCGGAATCATAGTAATATGCAATAGAATAAGAGATACCGTGCACTACCAATACTGACACCCACATTGATTCTTCCTGTCACTAATAAGGCAGATATCGATATTGAGTATTACCTTACTGTAGATACTGCATAAGTGGCTGGTGTCTTTCTCTCTGCAGCCACAGACTCAGGGGGTATATCAGTCCGGTTTCTAAGTCTTGGAGCGCTCCCCGCCATTTGAATAGCTCACGCTCACGTGGGGCGACTATTGACGTCACCAACAGAGCTACAGGTAGTCGTATGTGCCAGAAACCTTCCAACGCATTTCGAACAGTCCGCTGTTCTTCATCAGGGAATCTGCCTGGCTCTCATAGACACCTCCCTTTATACCCTCACAATCTGGGTTTAACCATTCATTCACCACCTCTAGTATCTACAGAAAACATTTTTAATGCGAACTAGCATACTAACTAGTGTACCTGCTCTATTATTTTATTATATTATCCACTATTTCCTTAAATATCGCTAAAAAATAAATATATGATTTAATCGAATGCAAACAATTCTACTTCTGTATTCAAGCCTATAGGTTCTAATGAGTTAATATTGAAGATCCATTTTGTTTCTGTCTCTAGGAATCATTCATTGTAAGTTCACTATAGATAACGGTAAATCTGTGCTGTTGTAAGGGGACCTATATTTTAATCTACTTACAACCTTCAATCCTGCCACCCCAGGGGAGACAAGAAATCATGCCCAAACACAGAATGTAAAAAATACAAAAGTTTATTAAAGACCAAAATAGTAAAAATAAAATAATAAAATACATCAATATTGAATATACATCCAGGGAATAGTCATAAGGTTACAATAACCTATAAATGCTGTATGGAATCACAGGTCCCAGGGCTCCTCCCCTTCCCCACCCCCAAACAGAATAGAATACATGTCCACATGTATGAGTCAGAGAGCTCATATAAATGTGAGTATAGAACACTAGCCTATATATGTAAGTACCCCTAGTCTCCAACCAAGGACATTCAAAAATAAACAACAGCCGGGTAAATTAGCTCATACAAATAAATAACATCCATCTCTCAGCTCACTTATGGACATGATCGGGGGAAGCAAGAGACACCTGGTGACCAGAAACACCTCGATGTGCGTTTCTCCCTCACAACTTCGTCAGGAGGTAAAATAACCATTGACCTGGCGTCTCTATATACCAATTCTTGGTATATAGTATGGTATATAGAGACGCCAGGTCAATAGTTATAGTCAATAGTCAGAAGTTATTTTACCTAAAACCGAAGCTGTGAGGGGAAACGCCTATCGAGGTGTTTATGGTCACCAGGTGTCTCTTGCTTCCCCCGATCACGTCCATAGGTGAGCTGAGAGATGGATGTTATTTATTTGTATGAGCTAATTTACCCGGCTGTTGTTTATTTTTGATCCCATTTTTGTTTCTAATCTAAAATAATGTTATTCTGTGCAATATAGTGTGTGCTCAGTATGTCAATGCATGGAGTAGGCACAGCCAGGGTTAAATAATCCTGGCTCAGCCCATTTAGGAGGTTGCTGGGTGGTGGCTGGCTCTACCTCTAGCTCTAGAGAGTTTTAAGGAGTCTGATGGAGAGCTTGAAGGGGGTAGGGAGCAGACACTATGTGCACCACTCCACAGGCATCCAGCTTCAAGAATCCGGAGACTAACAGATCTCTGTGGGATCATCTGCTTCTGCTACAGCCAGAGAGAATACAGGAATACTTGTTTAGTGCACACGTTAGAATGTTTGTTATTGTACTAAGTGTATCTGTTCACTAACTGTAGTACATCTGTTTGCCTGTACAAGTTGTATTACCAGTCTTCACTCACCAGCACAGCCACTGCGTTCTGTTCCAGGTTTTTGATGCCCCACTCTCTGAAAACCTCTGCCACTCTGAAGTGTGTATATTGGATGTGTCATTTTAGCCTGAAATGAGGAAATAGCTTTTGACTGTTATGAACTTCTATAAACATTGGCTTATAACTTGTTACACCCTTTTTTAGAGCCTTTGTTTTGTATTTGTTTGGTTATTTGTTTCCATACCACGACTGAGTGCCAGGTAATCAGTATTAGGCTCCATTCACACGTCCTGTTTTTCTTTCCTGATTCGATCCTGATTTTTTCAGGACCCATTGAAATAAATGGATCCAGATCAGGATCAGGATCAGGATCGAATCAGGAAAGAAAAACAGGACATGTGAATGGACCCTTATACTATGTAAATTTCTACTGCTGTTCTATTTTTTTTTTACATTTTGTTTGTATAATTTTAGCTAGCTTTACATTTCTTTCACCAGGTTATTTAGAAGAAGCATACCCCCAAAAAGCGAATAATTATGAATGATATTCATGAAAATATATTTCAGGGTGGAGTTGTAGGAATTGACATTATGTGGAACTGTGACTTGGATCAGTCGGGAAGCTCCTGTAAGCCACAATACTCATTCAGACTGCAAGACAGGAAAAACAACTTCCGGTAAGTTTTTCTATATACTTAAGTACATGGTGATATCTAGAACAAATGTGCATCAGGGTTGTCCAACCTTTTTGGGCCAAGGGGATACATTTTTAAAGACTTACTAGGATGAGTAAATAAGTGCACATGCTGTGACGTGCTGGCTGAAAAGTTATGACCACAATTTTAAAGATGTCCCTCTAGTATGAGAGTTTGTGTGGCAACCTGCAGCCAACCATATATCTCAGGAATCCTACAGGAGGCGCAGCTCAGTTGCCACTTCCTCTTATTTTCAGAGATATTGTAAGGAGGTGGGGGGGGTAGAAGGGGTTATAAGGCATAAAAAAATTATAAAGGACAGTTTTAATGTATTATTACTTTGCAGAACAGCAACTTATTACTGGGACCGAGAGAGCCGTGAATATAGAGATCTCTTGAAACTCTATGGGATCCGCTTTGAGATATCTGTGACTGGAGAGGTTTGTGTTTACGTCTCAAAGGGGTTGTCCCATGAAGAATATTGTTCAGCAATTTACTAACATTATTTTGAGAAGATTTGGGGATATAGGAATAAAAAAAAGGCTGTATTTAAAAAAAAGTTTAGAATAATGATGGCATAAAAAAGTAGCAAATTATGGTGCACACCATATATGTGCCATAATTTGCTACTTTTTAAGCTTAGCACTTTTCCAAATTGTAGAGAAAAGGGTGTGGCATAGTGGGAGGGGCTTCACACAGCCCGCTGGATTCACTATAATTTCACCAGCTACAGCTGAAGTTTGTGCCAGTCAGCCACATTGAAGGGCAGAGATAGACCTATCTCATGCCAGCGCAGGGAGATGAGAACTGGAGTAGGGATATGCCAGTCGTAATAAATGTCCCTCAATGTGGCGTCAGAAAATGATCTATTGTTTAAATCATGTTTTTATGTTTAACATATTTCTAAATAATTTTTGATGTTATTTTTAATTTTCCATGTCAATATTTATATTTCTACAAAAAACATAAAATCTTGCAGTTTTCACACTGGCCAATAAGGCTGATAATAGGTGCCACTTCTTGGTCTGTACAGATCACTTTACTATATTTATCTGCTTATCTATTGTGATAGTCCTGCCTGTAATGATATCACCTCTGTGTATAGATAAGACAGGATCCACCATTTACAATAGGTGATTGTCAAAGCTTTTCTATTCTTTCCTTGTACAATGACCTCTGCACAGGTCACAGAGCATGCCTAGAAACCTCTTCCATAGACGTCAATCAGGTCCCCGCCTCTCCATTTTGTCTATGGCCCATAGTCAATGCAATATTCTTAATTCTTTCTAAAGGCTGTTAAGAACAGCTCAGGAAAGATGGCCACCATAATCATGTTCAGGAAATAGAATAAAAAAATCAGCAATTAGAAAATAAAAACAGATTAGAGAAAAAGGATATGTCTCGTTATCAGTTTTAACTGGCAGAAAAAAAAATTGGTGATACACTTCCTGTAACTATTAACAATATTGTTTGTGGGACAACCCCTTTAACCCCTTCCAGCACCGTACTAGTATGGCGCTGGGCGTTTGTTTAAAGATGGCGCCCGCTCCTCAACAGAGCGGGCGTCATGGCCACGGGTGAACTGCTGATTTATACAGCAGACACCCGTGGCTGATGTCCGCGACCAGCAGTAATGACGATCGCAGACATTTAACCCTTCGGATGGCGCAATCAATCCTGACCACGGCATCCAAGGGCTTAAAACACTGGAAGCGCGCGCTCCGCGTGCCGATCGGAGGAGCCGGAGCATGTGTGCAGCAGCCCCGTCATAGTGAATGACAGGAGGCTGCTGCATAGACTTTCCTATGGAGCCCTTCTGTGTAATAGGGCTCCATAGGAAAGCAGTAAAATCCTCATAGACTCCAATGATAATGCATTGGAATCTATGATATAAGCAATCAGATGAAAAAAAGCGTCAAAATAGCCAAAAAGTCCTATACACCCCAGAATGGTATCAATGAAAAGTTCATATCGCCCCGCAAAAAATGAGCCCCCATACAGCTCCGTACACATAAATACCAAAAAGTTATGGGGTTCAAAATATGTAGACGAAAAAAAAATAAATTCCAACTATAATTATTTTATCACTATCAAAACGCAAGAAAAACTATACATATTAGATCTCGCCGGATTCGTACTGACCTTTAGAATGAAAGTAACTGGTCAGTTTTAATGCACATCGAACGCCGTAAATAAAAAACCCGTAAAACTATGGTGGAATTGCGTTTTTTTTTGCAATTTCACCCAGTTTGGAACTTTTTTCCCGCTTGCCACTACATCATATGCAATATCAAATGGTGGCGTTGGAAAGTACAACTTGTCCCGCAAAAAAAAAAGCCCTCATACAGCTATGTGAACAGAAAAATAAAAAAGTTATGGCTGTATGAAGGCAGGGAACGCAAAACGAAAACGGAAAAAAAAACACTCCGGGGCTGAAAGGGTTAATAAAATAGCGCCACGTTTTGATCTTGTTTTTCCAGTATAATTATATTTTGACTTTCATATTCAGGCAAGAAGGTTTGGTCTAGTCCCAACAGCCATAAGTCTTGGAACTGGGTGTGCCTTCCTGGGTGCAGTGAGTAATTATTATTGGCATGATATCAAGCAGGCATGCGTTGAAATTTTTTGGAAATTATCTTTACAATATGTATCCATACAACATTGTTCTGTTATGTGATAATGTGCAAATGAGGCCTTAGGCTACTTTCATACTAGAGTTAGGTTTGTCCGGCAGGTTGTTCTGGCAGAGGAACGACCTGCCTATCTGCAGTAACACATGTGCTGCTGGAAGTCCGGCCCCATTCGCTATAATGGGTACAGGCCGGAGGTCCGGCCACAGTGTGGCAAACATGCCAAGAGGCGGACGGACAAATACCGCAGCATATATAGTGTTTTAACACCTAGTGTTTTACATGCTTAGCATTTAGAGAAAAGTATGTGCTCCCTGTGATGTCACTTTTCTCTGCAAAGCTATATGGGGAAAAAAAATGGTAAAAAATGCAGTGCAAAAACGCCATAAAAAAATGGCAAACACATAATGTTATTTTGAAAAAAAGAAACAACAATGGAGGTCTGTGGGAGAAAAGCTATAGGGAAAAAACTCAATTTGAAAAAATACCATTGATTTAAAAACGCACATCAAGGGTGAAAAAAATGCCACTTCAAAAAAAGATCCATTTGCCCTGCATTTAATTTTTCCCATAATCTTTGTTACAACCATTTGGACCTAGGGTTTTGGCTAAAAATGCAGAAAAAAAACACCAGCAAAATAAAAAAGCACCAAAACCCAAAAATGCTACAAAAAAGCCCTAAAAATTCTATGTATGACACCAACCACAGACTGCAATTTCATTATATGTTATTTAATTTTGACATATTATATGTAAGCAATGCGTTTTTTTTTTATTTTTGTCATTGCTATAATTTAATTGATATCGTAGAATAATTTTTTCCTTTCTGCGGTAGATTACACTTCTATGTGACCTGATCCTCTTGTATTTGAACAGCAAGGCTGACTTCTATTGGTATTGCAAGTATGAAGAGGTAGGTAAAAAGTCATACTAAGCTGATAATCTAATGTGTATGGTGCATTCCCAGTGTTGAGGATCAGATATAATATACAAGAATCAAGTATGAATTTCAATAAACACGTAATCCTTAGAAAAGCTGCAGGTTACCAGGCAGCTGCTTATACAATTGCTGCAAATTTGGACATCTGTATTTTGAACTGGTAACAAATTACAACCACAAAAAACAAATTCAAATTCTTGTGGTATGATCCCACAAAATGGTGTATGTAAGTAATGAAGGGGTACTCAGCTATCTCCGGAATTCCCATAGAAATTAATGGAGAGGCCGCACGCACATGTACGACCAACCACTCCATTCATTTCAGTGGTGCTGAAGAGAGTCGTCGTGAATGTGGGGGTCCTACCGCTGGGATCTAATAGTTATGTCCTCTCCAGTGGATATAGGATAACTTAATCTAACTGGAATACCCCTTTAAACTGTTCCATCTTACAAAAAGACTGACACACATAATGTGTATTTGTGCATATTTTATAACATTGTGTTTGAGTTCTGTTGTATTAAACTTCGAATACACATAACAAAAGACTGGCTAATCCTTGGTTGATCAGTCATTCGGACATTTGATTTATACAATCTATATAAAAAGGACTTAGAGACCATGTGGAAAGACCAGGGGTATATTTTTTAGAAGTAATCAAAGGATTTTTATAGGAGGGATTTTAAGTTTGTTGGTGCCAGCAGTGGAGAAGGCAAAATAGTACTCAGGAATGTATTCATGATTGATAATCTTGGTGGTTAAGAGGTGGAAGTGAGTAAATTACACCTATAATTTAGTTTTAATAAATGTTTATAGGGATCCAAGCTCTGTTTTCTCACACAGTCTTCCAAATCCCCTGCTTCCCTTCACACAGACATAGAGTTGCAAAATAAAATTCTGTTTACCTGCTGCCACCATTAGGGGGAGCTCAATGCACTGGGTTTATACAGGTTCATACATGTATTTTCGTTCTGGCCGCTTCTCGGCAGGGGTTGCCGTGCTGTGGCTGGATCCGCGGCCCGCCGCCATTACAGTGAATGGGGCCGGAGCATAGTTCCGGCCCCACATGTGCACCTGCGGCAGCACGGATCCGGTGGGCTGTTCTCCAGCCGGAACAGCCTGCTGGAGTCCAATGCCGCAGGTGTGAAAATAGCCTAAGAACAATCCTTTATCAGGCTTCATTGTTCCTGATTCTATTCATGGGCAATCTAACAATGGACTGCATGAGTCAGATATTAGGCTAAGTGGATAATATTAATATTACTAATAACAATAATTGTATTGTGGCAATAACCTAATATGATAATCTGAAAGATACTGCTTAGTCCTGTGGTGATCACACTTGATGAAAACAAACTTGTTTTATTCAGAAAATTGTATTCATTTTGTGTTTTATATTGTATCTTCATTTAGGCTAAACCACCAAAGAGACAAGAAGCTTCAGAACCAAATCCATTAGAAAATATAAACGTAGACTGAAGATGACCAGGAGCATTTTCTGAGGCTTTCTTTATTAATGTAAATGCACACGATAATCTTCCATTGTGCTGGGATAAAGGATTTATTTTTTAATACCATGTTGCCTAAAGGCCCCTTTACATGTGCGGACAATCTGGGGCAATTATCAGGATATCCTGTGTAAAGGTGTTGCCGATCACCAACAAGCCTTAGCTGGTCAATGTCCCATTTATAATCTGTATAAACAGGGATCTTCTGCCTAGAAACAATGACTCTGTGTGGGGTCAAGTATCCCCCCCCCCATACAGGAGAGGTGATTACTACATGTAAATACGGCTTTCACCTAGTCTAATGAATAGGCGATTATCAGGAGCGAATGGTTCGTTCCCAATAATTGCCTGCTTGTTTTCCCAATATAAAGGGGCTTTAACTCAGTTTAAATGAAAAGCTTAAAAGTTAGCTAGTATGAAAGCACACATTACTGTACAGTGTTAATATGATTTTCACATTTTGTGTGTCAGTATGTAAAGAGGACCTGTCCGTGTTTCCCATAAAATAAATATGGAACATTTTTTCTTAGACCTCTGTTTTGTGCCATTCCTCTGTTTTCCTCCTAGAAATGTACTATGGCACTGCCCAATGACTGCTGACAGTATTGGCAGAAGGACGGCAGCATCCCAATTCCAAAAAGGCTTTTCTTTATTCAAGTGGGTTCCATAATAGTTGTACAAAAATTGTGGCCATTAGGAGGGCCAATGCAACGTTTCGGCTAGAATCTAGCCTTTATCAAGCATATTACACCGTGTGATTTCAAACTTTAAATAGTACATACAACTCCTCCTCTCATCTGTGTACACCAATCAGTGGGTTCAATTAGTTATGCTAAACGATAGGTTTCAAACACTCCACCAATGTGGAGGGTTAACCTCATAGTGTTCACTCCCACTCACCTATCCTAGAGCAGACATCATAATTCACCTGTGCAGGTCATCTGACAGTCCCCCATCCTCGTGCGCACATCTCCAGAGCCTCTCCGCTGTTAACCTGCGCATGTCTGTAGGATCGTACTGACCCTATCCCGCATCCCACTTTAGCATATCTGGCTCATCCCCCATACGTCATCAGATCATGTGACCGCTCCCGGTCATCTGTTCAGGAAGAAACCTTCCCATTATGTCCGTGATGGGGAACTCAACACAGTGTCTCAGTTGTCATAGAGACCTATCCTACCAATCGATATTATTGGCTGCGTTCAGCGCAATCATGCGCATTGACCCTGCAGTCATCTACCAGGTTAACACTATATTTAGGTCCCTTTGTTATATATCTCTTGCCATTTACTGTGTTATATATATTGATAGTTTCCACACCCAAATTGGGGGGGGGGCACATTATATTAGCTATATTTAATCTTCTATTCGCCGTAAGAGACGTGCACACTGGATGTCGGTCTCCCAATGTCCATCTAAAATACAGAAAAAACAAACACACAATATTATCCCAATGGCTTATAGAAGAAGACATCATGCAATTAGTCCAAGTTACTCACATTAAATTCTATATTCATCCCATACGGTTGTAGGGCCTTCAAATTGAAGATCCACCTTAATTCTTTTTTTCTTAGTAATTTCTCCCTATATCCACCTCTCCTCAGAACTTCCACGGAATCAATGACACGGAATCTCAATTGGTAAACTGAGTGTCCATTCTCAATAAAATGCTTCGCTACTGGTTTCTCAATCATTTTTTTCCTGATTGTACTTTTATGTTTATTAATTCTTTCTCTAATTTCCATCGTCGTCTCCCCGACATAGATCATACCACAAGGGCACACTATCATATAGATTACATACTGGGACCTACATGTAAAGAATCCTCTAATATTAAATATCTCTCCCGTATAGGGATGTGCAAAGGTATCTCCCTTGATCATGTTGCCGCAATTGCAGCAACCTAAGCAAGGGAAATTGCCCATCTTCTTCGGGTCCAAAAGTCTTTGTCTCTCCACCTGTGTTCCACCAACGTCAGACTTCACCAGTCTGTCACGTAGATTGGCATTCCTCCTATATGACATTAATGGCTGTGTTTGAAAGTCACCCACATTAGGTAATCCTCTCTGTAGAATATGCCATTCCTTTTTCAGAATATTAGCTATTTTTCCGCTGCACTCACCATAGGTGGACACAAATGGAATCCTGTCGACCTTATTCAATCCCCTCTCCTTTCTTAATAAAGTGGTCTCCCTCAAAGTTTTTTTCTTTCTTCTGTCCTTGATAACAATCTGCGGGGATACCCTCTAGCCATAAATTTAGAACACATTTCTTCTACACGTTTATCAAATGTGCTGTCATCTGAAACTATCTTTTTCACTCTCAATAATTGACTCCAAGGGAGTGATTGTACCATACTATGGGGATGATTGCTATCATACAACAACACATTAATTTTTATCTTACCCATCAAATATTGATTTGTCCTTCCTACTGAGGCCTAACTAGTCAGAACAAATAGATGCGCAGAATGAGCAGGAATATAAACATATAAATTACACATTCTACTGAATCTTTTCCCATAAAACTATATATCCATCTGCTCAGCTCCTCCTGCTATATAACATACTGCCTGCATCTTCAACACCATTTTCAACATAACAGGTTCCCTTTAAAGCTTCAGAGAGGTCTGTGAACCTGCCCCCCAACTGTGCCTCACCAACAAATGGGGCACCTCACAGTTTGAGGTTAGAAATCTGTCACCACTACTGAGAAGTTCTGGAGACTTTAGGTTTTAATTCTGCAACTTTCATGAACAGCAAAGTGTGTGGTGATTATGGCCATTGCCAGTAATATCTAGAATACTGAATAATCAGTTTATAGAGAATTTAATACTTTAAATGTATAGGGCGCATTCACGTGGCTGTATCTGATTTGGTTCCGCAAAATCCGGATACCAGCTGCGTGCATCCTGCATTTACCACAGGCTCTATTCTAGAAATAGCTACATGTTCTATAATTTGAGGACAGTACGCAGATGACATCCGTGTGCCATCCACATGTTTTGCGGCCCTATACAAATAAATGGGTCTGTGTGAAATATTTAAAAAATGCGGATCGGATGCAGACCGCATGAATGAAGCCTTACATAACGGAAAAGCATTTATTATTATCCTCTTTTGCTAGAGGATAAAAACAGAAATATGGACGGTAACTCTTCTGTGGCTAGGAAGCAAACCTGAGTTGCTTTTTTTCCTTGTTCAGGTAAACACAGATATACTTTAGGGTTTTTTAGTACACTATGGACTATATATTCAGGAAAATTGACAAAAAAACATTTTTAAGAAGTTCAAATAAATACAACTCACAGTTTTTTGCAATCTTCCAATATTCTTTGTTGGGTCAATGACTGGTAAATTGCATTCTGGGAAGAACGGTGCTCTATATGCCAAGCACTGTACAGCGATGTACAGTTATTAGTTGTTACATAGTTAAAGAGTTAATACGGTTAAAAAAAAAACATAAGTCCATCAAGTTCAACCAAGGGATAGGTGGGGACGTGAATCCCAGAAGGAAGTGAGACTCAGATTTCTACACATTTTCATAACCATTAACGTCATTTATTTTGAACTTTTTGTGAAAAAGACAAAACTAGTTGATTACTTCCAATGACAACCAGCAAGAGACTGACTGCGGCTCTGGACTATAACAAACACTGGAACTCAAGATCCTGATCTGTGGTTGCAGAGACGTCACTTTTAATGTCGATTGTGCAGACGTATTACTGTGATGTGCAGGTGTGAGGTTTTAAACAGGAGCACATAAAACAGATGGATTTCCGGACTGTTACTTCTCAAACATGACACAGTTTATTTAAAATTAGTTTGTAAGAATTTTGTTACATTAATTATAATACTATAAATATAACCAGTAATCGAGCTGTTTTCTTTCCAGACACAGGAGTACGACCACACGGCACAGTTGTGTCGCGGTCACTCTACGGTTAGGGAACGCATGATGTTTCTGCATGTATAATCACTTACAGTCCGTTGTCTGAACTGTTGTGAATTTTTCTGGTTCTTTAGAATTCTGATAACTTCAAATAGTAATATATGTGGTAAAATACGTTAAACATATACCACAAGCAGGTGGGCATGTTTCACATGCAGTCGACAGCTCGTACAACAGGTGCAGTGACAGGTCTGTCTCACAAACCTATTTCCCGATTGGCTTCTATTGGGAAATGAGACGTTGCAGTTCCTAACACACAACTGCACTATGTGGCCGTACCATTACATTTTCACAATTAGCCTTAGGCCATTTTTTCACATCTATAATACAGCCACATTTTAGCATCCATATCATGGCCGTAACATGCGGAATTTCTGCACTTGAACCATGCTAAGATCACAACAAGGTTCTATGGTGATCTAAGTTAAAATCACCCACCGGAGGGCCATGTATTGCAGCTGTTTATCCATACTGTATTACACAACTGTTAAGGCTGAGTTCACATCACTGTTCAGCCTTTCCGTTCTCCTGCTCCATTTAGGAGCAGGAAAACGGAAAGGACGAATTTGGCACATAACTGAGCCGAACAGAACCTAAGGACCCCATAGACTATAATGGGGTCCGTTAGGTTTCCGCTCATGGGAAGATTTTTAAAAGCGGAGACAAAAGTCCTGGCTGCATTACTTTTGTGCTGCAAAATCTTCTTCAGAGCAGAAATCTAACGGACCCCATTATCGTCTATGGGGTCATTAGGTTCCGTTCGGCTCAGTTATGTGTCAGGCCCGTCCTTTCTGTTCTCCTGCTCCTACACAGAAAGGCTGAATGCTGATGTGAACGAAGCCTAACCCTTCCATAAACAGTGGAATAGGCACAAAATGAGCACTGATTGTCACCATCAAAATAATAATAACCAGCCTACTAATAACTGTAATTATCATTTGTATTCTGAAATTCTCAGCCAGAGTATTCCTCTTGTGCCATAATACCCTAATATTTCCAGACTCTTCATTATATAAATATATCCGCCATCATGATACAGCTGCAGCGCTGACCTTACAATGCTATCTATGACCTGTTATTAGATTACTATGCATGTATGGCGCACTGTATGTTGGCATTTCCCTTGTTTGGCTATGTCACTTAAAGGGAACCTGTCATCTCCAAAAAAAAAAACCCTGAACTAGAGTAAGCGGTGTATAGTGTAAGTGATGCCGAATTCGAATATGTAAGTTTTATCTTCATACTCGCTTCCATCTTGACGCTGTGCTCCCACAAACCAGCAGTAAAATGCACTCACTGGACTCCAGTGCTCACTCACATAATGGAGAGGACTCAAAGAAGAGTCCTGTCAATGCATTTTACTGCTGGTTTGTGGGAGCACAGCGTCAGAATGGAAGTGAGTATGAAGATAAAACTTACATATTCGGATTCAGCATCATTTACACTATAAAACGCTTACTCTAGTTCAGGGGGGTTTCGGAGATGACAGGTTCCCTTTAAGTGCTCTACATTATGTTACATCTGAGTGTATGGCACTGTCAATTGGGCACCATTGCTATATGATTACTTGTGGATTGCAGGGCTGTACATCATATGATATATATGGAGGGCAACAGCAGAGGGTACAGCCATTTGTTGAATTGCAGCAATGCATTCATATGGTCAGTGGGAGACACTGTATTGTAAACGTACTGAACATCTCCAGTTTGGCACTGACTGGCATACAGGTTTTCATAAAGGCGACCTTTAAAAATTCATCAGTGTTAATAACAAGTTTTTGGTGCAATTATGATTTTTACACCTTTGTGCTTTTGTGAACCATGTTTATCCCTATATTCAAAAAGTTCATTTCTAGACATTTTTACAACCTTTCATCATAATAGTAAAATGATTAAGAGACACAAAAATATGTTTTTAAAGCCTTAAAGCCCTGAGAATTTGTGTCTGAAGTACAGATCATTAAAAGGAACCTTCATTTAATAAGTATTCACAAAAATATTCCGGTGATGATTCAGTGCCAACTATTTTAAAGGTTGTTTAGTAAAATATGGTAAAAATGTTAATAAGCTACAGAAAAAAGTTTTCTAGTGGTTCTTGAATTTTAGAACTCTTTATGGATCAGAAGGTCCCAAGTCGAAGGATGATTGTCTCGCCGTTCTCTGGTCTGTAATCAGCGATACCTGGAATAAAAGCTGTTATTTAGTGTGATAATGTGGATAGTAATACAAAATTATGTGATGCAAAAAGTAAAACATCCTGAATACTCCATGAGCACTCCATATATTTCAATCTCATCCCATAGGGGAAAATGTATCATTTGAAGCCATTTTTTCTTGAGTCTGGGTTGGTGTACTTTATGCTACTTTTATTTATCAAATGTTGCATGTTGTTTGATAAATCTGTCTTATCCTTAAACCTAACACTTGTCTAGAAAAGTTCCTCCAGTTTTCCTTCTCCACCCTCCTACGGGAGTGTGATTGCTACATTTTTTGCGACTTATTAAAAAAAAATCTCAATGATAAATCTGGAGTGGAACTCAATCACATAGCTAACCATGCCCACTTTCCTACCCATTTTTCAAAACTAGAGTGAGTGGTCTAAACATGCAAAAAGTCAGAAATTTTTTGTGTAAGTGAGCCCAAAAAGTTGCAAAAGCTAGCTTTATAAGCAGTGTTTTAGAATAAGGAATATTGTGCATCCAAAACTGTTATTGTACTGACCCATTTTAACTATGTGCCCATTTTTTCCCAATCCTACATTTCTGGATTTCTCAGTGGGTCAGATTCTCAACCTTCACATTTTCAGCTCATGAATGCTCACTACTGATTGCTTCAAACACATGTGCCAATAATTGTGCGGATTCTAGATTACTAGAAAGTATTTCCTTGATTTTCTGTAATATACAGTAAAACATTTTGAAATCCTGGGTGAAAATATATCAGTAGACCGAGTGGGGACTTACCTTGTGTTAAGGAGATATTTGGCTCCTTCAGGAGCTGCCAGTAACCTGCCACATTATTCACTGTGGTGAGGAAGGGTCCATGCAAAGTATTTTTGGTTTCAAATCTAGGGGAAAGAATATGGAAATACTGTTACAAGCTAAAAAACATACAACCAGATTTACTGTTAAACCAGGCATAATGCCTTGTAGGGCTAGTTTTTTTCATTTAAAGTTTTATTTTACATTTTTTACACTTTTTTGTTTGAAGTCCACTTGATTCTTGAAGATTCAGTTGGTCTGATGGCTGATGACAGTAGTCATCTATTGCAGTGCATTGTAATGTCAGTTTTACACTAACATTTGACCTGATCAGATCCTGGCAGGCAAGGTCTCTGGACTGCCATGGCAACCATCGGGATGCTGTCATCACATCATGGCACCTTGATGGGGTACAGAGGTCATTACTGACCTCGGCATGTAAGGGGTTAAACTGCCTGAATCAATGCCAACCCCAGTCTCGGCCATTGCAACAATGTCAGCTGTATGCTACACAACTGTTTAGCCATATCGCCTAGCCCTGTCAGTCAAGAAAGACAAAAACGACTTGTATGCCCTGCCCCCTTTTAAGCCCCACTCTTCACTGAATAGCATCTGAAGGTGGAATAGATAAGCAGAAGTTTAACCCATATGTACCCTGCTGAATTCTTATAAGAATTTTTTTCAGGGTCATGCAGAAAATGCTGACAAACAGTGAGAGCAACTATATTTCATGGTCACTTCATTTCTAGGTTTCATGTTGCCTTCATACCTAACCTTGATTCACTCCTTTATATTATTATACATATCTATGGAATGCCGATAAAGGAACTACACTAAAGTAACACAGATACGTGCAGGGGCAAAGCTATAGGGGGTCACAGCGGTCGCAATTTCCACACGGCGCCCCTTGCCAGTGCCGCAACAGCAATTATGTATCGCCATCCTCATGACAGCAATACAGTTTGATGCTGAGGCAGGGCACAGGAATAATGTCTCCCTGCCCCACCTTTCCCTCTGATAGACTTCAGGCCTAGTGCCTGTAGCTTATCAGGAGCCAGCAGGGGTGGCACAATGACGTAATCATCATCACGCCGCCTGACTCTGGAAGTATGCAGCTCAGGAAACAGGCCAGAAAAGGGCCTGAAAGTATTTCAGTTCATTGTTTTTTATTTGGCAACAACCTGTTGGGCCACCATGGAGGAAGCACTATGGGTACACTAAATAGGGGTATTTTGTACTGGTACACATAAAGGGGCATGTTCTTGTACTGGCACACATTATGGGGGCACTGGATCTACAGGGGGCATTTTTGTAGTGTCACACAGAAGAGGGCAGTTTTTGCATTGGCGTGCATTATAAGGGGCATTTTTTAGATTTGCACACTTTATAAGGGGGTATTTTTGTACTGGCACACATTGGGGGCGATTTTTCTACTGCCATAAAGAGAATTATTACTACTAGGGGACTATAGGGAACATGATTATTAGCATGGGCACAATGGGGGCATTATTACTTTAAGGGGCACTGCTAACAGTAAGTGCACTCTGGCAGATAATTATTTCTATTGGTGGGACTTTCGGGAGCAGTATTACTGTGGGGGGCACCCTAGCACAGTGTCAGCTTATTTTTAGGGAACATTATGTTTACTCTATAAGTATCAGACACACTTTTTGCCGGGTGCCAATAATTATTGAAGGGGGCACTATCTGCATGGTACTAGTATTTTCAGGGGCATTGTTTCTGCAGTATAGAATTGGGGGACACAGTATTGGGGGTGGCAGGATGGGATGTTGGAAAAGTAAGATGTCTGTTTGTCAGACTCTGCAGAGACAACATATGGCTAAAATAAATCATCATGGCAGTCGCTTGAAAGGAGACAATGAGGAAAGAAAAAGTCTACATCAGAGGAGACGTCAATGGATGTAAGAGTTATGTGGCACTGTATTACCCTGTGTTTTGTAGAGCTGTATGTAATGTTTTCCAAGTATGTCTAACAGTTTGGCTGGAGGGAAGGGGTTAGGTTGAGAATTTGACATGGGGGGACATTTTCAACTTCTGCCACAAGCAACAAAGAGGCTATGGAAGCACTGAGGGAAAGGGGGCCCAAGGTGCCCTCTTGCACCAGGGCCCATGAGCCTTTAGCTATGCCCCCGGACACAAGGAAATATATTTAGGAACTTACGAAAACTTAGAATTTTGCTTTTGAGCAGTCTTCATGATATCTAGAAGTGAGGAACGTGATGGGACCTCAATCATCTCATTGAAATTCTGTCCTTCTACCATCAGCCGTACGTGAATAAATTCTTCACCAACAACAACATCGTGGAAAGTGGGTGAACTAGGGATTAAGAAAGGATTGCCTAAAGAGAAAAAAATGTGGACCATTGGTTAATACTGTCTAGGTTCAGAGAGTGGCCATTTAATCAAGGCTGGAAATATCAATAACCTAACTATAAAGACCAAGGTATTGAAGATATTCTCCATTATAATCCTGACTAAAAGACATATAGCCAAGTATTGTTCACCTTATTATTACAGTTATGTTACAACTTGACACCCATAATACCAAAGGCATACCATCATCAGATGTTTCAGCAGCCAGACCAGCTAATTGCTGGAGCAGCTTCATTCTGAAAAGATTTTTCAAGCTGAGACAACCCTTTCAATAAAGTCAATCATATCAAGCATCTTTTACTTACTTATTGTGTTTTCACAGTCCACATTAGCCACATCCAGATATGATTTTTGAAACAATACAGGCAATAGCTGAGACATCATCATAGGGTTTGAGAACTTTCCTTCTTTCAGTCCATCCATCAAGGCAGTTATTGATTTGGAACATATATCTTTATCCCGTCTGCCTCCCAGTGCTGAAAGAAACTGATGAAGAGGGGTTAGATAGCATTAACAGTGTAGTGTAGTTGCAACTTTAGATTCAACTTTTGATTCCTTTTTTTTATATAATTTCTATCTATACATATTTTATTTCTTGGACTGTGTGACATTGCAGACCAGCATTTTCGACATATTACTTATCTCCTGGATATATGTATTCCGGGTTTATCAGTGATAGACTTGCAGACAGATGTGGCCTCTTTTCTTAAAGGCAATGTACACCTTTGGAGGCAATATTTTTATTAGTGCATTGTACTCATTATGAGGTAAAAATCATTTTTTCAGTTGGTCTTTATTACAAATATGGAGCCCTTTTCTCTGTACAGAGCTGAGATGCTCTATTAGCAGGATCTGAATTTTCTCTCTCTTCTTTCAGACAGGGAACTGATGGGCTCCTTATCTCTCCTCTCTGACATGATAAGAATGTGGCTCAAATAAATGTTTATAACCTCTTAGTAATTTAGAGATAAGGTTTATTAGATGACCGGCACAAAGTGAAAGTACAAATTATCACAGCTAGAAAAACAGTTAACTCTTTGTGACAGAACAGCTCGATATTTTTAATAAAGATGAATTGAAAACTGATTTTTAGCCCCAAATGAGTAAAATGTAATAATAAAAAACTACAACTTCTAAGATTGCTTTATCTGTAGACTCACCTGCAAAGCAAGAGGGGTGCTGTAAAGGTTTCCTAGTTCCCCTTCAGTGTTCTGAGATGCCACAATTTTGTCCTTTATGCTTTTAACTGATTTTTTGATATGCATGACCAGCTCACGCGGGTAATTATTGAATCTCTTCACACACAGAAGTGCAATGCCAGCCATGGCTTCTGTGTCTGCAACAGAAATAAATGGAGGGATGACACTTTTATTTTTTTATTTTACACACTTATATAGCGCTACTACTATATTCGGCAGCGCCTTACATTAGCATCAAGCTATCCCCAATGAGGTTCACAATGTAAGCTCCCTATCAGTATGTCTTTAGAGTGTGGGAGGAAACTGGAGTACCCAGAAGAAACCCCACACAAACACGGGGAAAACATACAAACTCCATGCAGATGTTGTCCTTGGTCGGATTCAAACCTAGGACCCCAGCGCTGCAAGCCACCATACAACTACATATAGTTGTATACATATAACTACATATGAACTACAAGTTTATATTAAATTGTTTAATATTATAGCAGCCATTTATATTCAGAATGCTTTAAAATCTTCTATTAAGCAATTTTACCATGAAATATACTTTTAAGTCTGCTGTCAGAACTGCAAACAGCCATTTTTTAACTTTACCACAGACAATTTCAGAGCTCAGAAAAATGTAACAAAATTACGGCAATCCTGCGGACAACACAAGATTATACCCATGTTGGATTGACAATATACCCCGGGGTCTGTCTGGGAAAATGTCCTGTCAAAGTTAGCAGCTTTAAAATTTGCCACTTTGAAGAAATGATCCAACAAAATAAAATGTCAATCCCAATACAGCTCTATTCATCTGTTTTCCATTTCCATTACTGTGCTATTTAGTAGCAACAAAAAGCATGTAATTTCTTTGAGTTCATGAATGGATCACTGAGAATCTCTTAATAACTATGCTAGGTTCAAATCTGACCAAGGACAACATCTGCATGGCGTTTGTATGTTCTCCCCATAGTTTCCTCCGGGTTCTCCAGTTTCCTCCCACACTCCTAAAACATACTGATAGGGAACCTATATTGTGAGCCCCACTGGGGACAACAAATAATGATGATATAAAGCGCTGCGGAATATGTCAGCACTATATAAGTGAGTAAAATATTTGATGGCAGAGCACATATTTAATAAGTTTATTCTTTCTTACCTACTGAGACCGATTCTCCATGTCCAAACTTGTTTTGTTCTTCAGCAAGAACGAGCTTGTGTACTACATGCCTGTCAACGAACTTGTCATTGATGCACATAGCCAGAATGCCAAGGCTGTACTGGTAGTAGTTCGAAAGTGGTTTATTATTAAGGGCTGTACAAAGAGAAAAAACATCATAATGTTGGATGTATCGATCACTTGCAGTTACAATTATTAGTAACAATGAAATGCTGGCTGGGAGGTCACAGTGTAATTCCCTGATACTATCTACTGAAAAACTATACAGGTTTTTGTTTATTTTTTTAATCATGGAAACACATAGGTCTGCATAGGAACTGTAGACAAAAAACAAACAGGAGATATTAAAGTGTAACTGTGGTTAATTTTTTTTGTGTAGGGACAATGATAGGGAACATTTTTCTAATACACTTTACCTAGAGAACTTGTACATTTATATGAGAAAACTTGCACTAAAATATCCCTTAGCAGTACAGAGAAGTGTTCTATGTGAAGATGGCTGGGGTTAATTCTTTTGCCCTCCCTGCTGGTTCCTATCTATTTCTAGAAATTAACACATATTTACTATGCATATATATTTTCACTGTCCTCCTGCTATATTGACACTGATCAGGGTGGTCAGCACTGATAGCGAATAACCCTTTATCCCTGATGCACTGAGTAACTAACCAGCTGCCGGGAGATGCAGGGCAGATCATACAGTCAGCACTGGCTATTGAGGAGGAGAGACAGGGAGTAGCTGATTTATAGTATATACTGTCCCTATATGTTGTAAATCAGCTACTCGCTGTCTTTCATATAGAGACATCAGTGAGAAATAACTTCACCCAGAGCATGCTCTGTTTGTAAAAAAAAAAAAATACCAAGGGTAAAAAACAAGGTAGAAAAATATCTCAAAATGGCATTACAAAAATGCAGCGTTTGAAAGGCGTTTAGAATTTCCGATCAGCCAATAAATCTGTCTGTGCTTTTTTTTTTTTGCATAATTTAAAAAAAAGCCTACGAAAACACTGTCTTTTGAGAAAGAACCTAGTGTTAAACCACTAGAAGTAGTTTTCTCACAAGTAATACTTGTTATTTTAGTTCATTAGGGTCCCAGATGCCTAGAATTCGCTTTATATTTCTAAAACTGCTGCTTACTCCTCCTGGACTTGAAAAATGCAGTTCATATATGCAATCTCACCAAATTTATTCTGTAAAGGGCTAACATTTCAGAAAAAAAGACTGAAATGTTAGCTGATATCAATATGGAGGAAGAATTTGGTTCTTTAAAGGGCATCTCACAGCAGATTTGTACCTATGAAACTGGCTGAACTGTTACATGAGCGCTTGGCAGCTGAAGACATCTGTGTTGGTCCCATGTTCATATGTGTCCACATTGCTGAGAAAAATGAAGTTTTAGTATATGCAAATGAGCCTCTAGAAGCAACAGGGGCTGTCAAGCGCATATGTAACAGGTCAGTCAGTTTCATAGGTACAAATCTGCTGACAGATTCCATTTAAATAAATGCGATAATCATTTAACATTTGTGTCATGTCCCTATTCCTCAACACTGTTTTGATCAGTGTGACAAATATGTAATAACTGGTGTCATCTCCACAGCTGATAATCAGGTATACCGTTATGTACGCAGCATGCAGCGTCACTCGGATTTACAGTAAATGATAGAACATAACTATGACAATTACCTATACTGTTCTTTTCTTTGTGAAGATGGTATTTCATATGTGTGAGTAACCTGTTTCTTACAGATGGGCTTGTGTCGTCACATGAAGCCTTCTGTGCCATCAGCTGCAAGGCTAGTAGTCCTGTCTTTGGCTCACCCTCTTTGACGCCTAATCTACTACATATGTAAAAAAAAACAATATGTTCAGTGAGAGGAAGGCCAACAACATAATCCACAAGTCATACACATAACATCTGAATAAATGCGGTCATGGGATAGGATGGGGTTACACATTACCAATCGTGCCCACCTCTGACTGTGACGCAATCAGGGGGTGGAGATCAATTATCAGGGCAGTGCTGTAGTTTTTTTTTTTTCTTTTATTTCTGTAGTGTTTATTCATACCATTTTAGGGTGCATGAATCTTTTTTATCTTTTTTAAAGTAGTAAAAGTAGCAAAATATAATAAAAATATAAATTTGGTACTGACCTGCAAATTAAACTGCACGTGTAAGTTTTACCACACAGTGAATGTAGTAAAAACACCTCAGAAAATTGGCAGAGTTGCATTTTTGATTCATTCAATTCTAAAAATGTATTTTTTTTTTTTTACATTTTCTCAATATATTACATGATTATATAAAAGGAAAAATAAAACAGTTATGGCTCTTAAAAAATGAAAATGAAAAATGGCTTTGAGGTTAAAGGGGTCTGCATGGTGACAGATTTTCTTTAACAGGGTTATCCCATTACTAATGTAAAAATTGAAAAAGTCAGACAGCATATAGTACATGACAATCTCTTTCTAACAAAGCTAGAACCAGCCCTGTACCTCACATGGGTCCAGAGATCTCCCCATTCATTGCTCTGCTAGATTTATATCAGGCTGACCGCTCAAGGGGAGTGTCTTTTCTGCAGCTACCAAGGGGGGCGTGTCCATGCTCTCCCTATCACAGCTCAGGAGGCGTGTCCATGCTCTCCTTATCACAGCTCAGGAGGCAGTTGAAGGATAAAACTAAGCATGTGCGGCCATTTCAGTGAGTAGGACAAAGAAATAAGAAAAAAAACAGCATGTGGCGCGATACAGATACATTTTATTGTATAACTCAGTTGCTATGCTACATTTTTAATTATATGCAATTTCAAAAGTATTCAGATCCAGGTGCTGGTTTGAAAATTGTAGTATATTTTTTTGTGGGACAACCCCCTTTAAGTGCTGTGCAAATAAAAAAAAAAGGCACAGATGGAGAAAAAGACTTTGCTCTAACGTATCTAGCATTGCTGGTAAATGATTGCTTGTCATTTTACTACAATATGGGTTTTAGAGCACAGAAAATGAAGAGTCTGCTGATTAAGCACAAGAAATATAAGTCAATCTGGTAGCCCTACAGATAATCTGTAGAACCATTTTATAGCTAAAAGAAGCATTTCTGATAACACTTTTAGTATTCAGCGAATCAAACTATCCAAGTGAATTTCAGGGAAATTTGATTCACCGCGAAGCCCTGATATTGGGGTAAAAAAAAACATACCTCCATTTGATTGGGAAGAGACCGCTGCGGCCATCTTGATTGAAGATCCTGTTCAAAATCTTGTGCGTGGTCACCACACAACACACGAGATTTCACGTTCATCTTCCAGACCGTGGTGGCCTCTTTGCGCTCAGATGGATAAGGTTTTTTTTTTTGTTTTTTTCACCGATTAACTCCTGAAAGCCCTAATTTTTTATCTCAGATCCTGGCATCTGAGGGGTTCAATAATGAGTGACGGCTTTCCCTATCATTACGCCCACTACTCACAAAGAAATGTGCTTTGTGACAAAGCAAATTTCTTTGTAAAATTCAGCGAAGCAGCCGAATTGAAGTTTTCTAAACTTTGCTCATCTCTAAACACTTTATTACAGAATCATTATTTATACATTTTCTTTGAAAGTGGCTTCAAATATGGAGATTAATTTCGAGGAGAAGGTAAAAATAAGAGTACTTTATGCTGGTTTCAGACAAGTGTGTTTGGTTCTTGAAACATGGTCCGTGTGAAGGCCACTGGCGACCCACACTCATTGTATCATAGTGATCTATGACGCTGTGAGTTCCACCAGCCCAACCACAAGTCTGCTGTACCATACTCAGATGATTCTGGACCTCAAAGCATCCTAGATGAGTTTGGGTCAGCAGAGCCGCTATCCCTCCAGAAAATTTAGTCAGATTGTCTTTCCAAACACCTGAAACATCATCTTAAAGCAGCCTTACATTTAAATACTTCACACTTAATAATGAATGATTGATAACTAATCTTTATGATTACTTCACATAAATACATTCTCAGCCTCAAAAAATTAGCCACCCTTTGGTTTGGTGATGCTTGGGTTCTTTAAATCCTGTCTTTAACATTAGAAAATGAATGAACAGTAGCTGTGACCTTCTAATACACAGTATATGGTACCTGGCAGAAATGGCTTCCATTGATGTTTTCAGCCTCTGGAAGTACTCATCCTCTTTTTTCAGATTGTGATCTTCAGAAAGACGAAGACCAACATAGACACTGGGATTTGCATCGGTGGAAGTGTCAAGTGTCACTCTCAGTAGCTTAAGATTCAACGATTTAATTAAATGTTTATTTTCTTCAGGAATGTCTTTAAAAAAATACAGAAATATCAAATGTGTCACAAATATTCTCAGAAAGGTATACATCAGAACCTACACTAATAATTTCCAACATGGGTTTTCTCACAGTCAACAGGTGATGAGTGTCAGACCACTAGGGACTCCCTTGTGCACTGAGTACTCTGGTCCTCTTCACCAACACAACTGCAGAGGAGTGTTATGGAGCAGCGGTCATGTACAATTGCCTCCACTCCAAAGATGCAACATTTGTCATCTGTCCCATGGACAGGAGATAAATATTGATTGCGGTAAAATCCCTTTAGCATATTTCTAAATGCTCTCTCACTGAAGCTGCTCATACACATAAGTCATCCAGTCAACATCTATCCTGACTCTCCCCATAAACAAGCATCGGATAATCATGCCACATGACATAACTCATGACATAAATCAGCCACAGCACAGCTGACAGGCAGTCGCAGCAGCCAAAAACTATGTGGACATGTCATCTTATTAGAAGGGTTTCACACACAGCTTTTTTTAAGCCATGTTTTTTGTGATGGTTTTAGGCACAAAAAACAAAGTGTGGCTTCAGCAGGAAGAAGATGTTTAAATCTTTTTTTCAATTCCCCATTCCCTTTGAATATTTGAAAAATTCATCAAGCACTGGCAAAAAAAATGCATTAAGCGAAACCAGCCTTAAAGGGAACCTGTCATCTCTGAAACACCCCCTGAACTAGAGTAAGAGATGTATAGTGTAAGTGATGCTGAATCCGAATATGTAAGTTTTATCTTCGTACTCACTTCCGGTCCGACGCTGTGCTCCCACAAACCGGCAGTAAAATGCACTGAGAGGACTCTTCTTTGAGTCCTCTCCATTATGTGAGTGAGCACTGGAGTCCAGTGAGTGTATTTTACTGCAGGTTTGTGGGAGCACAGCGCCAGAATGGAAGTGAGTATGAAGATAAAACTTACATATTCGGATTCAGCATCACTTACACTATACACCGCTTACTCTAGTTCAGGAGGTGTTTCGGAGATGACAGGTTCCCTTTAAAGGGGTTTTCATGGATGGACATTTAGGCCCCTTTCACACGGGCGTCACGTATTCAGTCCGGATGCGTTCAGGGTGCGTTCCGGAAAATCCGCATGCAGCCGCACCAATCCGCACGCAATTGCAGTCAGTTTTAACTGCGATTGCATATGTTTGTTCAGTTTTTTTTTATGCGTTTTTCACGCGCGTAATAAAAAAACTGAATGTTTACAAACAACCTCTCTTAGCAACCATCAATGAATCACGCATTGCATCCGCATGCAAGAATGCGTGATTCACGAAGACCTATTCACTTCAATGGGGCCAGGGCTGAGTGAAAAACGCAGAATATAGAACATGCTGCGATTTTCACGCAACAGCAAACTGATGCGTGAAAAAACATTGCTCATGTGAAAAGCCCCATTGAAATGAATGAGTCAGGATTCAGTGCGTGTGCAATACGTTCGCATCACGCATTGCACCCGCGTGGAAATCTCGCCCGTGTGAATGGGGCCTAATGGCATATCCACAAGACACCTCTGGGACACTCACCTATCTCAAGAATGGAGCCCTATCTTAGGCGACTGTGGATGGAGAGGTGAACGTGAATGCACAAAGTAAGGAAGATTAACAATACAAATTGGAAACTACCTACTACTACTACTATTTGAGGTATATTAAAACCTTGTGCTCAACCCATGATATCCACATGCAGTTTTCCACTTATTGCTGGACTGCACCTGTACTTGCAGTGTGGTAATTAGTGGTAATCTGTCTGTGACACCCACAGCTTAACTAAATGTGATAGTTCCCTTAAGGCTCCATTCACACGTCCTGCTTTTCTTTCCTGATTCGATCCTGATTTTTTCAGGACCCATTGAAATGAATGGATCCAGATCAGGATCGAGTCAGGAAAGAAAAACAGGACGTGTGAATGGAGCCTAAGCTAGATTTACACAGGCTGACTGAGCGGCCGATTTTCGGGAAGGAAGCATTCCTTCCCGACAGTTGGCTGCTCGTTCAGTGAAGGAGACCATGCATTTACATGCAGGGATGCAGCTAATGCGATCCCTCATCTTCATACAGAATTATGGTTTCTGAGCGGCAGATCGCTGTTTAGACGGCACGATCTGCTGCCCAGAAGCCATGATCGGTGGTGCCTGCACAAGCGGCAGGATCAGTCGCTGAACGAGCGTTTCGCTTGTTCATCGGGTGATCGGTTGTCACACTTACATGGTCAGACTGTTGAGAACAACCGTTGTCCCCGGTAGTCTGCCCTAATTCTCGGGCTCAGTAAATGCACCTTTACACCTGCTACAACTAATGAACAACAAAAATTTTGCCAGGTCTTCACCTTTACTGCCAGCTACCGCAGACAAAACATAAAGCACATCTCTCGGTTTAGTTGTTGGCCAATTGTTATATGTGCAAAGCAATCCACCCAGCAATGAGAAAATAACCGTGCTCCGGTAGTCACTTTCTGTCTTTAAAATGGAGATAAAATCCTTCCCAAAGTGTGTTTCTTTATGTAATACTTTTACTCACCACATAATTTCATGGGTACAATAAAGGCGTGCACCAAAATAACCAGGACCTGCCAGTTTAGAGCCATTATCTATCTGCAAGAGAAAACCCAATACTGGATCAACAGAGACGTTATAGAAATGTTATTGTAAAGAAGTTCATTACATTTACCTAGAAATTCTGGGTCCCCGACACAAAAGTGGACATACCCAATGTGCAGCCAACGCAAACTGTACAGGGGCCATGTAGGCTACCATGACCATAAAAAGCTGCAGTTCTTCATATGCTCTTCTAGATTGCATATAACTGTGTTACTTGAGATAAGCTTTATGGCACTCAGCTCTGCTAGACTGAAAGGCGCCATATACTTTTCTTTCTGCCTATGACAAAAATGTCAACCTCACTTATATGGGAAGGAATAATGAAAGTCACCAGTACATACTAAATGGTAAAACATTGGGTAACTCTGACATGGAAAAGGACCTAGGAATTTTAGTGAACAGAAATCTAAGCTGTAGAAACCAGTGTCAGACAGCTGCTGCCAAGGCCAATAAGATAATGGGTTGCATCAAAAGAGGCATAGATGCCCGTGATGAGAACATAGTCCTGCCACTTTACAAATCACTAGTCAGACCACATATGGAGTACTGTGTACAGTTCTGGGCTCCTGTGAACAAGGCAGACAGAGCAGAGCTGGAGAGGGTTCAGAGGAGGGCAACTAAAGTAATAACTGGAATGGGTGGACTACAGTACCCAGAAAGATTATCAAAATTAGGCTTATTCACTTTAGAAAAAAAGACGACTGAGGGGAGATCTAATAACTATTATTATTATTATTATTTTTTATTATTATTAAAGCGCCATTCATTCCACAGCGCTGTACATGTTAAAAGGGGGTTTACATACATAGTCTAGACAATTGCTCTAGGACAAACAAGATACAGACTGGTACAGAAGGAGAGAGGGCCCTGCCCGTGAAGGCTTACAATCTATGCGGTATGGGAGGACACAGTAGGTGAGGGTAAAGCTGGTCATGGCAGTGTAGCAGCAGCAGGGTCACAGGTTGTAGGCTTGTCTGAAGAGGTGGGTTTTCAGATTTCTTTTGAAGGATTCCACTGTAGGTGAGAGTCTGATATGTTGGGGTACAGAGTTCCAGAGTATTGGGGCTGCGCGGGAGAAATCCTGGAGGCGATTGTGTGAAGAGTTGATAAGAGTGGAGGAGAGAAGGAGGTCTTGTGAGGATCGGAGATTATGTGTGGGGATGTATCGGGAGAGTAGTTCTGAGATGTAGGGAGGGGACAGGTTGTGGACGGCCTTGTATGTATTTGTTAGTATTTTAAACTGAATTCTCTGGGGAATGGGGAGCCAGTGAAGGGATTGGCAAAGGGGAGAGGCAGAGGAGTAACCGGGTGAGAGGTGGATTAGTCGGGCAGCAGAGTTGAGGATAGATTGGAGGGGGGCTAGGGTGCTAGATGGAAGGCCACATAGGAGAATATTGCAGTAGTCTAGGCGGGAGATGATGAGGGCATGTATTAGTACTTTGGCAGACTCATAGTTGAGGAACGCACGGATATGGGAGATATTTTTGAGTTGGAGGCGGCAGGTGGTGGAAAGGGCTTGGATGTGTGGTCTGAAGGAGAGTGCAGAATCCAAGGTCACTCCAAGGCAGCGGACCTGTTTAACGGGGAGAGTGTGCAGTCGTTGATGGTGATAGATAGGTCTGTTGGGAGGGCTGTGCAATATGGTGGAAAGATGATAAATTCTGTTTTATCCATGTTAAGTTTTAGAAAGCGTGAGGAAAAGAAAGAGGATATTGAAGATAGGCATTGTGGGACTCTGGATAGTAAGGTGGCGATGTCTGGACCAGAGAGGTAGATTTGTGTGTCATCAGCATAAAAGTGATACTGAAAGCCATGGGACTCTATGAGCTGTCCCAGGCCAAAGGTATAGATAGAGAAGAGCAGGGGACCTAGGACTGAGCCTTGTGGGACACCAACAGAGAGGGAATGGGAGGAGGAGGTGGTGTGAGAGTGGCAGACGCTAAATGTCCGGTCTGTGAGGTATGATGCAATCCATGAGAGGGCCAGGTCAGTGATGCCAAGAGACGAGAGAGTTTGTAGTAGAAGGGAGTGGTCGACGGTGTCAAAGGCAGAAGACAGGTCAAGGAGGAGGAGAACAGAGTAATGTTTTTTGGTTTTGGCTGCTAGCAGATCGTTGGTGACTTTTGTAAGGGCAGTTTCAGTCGAGTGGTGGGGTCGGAAGCCTGACTGTAGTTGGTCAAAGAGTGAGCAGGAGGAGAGGTGAGAGGACAGTTCTGAATGGACATGTTGCTCAAGTAGCTTTGAGGCATATGGCAGAAGTGATATGGGGCGATAGCTGGACAGAGAAGATGGGTCGAGTGAGGGTTTTTTAAGGATGGGTTTAATTGTAGCGTGTTTAAAACCAGAGGGGAAGACACCAGAGGTCAGTGATAGGTTGAAGAGATGAGTTAGGGCTGGGATGAACACTGAGGAGAGGTTGGGAATGAGGTGGGATGGGATTGGGTCAAGTGCGCAGGTGGTGAGATGTGATCTGGAGAGTAGGGTGGAAAGGTATTCTTCTGTAATTGTGGAGAAGCAGGTTTTGATGGAAGAGTACTGAGCAGTTATGTAGAGGGGCTGAGGGGACTGTGCACTGAAGCCTTCTCTGATGTTGACGACCTTTTGTTTGAAGTATGTGGCAAAGTCCTCTGCTGAGATAAGAGGTGAAGGTAGGGGCGCCGGTGGACGGAGAAGAGAGTTAAAAGTGTTGAACAGTTGTTTAGGGTTGTGGGACAGAGAAGATATTAGAGATGAGAAGTAGGCCTGTTTTGCATCAGAGAGTGATGATTTGAAAATGAGGAGGGATTGCTTGTATGTGGTGAAGTGATCCTTTGAATGGGATTTCTTCCATTGCCGCTCAGCAGCTCTGGAAGCTTGTCTGAGTTTCTTGGTCAGGTCTGTGTGCCAGGGTTGTCTGTTGATTTTCAGGGATTTGTGGAGTGTGAGGGGGGCAACAGAGTCCAGGGCTGTAGCTATTGTGGTGTTATACAGAGTGGTGGCAGCATCGGGGTCTTTGAGGGAATGAATGTTGGAGAGAGGTGAAAGAGATTCCGAAAGTAGGTGAAAGTCGAGATGTTTAAGGTTCCTTAACTATGTATAAATATATCAGGGGTCAGTACAGAGATCTCTCCCATCATCTATTTATCCCCAGGACTGTGACTGTGACGAGGGGACATCCTCTGTGTCTGGAGGAAAGAAGGTTTGTACACAAACATAGAAGAGGATTCTTTACGGTAAGAGCAGTGAGACTATGGAACTCTCTGCCTGAGGAGGTGATGATGGTAAGTTCACTAAAAGAGTTCAAGAGAGGCCTGGATGTATTTCTGGAGGGTAATAATATTACAGGTTCATAGTTACTAGAGATGGGTCGTTGATCCAGGCAGTTATTCTGATTGCCTGATTGGAGTCGGGAAGGAATTTTTTTCCCCTAAAGTGGGGAAAATTGGCTTCTACCTCACAGGGGTTTTTGCCTTCCTCTGGATCAACTTGTAGGAAAACAGGCCGAACTGGATGGACAGATGTCTTTTTTCGGCCTTATGTTACTATGTTACTTCTTCAGCAGCCATAGGGGAAAAAATCAAATTGTAGCTTGTGCAGTGCACCATGTTAAATTATTGTGCCACCTGAATTCACAATGGGGCACATTTACTAAGCTTGGAGTAAAAAGAACAGGCGTACTGGCAAAGTCTGTCTTCAAATTGCGCCTCATTTATTATCCTTTCATAAATCTGGTTTGTCTTTTTTGGTTTAAGTCTGACCTCTAGTGGTTGTTTTCTTGTAAGACAGATTCAAATTCACTAAACTGATCTAAATGTGGCGCAAGTGAGCTGAATTTTGTCGCAAGTCTCCATGAAAGTAGGCAAACTGTGGCGCAACTCACCGCTCAAAACATAGACAGAAAAGCACACCAGCCCTGGGGTGGCATAGAAATTAGATTGTTCAATGACAAAAATCGCAAAATAAGGCACACATAAGACTCATGAAAACAGGTGGCGGCACTTTAACCAATGTGCCCCAATGAATCCATGGCCTTTCTACAAATACTAATGTGTTAACAGTTGGTATTTTAGTGGTGGTCTGGGGTGGATGAAAGTTCAGTTCTGCTTATCTTACTGTTTTGAGGGGTTAAAGGGACAATGGGGGCATATACCTAGGATATACAATGTCTGATAGGTGCGGGTCCCACACCTATATCGAGAACGGAGTGGGCAAAGTGGTAGCCAGAGGACTCTGGTCCGACCACCACCAAGCCGGCTCCCCACTGAAGTGAATGGGAGCGCACTGCGCAAGTAGGGCCACCGCTCCTATTCACTTATATGGGCCCGACGGAAATAGGCGAGCCAGCGCTTGGCTATTTTCGGCAGCCCCATAGAAATGAATGGAGGGCGGCTGCGCATGCGCAGTGCGCTCTCCACCACTTTCAGGGCTCCGTTTAGGAGGTAGATATGGGTCCATTGTCTCAGATGAGACAACCCCTTTACCAATAATATCCCAGGTTATCCCACGAATTGGGTGACATACACTTGCCCCCCTCCTTCATCATATTAGCTTGTGATTACTTTTAAAAACCTTTTTTAATTTGGTTTATGGACACTACTGGGGGCACTATTTGTAAAGAGTCACTACTGGGGGGCCAGGCTATATTTAAAGAGACCACTACTGGGGGGAGAACTATATTTAAAGAGGACACAATTGGGGGGGGGCATTGTTAGTAAATTGTTGGGGCTGGAGTCACGGCCCTGACATGGCCCCTGGCACATCCACACTTCGTTTCGTCCAACTTGTGGACAGGGCATATAAATATTGCTTTGTACGGCTGGTTACAAAAGGGGACTTGCCACTATTGTACACCTAAAGAGATCCAGTGTTTGGTCAGTGGTTTTCATCCGTGATTGTGAACCAAAACCAGGTGCAGCTCTAAACACAGAACAGGTGCAGATCTTTCCCTTATAACTTATGTCTGTGGAGGCTCCAATCCTCATTTTGGCTCACAATCACTGATGGAAATCACCGACCAAAACACTGAAGTGTGAATAAAGCCTAAAGGTGCTGCCAATCACCAGACAAAAAAAAGGCTTGCTAGTCAGGTGACCAATCAGATTACACCTTTCATTTTTTGGAGCTTCTTTGGAAAATGAAAGGTGGAACCTGATTGGTTGCTATGGGCAACTAAGCTACTTTTCTTTTACACCAGTTTTGATTAATCTCTAGATAACCCCGCGTGTGTCAGCAGGATATCGCCCTGTATAAATATGGACGTGCTGCTGGCAATTACTGTATGGGGACTATCAGCTGTAATAAAGATCATTCATGCCCTAGTTAAAGATCTATTTTGATGAATGGGTACGGTCAAGTATCTGAGTTCAAATAAGCCATAAGTTTTCTTCTGTAGATTTCACAAGTTTCATACTTAGATAATGAATACAGTTGTACAGGTCGCAGGCGTTCAGCAGAACATAGAGAAGCAAAGTCAGCGATTGTGGGGGAGAACATGCAGTATCTGCAATAAACCGCTTGCAGTTATCTTAAGTGACCTTTGACGTCCAGCAAGGAGCTGACCTGTGAAGCAAGAACCCTTCATATACTGAACTATGCCATGCTGACTTGTGGGAAGAAGCCTCAAAGATACACTGCTAATTGAAATACAAATGTACCTATGACGTATGCTCAGAATAGCTGGTTCTGGGCTTTAAAGGCCCTATAACATGGGCAGATTATTGTTAGGATGATCGCTTATGCGCATTCGTAAGCGATCATCTGGCAGTGTAATACTGCTGACGACTACCTGATGAATGAGCAAACGCTTGTTCATAGGGTAATCAGGATCTTTTAACATGTTAAAAAATCCTGCTTTGGCGGTGGCAGATCGCGCCGTGTAATAGGCACTCTGCTGCCGGCTAATAATGAGACAGTATAGGGATGAGCGATTAGTGATCACTTGTCCCTATACTGAGGAGGAGATCACTGCATGTAATAGCAGAGGTCTCCTCCTCTAGCGAGCAGGTGATTGACGAGAGAGAATGCTTCTCTTCCAACAATCGTCTGCTCTATCTGCCCGAGTAATGTCCACACACAAAGATTCCTAGCAGAAATCTGAATCTGAAGAATCTATCCATGCATTTGAATTGGACTGCCATCCTTCCAATATATGGGATGTTTTTTGGTTTTTTTTTAGGTGCAAAAGAAAAGGTCAGACTATCTGGCAGATCACAAGAAGGCCTTATGCACACCGAAGAGACACGTGCTGGGGGCTGTAAAGATGGATGTGCAGTACCTGCCACTCGGGAGCTGCATACAACCTGCGTGTTGCGTTTTATGGAATTATTCTTCCCTAGATGCAGTGCTTTACTCAGTTTATCCAATCTGATAAGGGTACAGTCAAGCGACGTACGTATTTTGCGGTCCACAAAAACAAGGATCATCAAAAAATACAGAAGACGTCCATGTGACATTCATGTTGCATCCGTCTTTTTTGCGAATCCATTGTAACAATGCCTATCCTTGTCCGCAAAACGGACAAGAATAGGACATGTTCGATTTTTTTGCGGGGCTGCGGAACGGACATACGGATGCGGACAGCACATAGTGTGCTGTCCACATTTTTACGGACCCAGTGACATGAATGGGTCCACATGCTATCTGCAAAAAATGCCTATCGTATGCGGATCAAAAATACGGTCATGTGAATGCCTCCTAATGTTGCAATAATCCAACTCAAAATGACATTTGCAGCTTTATATTAGCATTGTTTAATCTGTCTCATAGTAAGGCTGTAATGTTATGTTAATAATATACATCCCTGTAAATGTATCAATACTATGCTTACGTGCTATAGCGTAAATGATCAGAAAGGCACAAACAAAGGAGATATAAGTAATAACCAATAGTAAAGATTGGAGATAGGAAGGAATGCACTTACCGCTCTCCCTTAAAAAGCAAAAGTCTGATCCCAACAGGTTCACGCACAATGTTATGTACTAACATGAAATATCCGCTCAGACCTACCTACTGTACGTCTATAACACAGATCCACACCAGGAAGCCCCTTGGATCAGCCAGACTGCAGAATGCTGGGCACCGCTTGTTTTCTTGTCTTGCTGGTCACATGACTTCCCCTTCCAGCCTTCCTACTGAGGATGAGATTTAAGGTGGAACTGGAAAACGCAGGACAATACACAATGGGACACATTAACTAAACACTGGCTCCCCCAACACCAGTGGCACATGCCTCTTAATAAATGTGTGCTGTACATGGGAACGTGTATATTTCATTTTTAATTTATGTTGGGGTAAATTATTGTAAATAGAGACAGAGAAAATCTGGCTCTGGTAGATGAATTTAAAACTAAAAAAAAATTACAGAAAATAACACAATAGATGCAAACATTATATATGGACTAAGCCCTCACTCTGATATGATAAAATCTGAGACTGTCAGACAATATATTTTGATCAAAACACATCTGTGCCCGTCTACCAGCACCAAGGTGGTCTCAGTCAGGCAGGTCTTACTCTAAACATATCTATGCCGCTGGTCTCTTCAGTACATTAGTGACGCCTGTACACACATAGAAAACACACTAAGATTGCTTATGGATTTCGACTAGGTATCTTACTGGAGTGTTTTCTATGAGTGTACAGGCATCGTTAAAGTATTTATTGAAGAGTTTTAAATTCGTCTACCGGAGAACGATTTTCTCTGCTCATGTTTCCTTGCTGCTCCGGCAATCTCCGACACTGGCGTGAAAGAGGAGGTTAACTAGGTGAGCTACTCACATGTTTGTTGTCTGCAAATTAGGCCTCTTTCACACTAGCATTAGCACGGATCCGGCACCTAAAGGGCCGCTCCGGCCCCACACATGACACACATTGAAACAAGACACAGACATACATACAAACATACAAACATACATACTCACATACTCCAGGGACGCCGGCAGAACGTCTTCACGTGCCTCCTGCGCTCAGTGATGACGATTCCCCACAGCGCCCTCTGCTGGGCGCAGTGGGGAAACGTCATAGCTGCGCGCAGGAGGCGCATGAAGACGTTCTGCCGGCGTCCCTGGAGTATGTGAGTATGTATATGTATGTATGTATGTATGTATGTCTGTATGTTTGTATGTATGTCTGTATGTATGTAGCCGGATCCGGAATGACCCCCTATTGCAAATCAATGGAGGACAGATCCGGATTACTGGTGTGTCCACACCAAACGGATCCGTCCCCATTGACTTGCATTGGGGGTCATTCCGGATCGGTCTTGGTGCGGATGCCTGGACCGGAGAGCAAACCGCAGCATGCTGCGGTTTGTTCTCCGGTCTGAAGACGGAACTGAATGCTTTCAGGAGCATTCCGTTGTCTTCAGTTCAGTTTTGTCCCCATTGACAATGAATGGGGACAAAACTGAAGCGTTTTTTTTCCGGTATTGAGCCCCTATAACGGAACTCAATACCGGAATTTAAAAACGCTAATGTGAAAGTAGCCTTATTGTAAATGTGCCAGGCAGTGATGGCTACAAAAAGTTGCAACTTTTTTTGTGCAAAAATGTGCGACCTTTATACACCAGAAAACTGGAGTACAGCTTTGTAAATGTACCCTATGCCTATGGTGTTCTCCCTGGTTATCTAGCTTCATACCCACTACTGAACCTAGATTTTCTGCTGCTGAGTTAAACTCTGGTGATACCTGTCCCCTTCTGCAGTAAAGATAAAGTGGATCACTTATTATACTTAAATACGCATATATTAATGGGGTTCTCCAGGAATTAAGAAAATGAAAATACTTAAATATTATTTTATAATAAATATATTCACAAATACCTTTAATTCGTTATAATGGCTTGTTTTGTCCAGGGAGCAATCAAGAGGAGAAATAAAATGGCCGCCATCCTATTAATACACACAAAACCTGTCCTAATCACACAGCAGGACAAATTAATTCACAACACTGAGGTAAAAAGCCACCTCATCCTCCTCTCTGCTCTGATTGTCAGGGATTATGGGTCTGAATACAGGTGAATCTCTGTGCGAATGGAGATGATGAGGAGACATGAAAGGAGGGTGAGGTGGGAATGTGGCTGATGAGCAGCAGCACTTGTATGCAGTCTCCATTACCACAATCTGTCCTGTCTGTCCTCTCTGTACTACATGTCTCCCCATGAACTAAATTCCCCAGAGATTCAGCTGAAGTTCTTATCAGCTGTATTCAGGATGATATTCCCTGACAAGTAGAGCAGAGAGGAGGATGAGGCAGCTCTTTACCTCAGTGTTCAGAAGTAACTTGTCCTGCTATGTGTCTAGGACAGGTTTTGTGTGTACTAATAGGACAGCGGCCATTTTGTTTCCCCTGATGATTGCTCCCCAGACAAAACGAGCCATTATACATAATGAAAGGTATTTGAGAATATATTTATTATAAAGTAATATTTAAGTATTTTCATTTTCTTAATTCCTGGAGAACCCCTTTAAGCGTATCGCAGGCACAGATGGTTAGTTGCGCCGATATCTGCGACTTTGCCCTGCTCACACCAGGTCTGAAAAAGTCTTACATTTAGAACTTTTAGACCTAGCGCTGGATGCGCCTGAGCTATAGAGAGGCTTGCGCCTCTTCATAACTTTGGTGGATCCACCGCCACCTTAGCGCTTTATTAAGACCAGCGTCTAAAACGCCTGTCTTAATAAATGTGCCCCAATATATCCTCAATCTGTGTTAGGGCTTGTTCACATAACGAAGATCATTCCAAAAAATACATCTGCCCTGACCCAAACTGACTGTATCATGGTAAATTATGATACTGTCAATGTCTGATTGTGGGGCTATAGCCCTGCGATCAGATACAAACTGATTGTTTTATAAATTACTGCAATACAGTCGGTTCAGGTCAGAGGAGCCAAACACAGTTGGCCCAGGAGATCTGGCCAAACAAGGTGGGGGTCATTCACGAACAGATTCCAGCTTTCAAAGAAGACCAGTTGCATGCTTATAGCTGCTACCATTCAGGAGATATCAGCAGCTAAATTAGCCCTGCCCCCTACATTTTTTGCCCGAGCTGAGCTCGGGCAGAACAGTTGAGTGCTTTTCCCACAGCCCGAGCTGAGCTCGGGAAGAACAGTTAGGTAGTTAAGACCGACGTCTAAAACACCTGTCTTAATAAATGTGCCCCCGTGTTTCCCGGGCTGATCACGGTTGAGTCCTTATGCTGGCTTTGTAAGATTTAAGGCTCATGCACATGACCAATTTGTATGATTGTATCAAGTGCCAGTGCAGCATATGGAGCCATACTGTGGATGTGTACTGGGCTACATGTGCTGGTGAAAAGCCTCCAACCATGGATCTCTGCAGGTAGCTACAAACACTGCCTAGTTAATACCATTCTACAAAACTCATTGCACCTTGCAAATTCTGATTTATCATAACATAGCAACCAATAGGGGAAATAAAGGCTGCTCTCTGCCTGGTTGCCACGAGTAGCATGGTCAGGTTTTTGGTCAATTTTCATACAGTATATAATCCCTACTTCTATACAGGATCTAAATAATATCAACCTAGAATGCCTAAACGATAGCACGACACGAGAAGCATCTCAGTGGTCCAGGCAGGAGTGAGAAGATGCAAATGGTGGCAGAGTGAGAACGATGGTAGTAGTAGTAGTGTCTACAGTAGCTATGGTCCTTCTGGGTGCTCCCTGGGCCGTGCACAGTGAAAGGAGGGGTGGACAGTATAGACGCTTCATGAGTCACTTTCTCTAATCCAGCTGAGGGATACAATTCTCTCTCTCTCAATTAACACAGTGTTCCACAACTCCAGTCCCCAGGGCCCACCTGCCGATCATGTTTTCAGGATTTTCTTAGCATTGAGCAGGTGATATAATTAGTGTCAATGCACCAAGACTTACCTCAGGTATTCATTCTGTGGGATATTCTCAAATCATGACCGGCAGCTGGGTCCTAAGGACTAGAGGTGAGGAACACTGCTTTAACAGACTTTCAATCTGTCTCTGGGGTATGACTGGAAGCCTGAAGCCTCTAGCCCAGCCAATGTTGTGAAGTCCATAGCCAGAATTTGTGCGTTACCTCCACAGGCTTGTAACATGCAATGTCCCTCTATATGGCTGCTTTACCATTCAGAATAAAGCAAATCTTCACTCCCTCAGAGATTGGCATCTAACTGGTCTCCTTTGGGTCTCCATTGGCTGACTGTCCCATACTTTTTCAGCTGCTCTCTTACTTTACTTCTGTTAGCAACACACATTGGGGATCATTTACAAAGTGTGCCATGCCAGTTTTAGGCATAAAAAAGTTCAAGACCCTGCTTTGAAACCTTTTTAAAGCCAGTGCGACAATATTTTCTCGAATGGGCGTTTTTACACCGTCCTTGCCACTTGGGAATGGCAAGGGAGCAGCGGGGGCAGGCCCGGTGGCAGGACTTCGTGCTCAACACAACACAGGTCTAAAAGTGGAGTGAAAACTACTCCAGTCAGGCCATGTAAATGCAGTCAGATTTGCCAACCGTCCTGAAATTCCTGGATAGTCCATAAAAATAGGGCACAGTTTCCAGTCGCTGTGAAAAAAATAGATTATTAGATTATAATAGATAATTTTGGAGGCTGGTTATATATCCTCATACCTCCCAACTTTGTAAATGAACAAAGAGGGACACATTGTGCGGCAGGCGAAGCGCGCTGCTGCTAATTTTTTCAGCACTTGGCCATGCCTCTAACTCTGCCCAAGACATAACTATACACCTAATCCCACCTAGTCCCCTTACTGCCCCACATAGTAATTATTCCCCAGTTATGTGCCTCCTAGTTATGTGCCCCCAGTAATATGCCCAGCTGTGCCCTCAGCAATATGCCTAGCTGTGCCCTTCCAGTAATATGCTCAGCTGTTCCCCCTGTAATATGCCCAGTTATGTGCCCCCAGTAATATGCCCAGCTATGCCCCCAGTAATATTCCAACATTGTGCCCCCAGTTATGTGCCCCCTGTAATATGCCCAGCTGTGCCCCCAGTAATTTGCCCAGCTATGCCCCCAGTAATATTCCAACATTGTGCCCCCAGTTATGTGCCCCCTGTAATATGCCCAGCTGTGCCCCCAGTAATATGCCCAGCTATGCCCCCAGTAATATTCCAACATTGTGCCCCCAGTTATGTGCCCCCAGTAATATGCCCAGCTGTGCCCCCAGTAATATGCCCAGCTGTGTCCCCCTGTAATATGCCCAGCTGTGCCCCCAGTAATAAGCCTAGCTATGTGCCCCCAGTAATATGCTCAGCTGTTTCCCCTTGTAATATGCCCAGTTATGTGCCCAAAGTAATATGCCCAGTTGTGTCCCCCTGTACTATGCCCAGTTATGTGCTCCCAGTAATATGCCCAGCTGTGTCCCCCAGTAATATGCCCAGTTATGTGCCCCAGTAATATGCTCAGTTATGTGCCCCCAGTAATATGCCCACATTGTGCCACTCACAGAAAGTAAAAAAAAATTAACACCACATACTAACCTTCTTCCTAGCAGCAGCAGCAGGACATCAGCTGCTCTAGTCTGTGGAGAGGGCGGAGCGGAGGCTGACAGCTGGCCTCCCTGCCCCAGCACAGACCAGAGGTATGGAGCGCTGGCAGGGGTGAGGAATAATAAAGCAGGGAGCTGATGCCGGCGACGGCTCTCTGCTTCATTATGACAACTGTCTCTGCTTCCTATGGACATAGAGACAGCTGCTAGAAAATGGGACAGAGGGACGGCTAGTTCCGGGACGGTTGGGAGGTATGTATCCTGTTTATCCCCTGTCTAAGAAGCACAGAGAATAATAATATATGTTTCCACTATAGACTGCACATACACTGGGGGTTATTTATCAAAGACTGGCTTTTCTTTCTTTGATAGCCTCTGTCCTGCCAGATGATTCGCCTAATTTCTGATGAGGTGCAAGGTGATGAGGTGCAAGTCTCATTATAAATTAGCCACATCTTCTGGCAGTCTCTGTGCCTGAAGTGACTGGAGTAGTTTTTCACCAACATTTCTGCCTGTTTGCAGGTGTAAAAGTTTGTGAATTTACCAGGGCTGTTGGCCCCACTACACCCCCACTAATCCCCAGTGGCGAGGACGGCATAAAAAAGCTGTCTTGCTATTTTTTTATTGTTGCATAAGGGGTCTTGAGACTTTTTTTATGCCAAACTGGCATTAGTAAATGGCCCCTATTGTGCTCATTCCCTGTGTAAAAAGCACTGGAAATTCAGTATAAATCTGTATATGTGGAATACGTGTTCATTCCACCATAAACTACACATATATCCCGGTCATTCCCTGTCTAGAAAGCACAAGGAATATAGGGGGCCATTTATTAAACTGTTGTAAAGTAAAACTGGTTTAGTTGCCCATAGCAACCAATCAGATCCATCCTTTCATTTTCAAAAGGAGCTGTCCAAAATGAAAGGTGGAATCTGATTGGTTGCTATGGGCAACTAAGCCAGTTCCACTTTACACCAGTTTGATAAATGCCCCCTTAGTATATACCTGTCTATGTAGACTACATGTTCATTTCACTATAAACTATGCATATGTCCTGCTTATTCCATCTCTAGCAAACACAGGAAACTGATTATACTTCTCTCTCTAGTTTTATAAATTGATAATACTGTTCATTCTTTTTAGTATGTCCCAAACAATAAGTATCAATTACGTCAATTATATCTTTCCAATTAGGACAACGGTTGTGGCACAACCTGTAAAAAGCCTGTAACTGTCACAAAGAAACCTAACCAATAAAATGGCGGCATGGGAAGAGACGACACCTTTTTTTATTGTCACCCTTTAGACCCCGCCCCATCCCCTCTAGCCCGCCCCTGTAGTCGCCTCTATGGTTGAAAGGTAGAAACTTGCGGAGCGTTCTAGAAAAGTAGAAGCCCCGCCCAGCAATAGATAAATGCGGCTGAGCTAGGCAGCGCGCTCCATGGTGCTGAGGGACAGTGGAGGACATCGTGCTGTCAGTGCGTCACCGTGAAGTAACGCGAGGGAACTGACGTGATCCTGAGAGGAGCAGCAGACGTCCTATGACGGGTGAGTGACGGCCCCTGGTCTTTGGCTGCTAGTCCTGCTGACTACGTGCGTTTATCATGTGGGACAGCGCCGTCAGACACAACTTGTGGAGCTGCCTGTAGTACTACAGGTCCCAGGATGGCCCGCTCGGGATCTCCACCTGCTGCAGGCGGCCATGCTCTGGAGCTGTCACCTCAGGACTGGGTTGTTTTCCTCTTTGTATGGCGGGCAGCGCTCCAGTGCATTTCAGAGGAGGGTGACTGTAGGTGCAGGGGGTGTCGCAGGGGTCACACCCCCACCTGATCACTCTTCACTAAGCTGCACACATTGCATATTTGTATGCAGAAAATCCGGGCCAAACTGCAGAAAATACGCACATTAATTTCAATCTGTTCTGGTGCGTTTTTTGTTGCACATTTTCTGCTTATGTGAACAAGCCCATTGAAGTCTATGGGAAAACCACTGTCCGCCAGGTGCGGAATCGCCCAATTGACAAATCCTCCTGACAGGTTGGTTTCCTTGTGTGCAGAATTAGCCCCGTGTACGTGAGATTTGGCAGCTCTCATACACTTTGCTGGTCCGGTATCATGATGCGGCTGTTCTGCACGAAAATCCGTGTGTAAGGGCTCATGCACACAACCGTATGTAGGTCTGCAAAAAATACGGATGGTGTCCGCGTGCATTCCGTATTTTGCGGGAACAGCTGGCCCCTAATAGAACAGTATTATCCTTGTCCGTAATGCTGACAATAATAGGACATGTTCTATTTTTTTTTTTCGGAATGGAAATACAGACCCGAAGTAACTTCCGTTTTCTTTTTTTGCCGGCCCATTGAAATTAATAGTTCCGCATATGGTCCTCAAAAAAAACGGACGCGGAAAGAAAACACGTTCGTGTGCATGAGCCCTAATCCGCATTGTGTGCAGGGTATGTTCACACAACCAAGTGCCGACAAAATTCAGCATAAATTCACTTTTTTTTTTTTTTTTTTTGCAGCACTTTTTTTTGTGTTTTAATTTTAGATGTATTTTTTAATGCTTTTATTTTTTTTACTTTTTTTTTTGCCTTTCTTAAATTTTTTTTTTTTTTTTGCCTTTCTTAAATTCAGCTTGTTTTTTTCCGCATGTATCTGTTTTAGAAACCGCCTTGACGTGAACGGAGCTGTTTTTTAATGCTTCCCATTCATTTTATTGGTGGATTCAGCGCGGTTTCTTCCCCGACTTAGGGCGCGTTTCTTCCATATGGTAAGAACTGCAAGTGCTGTTTCCTGTTGAAATAAATGGGAGGCTGTTTTGAGGTGTTTTCTGGAGTTGATTTTACGGCAGAAATGCTCCAAAATCAGCACCAAAAACCTGTGTGTGAACTGGCCCTTAGATTACCTGCATGTGGGGCCAACTTTCAACAGAGAAATTCTGCACAGATTTCTCAGTTTCTGCACCAAAATGTACGCGTTACTTGTTGATTTTGATGCCGTTTTGACGCGCTCTCTCTTTGCATGTTATCCGTGTTGTATCCATGATTTTCACGGACCCAAAGACATCAAAAGACGTAATTTGTCTGCATCACGGAGCAAAGTAATGATTTTTCCACAGAGGAACGTGGAAAATGCGGATAGTGCATGTCAGTGAAAAACGGAAATGTGGACGAGGCCTAACCCTGTAGATGAGCTGTTTGAAGAGGCTTCGGCGCTTTGTGACCAGTGACGTCTCGTTCATCGGTCACATGACCTTGGTGCAGCTCGGTCCCATTGAAGTGAATGGCCTGGGCTGCACTATGAAGCATGGCCGCTATACACTGTACGGAGCTGTGAGGAGGCCACACCGCTCGCTGGAGCACCATGGCCCCTTTAAAGAGGTGATCGCTGGTGGTGCCGGGACTAGGCCAGTAACTGAGCTCCTGGAAAACCCCTTTAATAAATGTGATGCAAGGCTTCCATCATTAGTAAATCTGCCCCAGAGGGTTTTGGGAACGTTCTAAGCCAAGTTCTGTTCATTTAACTGGCTTTTATGTGGGCATGTTCTGTCAGGGAGCTCTGGGCGTCGCTGCATGGGTTTAAGTAATCTGATCTGCTGAGGGTGCGATATGCCAGGAGACCACTTACTGGGTGGCATTCTCTGTGTAATGGCTCCAGTGTCTGGAAGTCCCTGTGAATAAGGCGCTCATTTTGTATAAAGTTTTAAAGGGAGTCTTTCACCTGTTTTTCACCTATATAACTAACAGCACTGCCCCACAGAAGATTACAGACTCATCCCAGACATACCTGTGTGCACTGTGTGTCTGTATTACATGTCCAGGAAAAGCACTTTTATTCTGCTGGAAAACAGCTCCCAAGTGCCCAGCTGAAAGTGAAAGTAAAAACAGCTTTCTCTCCTGACTCGATTTCTAACAGCTATATCTTCTGATATACTGGATATAATGCTGTGATTTTGGTATCATTTGAAAGCTTGGCATGTTGGCTTTCAAAGAAGGTCAGAACCATTTTTCTATCTGCTACCAATCCCAAGATACGAGCAGCTAAAGCTGCCCTCCCCTCTTCAGTCTGATTTGCAGCAGAGCCGGGCACTTAGGAGCGGTTTTCCTTCTAAGGCCCCATTCACACGTCTGTATTTGTGCACATGCTGGAAAACGGTCAAGCTCTGTTTTTCCAGCACATTCGTTCCATTTTTCCGTAAAAAATGGAAAGGATGTATCCATATGTCATCTTTTTTGCGGATCCGCAAAAAACGGAAGGAGGAATCAAATATATATATTTTTTTTTCCTTTTTTTTTTCTACCCTCCTGGAACGGAATCCGTAAATGCAGATGACATGCGGATGCCTTTCTGCATGTCTTCCGCATTTACGGACGTCCCATAGACTTGTATTGGGCTACTGATCACAATTTCGGGATGAAAGTAGGACATGTTTTTTTTTATTGCAGACAACACATGGAGTGATGTCCGTATTTTTTCGGGAACCATTGAAATGAATGGATCCGCATACTATCCGCATTTTAGATCCGTTATTGAGGATTGGACGTGGATAGGATGCGGAGCAAAAATCAGGACGTGTGAATGGGGCCTAAAAGTGTTTTTCCTGGACATGTAATACAGACACACAGTGCACAGGTATGTCTGGGATGTGTCTGCAATCTTCTGTGAGGCACTGCTGTTAGGCTACTTTCACACTTGCGTTTGCAGGATCCGTGTGTGAGATCTGTCACAGGCTCTCATAAACGGTCCTGAACTGACCAGTTTTGTCCTAATGTATTCTGAATGGAGAAGGATCCGATCAGAATTCATCAGTTTTTCTTCACTTCAGTCTCCATTCCGTTTTGGAGGCGGACACTAAACCGCTGCTTGCTGCGTTTTGGTGTCCGCATGAAGAAACTGATCCAAACGGATCCGTCATGACTCACAATGTAAGTCAATGGGGACGGATCCGTTTTGTCTGACACAATAGAAAACGGAATGGAGTTCATGACGGATCCGTCTTTGCTATGTAAAAGATAATACAACCGGATCCGTTCAGAACAGATGCAGACGGTTGTATTATCAGGACGGATCTCACAAACGGATTCTGCAAATGCAAGTGTGAAAGTAGCCTTAGTTATATAGGTGAAAAACAGGTGAAAGCCTCCCTTTAACATTCACCGTACTCATATAATATCCTCCAGCCCAAGGACCACAAACCGCTACCCCACACTACACCAGAGTGCTGCCGCCATCCGTACTGCCCGGATAAGTATATTCAGAGCGCGGATGGACACTAACCTTGTACGGTTATCCTGCTGGTTGGCGGATGTATTCCTCATACACTGTGGGGTCTAAGGCCTCATGCACACGTTCCGCTTTCTATCCTTTTTTCAGGATCCTGAAAAAAGGATAGAAAAAACGGACCCATTCACTTGTATGGGCGACGGACAGGCATCCGTCTTTTCACGGATGCCTGTCCGTTCCGTTTTTCAGATCCTTTTTCACTGGTGCATGTCCCATTTTCATCTGTTTAAACGTGACGGATGGCTCCATTGAACTCTATAGGAGCGTCCGTGAAAACGGATGGAAACGGGTATGTATCCGTTTTCCATCCGTTTTCACGGATAGGTTGCTTGGAGACACAGAACCAACCTAAATAAAAAAAAACGGATCCGTTTAAACGGATGGAAAACGGATGGAAAACGGATCCGTTTAAACGGATGGCAGTCCGTTTTAACGGATGAAAAATGGATAAAAAACGGATTGAAAAAAACGGACCGTAAAAACGGAACGGGTGCAGACGGAACGTGTGCATGAGGCCTTAGTGCTCCAAATGCTGCTTGGGGCGGCTCCACACAGTGCAGATTTATATGTAGAAAATCCACACCAAAATCTCCCAGAAAACGCATAAACCTGCACTACTTGGGGCTTGTTCACACGTCAGTTATTTGGTCAGTTATTATTGTGAGCCAAAACCAGGTGCAGGTCAACAACACAGAACAGGAGCAGATCTTTCCATTACACCTGATCTCTGTGGAGGCTTCACTCCTGGTTTTGGCTCACAATAACTGATGGAAATAACTGACCAAATAACTGATGTGTGAACAAGCCCTTGTGTTTTTTGTGTAGTTTTTTTTTATTTTTGATCCATTGAAAAGGCAGAAATCAGCAGGAGATAAAAGCAAAGTGCACATGAGATTTGTCTGCCATACACTTTGCTGGTACTGTGGGATGCTGAGTTTTTTCCATACCAAAATCCACTCGGATAAACTGAACGTAATTTGCCTTGTGTTTCGGCATCCTGATCCTGGCCGTTCACACAGCAGGTTTTACAACATAATTTTGGCGCGGACAGCCACAACGAAATTTCTCAGAAAACCCACCAGCAGCCCTCGTCCTATCTGTCTCCAGTCATTTCAATGTGAAGCGGCAGAGGATAGCAGAGTGATGGCAGTCATCAACAATGCCTCCCATTGAGAGATATGGGTAGGCAGAAACAGCCGCTGGTGGGGTTTTGGGGGCGGCTGTCCACACCGAAATTCTGCAGTAAAACCCGCCATGTGAATGAGCCCTAAAGATAATATTGGTGTGGTAATGTGGATACAAACAAGTCAGCTCATTTCACTAACTGTCCTGTGGAAACACTGTGGCCGGTGTCACCATGTTTTTAAGAGCAAAAGGAAACCAGGGCATGCTGTCAATCACTGATAGCCCCGCCTCCTGGACTCCACAGGAATATAAATATTATGAATTACTAGTTTTAATGAATCTTTTCCCATAAACTATATATCAACCTGCTCAGCTCTTCCTGCTCTATAACCTGCTGCCTGCAGCTCAGACGCCATGTTCAACATGACAGGTCCCCTTTAAGAATGTTTGTTTTCTTCATCCCTTCTTATACATTGATAGTTTTTTGATTCTCCTTGCAGGTGAAAGCTGGAATGGCAGTCGTGGACAGAGCCTTTAGTGCAGCACCGTTTTACGGGATGGAATATCATCAGACCTCGCACCCGTTTCCTCAGAGGGCCAACGCTTCTGGGATAGTGGACAGTGCAGTTCTTGGCACATCAGCCAGGGAACCCAGCCAAATAAGTCACCTAACTGTGGGTAGCGGAGTAAATAGTACTGAACAGTACCACGTGTACAACCAGTTTAATGCCACTGGAGAAAATGGCAGCTTGTTTCTGGGAGTCGCAGCTCAGAACCAGAGTCCTGCGGGGATCCCTTCATTGCCTCACACCACGTGCAGTGGGTAAGTAGCAGTACCATTTCTCCCATCTTGATTTATAATAGCGGTACGTCACCTTTGTATTTCAACGTAATACTGGGGCTACACACTGGCTTTGGCCAATCCACATGTGGCTGTAATGGTAATGTGTCAGTGTATGACCTGTGACCACTGCAGCCACTCAGCCAGACTGCGAGGACAGTGACTGGCTGTAGCAGTTACTCGTCGTACACCTGCATGTCTTGTGACCCTTGCCGCCAGTCACTGTCTGATCGCTGAGAACCGTGATTGGCTGCAGGGGTCATGTGCCCTATAGCAGCACGTCACTGTTACCAAGCAGCTTGGTCAAGATTTTTAATTTCCTTGGACAATCTCTTTAACAAGTGAATAATGGTTCAGGTTTTTGTCTAATTTTATTAATCTTCCTGCGGATAGCCCAATTTCTTTACATCCCTGACAACCTATTTAAATTCATATTTACTCATGCTTGTTCCCTGTATAAATTGCATGGACATCTGGGTCTGGCCGCTTCGGGGAACCCTCTGTAGCATGTCTATGGAGTCTGCTAGGACATATGGACAGTGGTCGTCACTAGGCTTAAAAATAAAAAGTATCTAGTCCTAGGGCCCCAGGTATGGCAAAAAATAAGGCCCTCCGATCAAAAGTCATTTAGACATTAGTTAATACCTGCCTGACCTCTTCCATTTTTGTCTTGGCACCACTGGGGGGGGAGGGGGTTTACCTAAATTGTGTTCCAGCTAATATGTGGAAGGAAGAGTTTCAGCAGCACTTACCGTTCTGTCACAACGCTAATACCGCAGTCTCTGCTGTGACCACTGGACTACCTGGGGGCTCTTCTACTCAAGTGCCAGACGGATATGCTCCTGTTTCTTCCTTCTCAGTTACATAAACATATAGAAGGTTTTCTAAGAGATGCTATCTTGGAGTACCTCAATGAAAATAAGCAAATTACTCCATATCAGCATGGCTTCATGAGGGATCGGTCATGTCAAACCAATTTAATCAGTTTCTATGAGGAGGTACGTTCTAGACTGGACCGCGGCGAATCAATGGATGTCTTATATCTGGACTTCTCCAAAGCATTTGACACTGTACCACATAAAAGGTTAGTATATAAGATGAGAATGCTTGGCCTGGGAGAAAATGTCTGTATGTGGGTAAGTAACTAGCTCAGTGATAGAAAACAGAGGGTGGTTATTAATGGTACATACTCAGATTGGGTCACTGTAACTAGTGGGGTACCACAGGGGTCAGTATTGGGCCCTATTCTCTTCAATATATTTATTAATGATCTTGTAGAAGGCTTGCACAGTAAAATATCAATTTTTGCAGATGACACTAAACTGTGTAAAGTAATTAACACAGAAGAGGACAGTACACTGCTACAGATGGATCTGGATAGACTGGAGGCTTGGGCAGAAAAGTGGCAGATGAGGTTTAACACTGACAAATGTAAGGTTATGCATATGGGAAGGAATAATGCAAGTCACCCGTACATACTAAATGGTAAAACACTGGGTAACTCTGACATGGAAAAGGACCTAGGAATTTTAGTGAACAGCAAACTAAGCTGCAGGAACCAGTGTCAGACAGCTGCTGCCAAGGCCAATAAGATAATGGGTTGCATGAAAAGGGGCATAGATGACTGTGATGAGAACATAGTCCTGCCACTTTACAAATCACTAGTCAGACCACACATGGAGTACTGTGTACAGTTCTGGGCTCCTGTGAACAAGGCAGACATAGCAGAGCTGGAGAGGGTTCAGAGGAGGGCAACTAAAGTAATAACTGGAATGGGTGGACTACAGTACCCAGAAAGATTATCAAAATTAGGGTTATTCACTTTAGAAAAAAGACGACTGAGGGGAGATCTAATAACTATGTATAAATATATCAGAGGTCAGTACAGAGATCTCTCCCATCATCTATTTATCCCCAGGACTGTGACTGTGATGAGGGGCCATCCTCTGCGTCTGGAGGAAAGAAGGTTTGTACATAAACATAGAAGAGGATTCTTTACGGTAAGAGCAGTGAGACTATGGAACTCTCTGCCTGAGGAGGTGGTGATGGTAAGTTCACTAAAAGAGTTCAAGAGAGGCCTGGATGTATTTCTGGAGGGTAATAATATTACAGGTTATAGTTACTAGAGAGGGGTCGTTGATCCAGGGAGTAATTCTGATGCCTGATTGGAGTCGGGGAAGGAATTTTTTTCCCTAATGTGAGGAAAATTGGCTTCTACCTCACACGGGTTTTTTGCCTTCATCTGGATCAACTTATAGGAAAACAGGCCGAACTGGATGGACAGATGTCTTTTTTTGGCCTTATAAACTATGTTACTATGTTATATACATTATGCAGCTACACAGGAGCAGATCTGGTGTAACATCAGTCAGTTGTGGAATCAGCTGCTGAAACTTTCTTCCTTCCACACGTTTCTTCCTTCCTTCAATCCTGACCATGGCATCCGAGCACAGCAAACACAGGAGCGCGCTTTTGATATTTGCTCCGGCTCCCCTGTGTGCCGATCGGAGGAGCCGGAGCATGTCTGCAGCAGCTCCTGTCATAGTGAATGACAGGAGGCTGCTACATAGACTTTCCTATGGAGCACTTGTATGTAATAGGGCTCCATAGGAAAGTAGTAAAACGATCATAGACTCCAATGCTAGTCTATGATATGAGCAATCGGATGATTAGTTCCCTATGGGAATTATAAAAAGTGTACAAAAATGAAATAAAGTTAAAAAAAAAAATAAAAGTTCAAATCACCCCCCCTTCCCCAAAATAAAAGTAGTGAAAAAATAAAAATACGGAAAAAAGCATCAAAATGGCCGATTTGCCGTTTTTTGACGCTTTTTTTTTCTAAAAAAAAAATTAAATAAAAAGTGATCAAAAAGTCATACACACACCAGAATGGTATAAATGAAAAGTTCAGATCGCCTCACAAAAAATGAGCCCCCATACAACTCTGTACACCTAAATACCAAAAAGTTATAGGGGTAAAAATATGACAAAAATTACAAATTTATAATTATTTTAGGGTCATTCCATATCGAGTGATCCAAATATGAATATTTTTTTACCTGACATCTTAGGATTTTTATATATATATATATTTTTTTTTTTATGAAGTACAACTTAAGTTAATTACAAATTAAGTTTTGAATTTTTTTTCTTCATCAGTTAATTTTTTACAGACTTCTAAAGTTTTTTTTATCATATCTCGGGCTAGAATTAAGAGCGAGGTGGGAGAGGCATCATTTTTCTCAGAACAGTACCAGCACAAGACTGTTTCTTTATATTTTGTTTTGGAGAAATCAAATTCAAAATTTTGATGCGAATTTGGGAAAAACGTATGTTTTAAAATTGTGAAAAAATGCATGTGTGTTACTTGTGTTCTTGGTTATATTTGTACGGGGATTCAACTTGGAATCAAATTTTTTTTTTTAAGCCTTGAATCATCTGATTCTATGTTTGTGTGAGTTTCTTCCTTTTTTCTTTTCAAATTACAACTTATTGAATTCAACATTTATATGCAACAATAAAGAAAGACAAAAAACAAATACCGTAAGTGCCAGAATACCGTATTTTTTGCCCTATAAGATGCATTTTATTCCCCCCCAAAAGTGTCTTATGGGGCGAATGCTAATGAGCGCTTCCATTATGGAAGAGCTCATTAGCACCGGAGGACCAGGAAGCGGTGAAGGATCTGTACTCACCGCTTCCTGGTCTTCGGCTGTCGGCTGTGCAGGGCTGCGCACAGCGTCAGTGCGCTCTGTGACCTCACGCTGTGCGCGCCAGTTCACAGCACAGCCGACAGCAGGAGGGAGCAGTGCGCGGGCGGAGAGGAGCGGCGGCGGTCTGAAGCAGGAGAGGTAAGTGGCTTTTTGATTTTAACTGAGGCATAATGGGGGCTGAATACAGGCATGGGGGCTCGCATGGGGATTTATATTGCGGTTCAAGTGAGGCATGGTGGGCTAATTACAGGCATGGTGGGCTAATTACAGGCATGGTGGGCTAATTACAGGGATGGTGGGCTAATTACAGGGATGGTGGGCTAATTACAGGCATGGTGGGCTAATTACAGGCATGGTGGGCTAATTACAGGCATGGTGGGCTAATTACAGGGATGGTGGGCTAATTACAGGGATGGTGGGCTAATTACAGGGATGGTGGGCTAATTACAGGCATGGTGGGCTAATTACAGGCATGGTGGGCTAATTACAGGCATGGGGGGCTAATTACAGGCATGGGGGCTCATATGGGAGCTGTTGAGAGGCATGGAGCTCTTATCTGACGTCTGATTGGGGGTCATTTACATTGGGGTCTGATCTGAGGTCTTATTGGGGTTTTATTAACATTGGGGGTCTGATTGGTTGTCTGACCTGAGGTCTAATGAAAAATATTTTTTTCTTATTGTCCTCCTCGAAAACCTAGGGGCGTCTTATGGGCCGGTGCGTCTTATAGGGCGAAAAATACGGTAAATACATCTTAATCATCATAACACAACTTGCTCAGCATGAATGCATTGAACAAACCAGAAGTGTTTAAGAAGAATAGTACAGTACTTAGTTAAATCCTCGTTCTATAAAATATGAACTAATCAAACAATTAATAGTACGTTTTTAAACTGGCCTTTTATCATCAATTTGTCCCTTCCAGTGGATGAAATGTAATCTTGTCCATAAGCGCCTACTAGCAATGGTCATTTCCTTTAGTGTCAAAGATTATGTACGGCCTGTCATGGTGTTCGGCTCCACCTGAGTTAAAGAAGAACTCCCGCAAAAATTTTTATTCTCTGACCTGTTAGAAAGGTGCATGATATAATCTGTAGTGAATGTAATCTTCTTATCAGAGACTGCATTTCTGAGTTCTCCGCTCTCTTCTTATTGTAGCTGGGTCATGTGACCAGCTATCTGACCTCCAACTGACCCAGGACAGGAAGCCAGTCACTGCTCTATTCATTCCTATGAGACTGAAAGTGAGGCTCCCATAGGAATGCATAGAAAATTAGACTTCCTGTCCACACATAAGGTGCTGTGTGAGTTGGTGGGTCTAATTCCTAGTCACATGACACAGATAAGAAACATCAGGGAGATATAACTCACAAATACAGTCCCTGGTAAGAAAATTACATTCACTACAAATTACATCATTTACATTTCTAGCAGGACAAGGAATAAAATTTTTTGCGGGAGTTCACGGTGCCTCCTAAACCGTCACATACACCTTTGCCATGAGCAGTGGCAAAAAAGTGCCATTCAGCTTCCATTCCAAAATCGAGGTCTACCCCTGTTCATTCTCAGGTTGAGCCCTGACAAAGCTTTCTCCTCTGTCCTCTCCTGCTTCTAAGCTGGAACATAATAAAATAATACAGTAATATCTACAAATCCTGGATTATTTGGTAAATATAGACCCCACACTTTTAGACCACGGGCTGAACAGATCTGAATTCAAGATTTTTGAATTGACACTGTAATAGTTATACTTTTAAATATCATTCCATCGCGATCCCAACTTGAATTTTTGGTGCAGTTGTGGCTAGGAGCATAGCAGGCACATGTGCATTTTTGGAAATGTTTAAATTAAACGTTTTTTTTCTTTCGGAAATGCGTTTTAAAATTTTGCATTCGCATAGGTAAAATATTAACAAAGATACTCTTGTGACATATCTGGTGAAAGCCTGTACAGGTCTGACTAGATTTTGTTTCTCTATCTTTTTTCTAGTTATGAGGAGAAATGTAAAGGCAGGCAACACCGAAATTCGCAGTTTTTCTGAACTTTGAAAATCAATTAAAAAAATATATATCTAGAATTTTTTTCTTCACATTTTGCATTCTCTGACACCATTACCAAATAACAAAATCTCAAAAGAATTAAAAAGAGGTAAAAATCATTGGTTCACTTGACATGGAATGACCTTTTATCAAACAAGAAAAACTATACATATTATATATCGCTGGATTTGTACTGACCTGTAGAATGAAAGTAACTGGTCAGTTTTAATGAACATAGAACGCCGTAAATTTAAAAAAAAAAACAAACGTAAAACTGTGGCGGAATTGTTTTTTTTTTTTTTTTTTTTTTTGCAATTTCACTTGAATTGGAATTTTTATTCCCGCTTCCCACTACATCATATGCAATATTAAATGGTCGCGTTGGAAAGTACAACTTGTGCTGCAAAAAACAAGCCCTCATACAGCTATGTGAACAGAAAAATAAAGTTATGGCAGGGAGCGCAAAATGAAAAAAAAAGCCAAAACTCCTCTGGGGCTGAAAGGGTTAATATCTTCATGCATTCCCCATGTAATAACAATTCTGGAACATCTATTCTTATGTCTCTATGTTGTGCCATTCCTTTATTATTTCTACTAGAAGTTATGAATGAATTACTAGCAGTCTGCAGTAAGAGTACAGAGGGGAGGTAACCAGTTGAGGTGTGTACCTGCACAGACTGAACATGACAGCACTGATTGGATAGAGTGAGTCTGTGCAGGTACACACCCCCAACTTGTTACCTCCCCTCTGTTCCCTTACTGCAGACTGCTAGCAATTCATTCATAACTTCTAGTAGAAATAATAAAGGAATAGCACAACATAGAGACATAAGAATAGATGTTCCAGAATTATTACATGGGGAATGCATGAAGATATTAAAACGGGCATGTCAGGAGTGGTGAAAGGTCCTCTTTAGGCCCCTTTCACACAAGCGAGTTTTTCGCGCAGGTGCGATGCGTGACGTGAACGCATAGCACCCGCACTGAATCCTGACCTATTAATTTCAATGGGTCTGTGTACAGGAGCGTTTTTGTTCACACATTAGTTCTGCGTTGTGTGACACATGCAGCATGTTCTATATTCTGCGTTTTTCACGAAGCCCTGGACCCATAAAAGTGAATGGGGCTGCGTGAAAAACTCATTGTATCTGCAAGCAAGTGCGGATACAATGCGTTTTTCACTGATGGTTGCTTAGAAATGTTTGTAAACCTTCAGTTTATCACGTGCGTGAAAAACGCATAAAAACGCATTACACCCGCGCGGAAAAAACTGAACTGAAGGCAATCGCAGACAAAACTGACTGAACTTGCTTGCAAAATGGTGCGAGTTTTCCTGAACTCATCCAGACCTAATCCGTTACGCTCATGTGAAAGGGGCCTTAAGGGAGGAAGTGCAGGGATATTTTTGTTTTAACAGATTGAAGTTCCTTAGCACTTACTAAAAATTGGTGGTTAAATGTCTCATGTCTAGATACTTACATTTTGTCTTCCTATTTTTTTGTCCTTTTTCCCCTAAGTCAACCTGGACGGTCTAGAAAGCACAGACTTGAAGAGGATAGCGCTGAGTAAGTAGCACTCACTTAACTTGTTCTGTTCAAGAGCAGAATGTTTGGGTGTGTAAAGCAGGGAAGAGTGTGGTGCAGATTTGGCACATTAGTACTTAGGCTGACCATGTAATGGAGCGGCTAATAAGTGGCTTTCTGTGACACTTCTGCACATGGTAACGTGTGCCCAAATACAGGTGACGTCTATATAAGTTGTAACGTTCCTTGTGTTTCTCTTAAGCTGCCCTATGAAGAAAAGGAGATTTTCTCCCGGTCCAGCTGCGTTTCAAGACTCTCGTGCTCCAGGTGTTTTTGCTGGAGATCCGCGACAGCCATTGTGGGCTTCTAACCTTTCACAAGTGAATGAGGCCGCCGTTCCGGCAGTGGTTGACCAGTCTCCCACCACCATGCACCCAGTTCCCACAGAGGAGATGGAAGAAGTGGTTGTAGAGTCTCAGTCTGATGCTGTACTCCGAAGAATAAGAGACATTGAGAGCAGGTAACTGTGACTGCACATAGACCACAAGTCACACAATAGCATCCGTATCTGCTGAATTAGAGATATGTGATAAGATTAAGGCTTGTTTGATACAGAGGGAACGCCCCCACTTATAGATACATATGGTAAAAAACTTTACCGGCCGCTGTTCTCACCAGGACGTACACTTCTAGTATGACGAGCATAGATGCTTCTGCTGTGAGGTTGTATCCTGTCTGCGATTGCTGTGAGGCTAATGTGAATGTCTAATAGGCCTTGTGATAAAGGCATCTACACGTTGCATGATTATTTACTCACTCCACCCCCGAAAAATAAATCCAGTGGGATCTCGTCCATGGACTGACGTAAAATGTTTAAACTAGACATGAGCAAATTTCATATTTTGAAATTCGTTTCCGCTTCGTTTGGTGGTAAAAGGTGAATTGCGTTATGGATTCCGTTACCATGGACCATAACGCAGTTCTATGACGGAATGCCTTTAGAGGATCCGTTATTCATTCCCTCATAATGGAAGTCTATGGCCTGCATAACGGATCCGTCCTGTTTCTGTTATGCAGGTAAGTCCTATCCTGCATAACGGAGCGCTATCTTGTCTGGCAGGATGATGGGGAAACCTGACGGACCACATTATTATGAATGGGATCCATTGGGCGCTGGCGGTGTCTGGCGTATGACTGATCTGGCAGTTGTGATATTCTGTATGACTGAACTGAATGGCAGAATTTGCTTGTCGGGGGTTATGATCCTGAACACAGCTGGTAAGATCTTCAGCTGAATCTGTAGGAATGGAGCAGACATGAAGTACAGAGAGGAGGTGGGGATGTGGTAATAAGCAGCAGCACTTGTATGCAGTCTCCATTACCACAGTCTGTCCTGTCCGTCCTCTCTGTACTTCATGTCTCCTCATGGTCTCCATTCCTACAGAGGTTCAGCTGAAGATCTTATCTGCTGTAGGATCATAATCCCTGACGAGCAGAGAGGAGGATGACGCAGCTCTTTACCTCAATGTTGTGAAGTAACTTGTCCTGCTGTATGATTAGGACAGGTTCTGTGTGTACTAATAGGACGGCAGCCATTTTATTTCTCCTGATGATTGCTCCCCAGAGAAAACAAGTCATTATAACTAATGAAAGGTATTTGGGAATCTATTTACAATAGTCATTTTAAAGTACCGTAATTTTATTCCTTCCCAGAGAACCCCTTTAAGTTGCTGCTGTTATATGACAGGTTTGGTTGATAATTTGACTGTGTATATATAATAAATGAACAATATGATTTTTATAGATTATTGCACCAGGTTCAATGAAATCTTTCTGTTAATAAAAATATTGTGTGGACGTTTCTTCTCCTTTTCAGGCTTGTTGTGGAGGACGAGGAGGAAGAGGATGACCACTCAAGAGATAGTCACTTACCTACTCTAGTAATGTCTGACGTGCTTGTGGAAGGCTTCAAAAAGAGACTGGATGAATCTCTTACCAGAAAAATAGTGGATTCTATGTAAGTGGTCAGTTGTCTTACTTGTAGCTGGATTTCTGAGAATTGGTGTAAATGAATGTACCCAAGAAATGAATTCACTAGAACTGTTTGAGAGGGATAGGGGGCAAAGTGACGTAAAACTGCATGCATTAACCCCTTCAGCCATTGCAGTGTACCGGTACATCATGGTGGTTGGGGGAATGTATGTAGCACGCTATTGCAGTGGGTGCCGGCTGTATAAAACGGCAGGCACCCGGCCACAATGACTGGGAATGATTATCACGCCAAACCCTGTAATTTAACCCCTTGATGTCACGATTAACCCTGATCATGGCTTATGTGAGGTAAGGCAGAGGGATTTGGCTCCCTCTGACTTCCAGTCGGAGCCCCGCACGCTTCTGAAGCTTCCCAGGCCTGCCATGCACGAGGCACAGCTCAGCAGGGAGCATGGTATGTCATTCAACCTAAGGCCCCATTCACACGACCGTATGAATGGGGCCGCATCTATTCAGCAATATTGTGGAATAGATGCAGCCCCATTCACCTCTATGGGAGCGGGCAGTCGCGGCACGGAGCTAGCTCCGCACAAAAAGATAAAGCACGGCCGGGTGCATTTTGAATGGGGAGCCCGGCTGTGTTTTCTGCAGCACTGCGGAACACACGCCGGGCGGCAGTCGTAGTATTGCGGGTCCGTATTATTGACCCACAATAATACGGCCGTCTGAATGGGCCCTAAGGCTTCGTTCACACGTCCGTGATTGTGAGCCAAACACAGAACAGGTGCAGATCTTTCCCTTATACATTGTCTGTGGAGGCTCCACTCCTGGTTTTGGCTCACCATCACTGACGTGTAAATGAGGCTCAATAGATCTCTATTAGGATGAATGGGACAAGGGATCAACAGATCCCAGCTTCTAGCTCCCTAAGGGGGTTAAGTTATTATAAAAGTTAAAATTTTTTTTTAAAAAAAAACAAACTATTTTGCATATAAAAATATATAAACAATTTTAAAAAGTGGTATCGCCGTATCTGAAAATGTCTGAACTATTAAAATATTTTTTAACAGTTCCTGTTTGTCGAACACCGTAACGAAAAAAAAAGAAACACACATTCTCCCCAGACCCCCCGCGCCCCCCCCCCCCCAAATAAATAAATAAGTTGAACAGTGTTAAAAAAGCAGTATGTACCACAGTGGTACCAATAAAAACTACAATAGGTCCCTCATACAGCTCTGTGGATGGAAATTTTTAAAGCTGCAAAGAAAATTAGCTTTTTTTTTTCCCCAGAGTTTTTTTTTTTTGGTATCAATATAATCGTGTTGAGCTGCAGAATAATGCTGTCATGAATGGCATGGTGTCAAAATCCCAAAAATACAACTTATCCTGCAAAAAAATAAGTACTCATATGGCTATATGAACAGAAAATTAAAAACGTTCCGGCTATTGGGCCGTGGGTTGGAAAAAATTGAAAATGAAAAAATGGGCCTGGAACTTAAAGGGAACCTGTAATCACTGAAACACCCCCTGAACTAGAGTAAGTGTTGTATAGTGTAAGTGATGCTGAATCCAAATATGTAAGTTTTATCTTCATACTCGCTTCCATTCTGACGCTGTGCTCCCACAAACCAGCAGTAAAATGCACTCACTGGACTCTTCTTTGAGTCCTCTCCATTATGTGAGTGAGCACTGGAGTCCAGTGAGTGCATTTTACTGCAGGTTTGTGGGAGCACAGAGTCAGAATAGAAGTGAGTATGAAGATAAAACTTACATATTCGGATTCAGCATCACTTACACTATACAACGCTTACTCTAGTTCAGGGGGTGTTTCGGAGATGACAGATTCTCTTAACTCCTTAAAGGGAACCTATCTCTGTGGAGCACACTGCTGTAATCATGTAGCGACTGTCTGTTCCACTCTGGACTTTTTCGCACTGTACGTGATGACGCCATTGTTAAGGCCCTGACATGCCTATTTCTTATAAATTCATACATTCCCCATGTAATAACAATTCTGGAGCATCTATTCTTATGGCTCTATGTTGTGCCATTCCTTTATTATTTCTACTAGAAGTTATAAATGAATTGCTAGCAGTCTGCAGTAAGAGTACAGAGGGGAGGTGACTAATTGGGGGAGTGTACCTACAGAGACTCACTCTATCCAATCAGTGCTGCCATGTTCAGACTGTGCAGGTACACACCCCCAACTGGTCACCTCCCCTCTGTCCCCTTACTGCAGACTGCTAGCAATTCATTCATAACTTCTAGTGCAAATAATAAAGGAATGGCACAACATACAGACATAAGAATAGATGTTCCAGAATTGTTATTACATGGGGAATGCATGAAGCTATTAAAACAGGCATGTCAGGAGTGGTGAAAGGTCCTCTTTAAAGCTGTGGACATTGGCTTCTTTGCACTATTACTTACTATGAGTCTGTACCACAGAGGTGTGTACTGCATGATTATGGTAATGTACATTGTGACGTAGTCTCCCTTATACATGTGTGTACAACTAATGTATTTCTGGTTAAATGTCACCTCCCAATTGAAGAGTCCCATCTCCAGACATATCTGGAGCATCATTTCTTATGACTGTTAGATGTTTATGGATAAATTGACAACTGGGTGTTACCAGTTAGGGATGTGTCCCTGCACTGTTCACTCAGGGCTGACACTGTCACACTGTGCAGGGACGCATCTCTTTGAGGAGGCGAATGCCGATTGCTGAATTTATCCATAAAATTCTAATAGGAATAACAGAGGGACAGCACAACCTATAAGAAAAGATGCTCCAGAACTGTTATTGCATTGGGAATGCAAGAAGTTAATGAGCAGATGTGTCAGGAGTGGGGTTTTATGAATTATAGATATGATCAAGATCAGATCGTCAGGAGTCTAACAATCAGCAACCTCCACTAATCCCCTGTTCACAGCTGAAAGTCAGCTCTTGAATGAACACGAAGGGGACCAGATCCACAGCTCTGCTCTGTGCAGTGAGTGCCGGGTTACTGCTGTGCAGAGAATGGGAGCTGAGCTGCAGTACCCCAGCACGGCCACTACACCCAGGGAGGCGCTGTGCATCCGGCTCTGATCGGAGGGTGCAAGGTGCTCGACCTCCACTGAATTGTATTGATGACCTTCCCTAAGGAGGTCCTCAATATCTATAACCCAGAAAAGCCCTTTAAGCTCACTCCTCTTTCCTAAATAAAAACCATCTCCGTTCTTAGATGAGCGGCTTGGGATTATCCCTAGCCAACGCCTTCCTGCACTAAAACTAGTTGTTGGCAACTTTTCTTGATGCGTAGGCAAATTTTGAACTTTTTTAGTTTCTGTGAAAGGAAGTGGTAGCTATTCAGGTCAAAACATGAGCGTTCTCTTTTCCAATTCTGATTCAGAGTAATTATTAGTCACGTATTTTTGCTTTGTAGCTGTGAGTCAGTGTATTGCTCAATGCAAAATGTACATGTGTAAGTGGTTGGTGCCGAACCCTGTACATTTGATGTGCCCCCACTATCCGGACCATGAATGAGCTGTATATTACAGCTGACATGAAGCCACAATCCTGGCTATTTAACCCCTTAGATGCTGCGGTCAGTAGCGGCTGATGCATCTAGGTAGTTTGAATTAGGAAGGAAGCTCCCTTACTCAGTGTAAACACCTGGGGTCCTAAACATGACTACTTTCCCATAACCGAAAAAATCAGAAAAATTCACATATTTGTGCCTTTTATGTTGTGGACCCACTCCTGGTTCAGGCATCACGCACACCTGATGTGTTTTGCTTTCTGACAACCGTGGATCAACAAAACACGGATACAGGCCATTTGCGTGCTGCCATTTTCTATATAGAAATGGCGTATAGTAATGGTAACCATAGGACTTTTTTTTCTTTTTTTTTTTTTTTTTTTTTTTTTGCGGGACGTTTTTTGCTGCACCATTTGTAATGAATGGATCTGATCCGCAAAAATGGATCGGATGTGGGAAAAATACGTTTGTGTGCATGATGCCTGAAGCCTCATTCCCATGTCCATCCTAAAATCTGTGAAAAGTTGGTAAGTGATGCCTTCGTGAAGATGTCTGTGATGGATCCATGTGTGGTCCGTGTGTCAGTGTTTCACGGACAATGTGAATTTCTGACCACTTTTTCTTGCACTTGTAGGAGTCGTCCTTCTATGGAGCTTGTTCTTTGGAAACCCCAACCAGAATTCCTTGTGCATAAACTGGAGAGAAAAGCCGGCAGCTACGATGGTGATAAAGACGCGTCACAGAAAATCCAGCGCAGACCTGCAGCCGCTCTCCTCCAGGAGGTAGCCCCGTCAGGTGCCGAGGAGCCATGTCCTTCTAATGTAGACACTATGTGGAACAGAGATGAAGAAGAAATGGAGCTATAGTGGTGCTCTTACTACACCACGTCTCCATGTACTCCAGTTCCAGCAAACTTCTATGAAGAGACCTTGCGACTGGAATATTGATTTCTGTTTTATGGACCCAATGTACGGGCGCTTTTTTTTATTTTTATTTTGAGAAGCTTTTTTAAAGCTGTGGTTTTCAGCCGTGTTGGTCATAGAGATACTTTGGACTATGTACTCCTTATTCCAGGGAATGGATCTGTACTGTTACAGACATTGGGGGTTATTTATCAAGGGACTTGCAACTATTTTAGACGTCAAAATAGTCGTAAGTCTGCTTTTTGACCTGCTATGCGACAATATTAAGTCACACTGCCGGAGTGGGGGCATGTCGGGGGCGGTGCCGGGACTTCGGCCCGGAAAATGTATTAACATGTACTGGATGTTGGCTAGGAACTAGGCTAGCCTGGTGCTGGCGCATTTTTTCCACCATTCACACAGCTGCTGGAAGATTAGCCAAATTTATGACGAGGCGCACACCTAGTCAGAAATATGGCTAATTCTCTGGCAGCGTAAAGGGGAAGAAGGACTGGAGTGAAAACCCCAGTCTTTATAAATGTGCTCCACCGTGTGCTGGCCTCTTAAGTGCCACATATTGACAGGAGCAGTATTTAGGCTTGAAAATTGTTGGCTTAATGCATTGCATTTATTATTTTTGTGGATGGGACTGTTTTTATAAGTCAGTTTACATGAATTGTATGTTTTTGTCTTAACACAGTGCATTCTTCAGTCCATTTTTTGTATATTTTTGAAGTTGCTGTTTTGTGATGTTAGGGACCTGTAAATATTTTTCACACTACAGTTTTTGAACATGAAATGAAAAAACTTTTTTAAATAAAATTCTTAAATGGTCTGTGTTGTATGTCAGTCTCGAAGCTTTTCCAAATTTATATTTGCCGGAGGTTGCTGACCTCCGGCACTCCAGGTGTTGTGAAACTACATCTCCCATCATGGACACTTGCTTGGCTGTTCTGAACTCCTACAGAAGTGAAAGGAGCATACTGGGAGTTGCAGTTTTACATCAGCTGGAGTGCCAAAGTTTGCTGATCCCTGATATAGACCATTATGCAGGGATGGAAAGTATGTGCGCCTTAAGGCCTCCTGCACACGACTGTATCTGTTTTTGTGGTTCGTAAATAACAGATCCAGATTTTTTATTTTTATTTTTTTGCCGGGCCATGGAACGGACATACTGCCCACATCTTTTGCGGCCCTATTGAGATGAATAGGTCCACATCTGATCTGTCAATCTGGATCGGATGTGGACAAAAACCATGTTCGTGTGCATGAGCCCTTGGTATGTAACAGCTACTGAGATGCTCGTCATGCTGCTCATCCCTAGTAAGAGAGGGCAGATGTTTGGAGTCTGTAACTGTGGAGACACATGGTTCTGCATAGAAGCTGTATGCACTAAACAGTGGGAATTTTCCGTACACCCCACAACGGCACTAACCAGGAGGGAACCCCGCCTCCCAGGGACAGGAAACCACTTGGAGAATCAAATGGTTAAATAGCCTCCTCCTCTTACCTTCTCCAGTTATTTCCTGTCCCTACAGGATGCTGGAGAATCTGCAGGAGTTCCCTCCTGCTTGTCTGGACGCCCAGCCTACCTTCTTCCCAGGGTCTCTGGAGGGCTGTGGTAGGGAGAGGATCCAGGGGCTAAGATAGCTGCCCCTCCTCTCCTTTAGCGCAAGTCTTCTGAATCTGGAAAAGTCAGACTTAAACCCCAGCTGCTGAAAGGTGTTTCTAGGAATTCTTCTGGACTCCCAGTTGATGAAGTCTTTTCTTCCAGATCAAAAGATCCTGAACATAATATCAAAATTCTCGCAGTTCCAGACCCGGAGAAAGTCTTCATTCAGAGAGATAATGGAAATTCTGGGTCTAATGACATCCACCATCCCTGCGGTAAGGTGGGCCCAGTTCCACTCAAGAATCCTTCAGGATTATCTTCTGTCGGCTTGGAACAAAAGCAGATTTTCTCTGGACCACAAGATTATTGTTCCCCATCGCACAAAGAGCTCTCTCAGTTGGTGGATAAATCCAGGCAACCTGAACCAGGGTCTTCAGTGGCGAGCACGAAATCAGATCATAATCACCACGGATGCAAGCGGGTCAGGCTGGGGAGCCCATTGCCAGGGGTCAGTTGACTCAAGGGGGTTGGAGTCCAGATCAACTGTCCCTATCTTCAAATGCCAAGGAACTGCTAGCAGTGTTTCTAGCCCTAAAGGCTTTCCTTCCTCAGGTTCAGGGGAAGAATGTGAAGGTGCTATCCGACAACAGGGCAATGGTAGCATACTTAAACAAGCAAGGCGGAACAAGAAGCAGGTATCTTTGCAGAACAGCCTTTTCTCTTTTTTCCTGGGCTCAGGAGAATATTATCTCTTTATCGGCAGTGCATGTGAAAGGGGAAGAGAATTCTCTGGCAGATTTTTTGAGCAGATCAACTCTAAAACCGGGAGAGTGGAGTCTTTGCAAAAATACTTTCAGTCAGATCTGCAGCAGATGGGGTACTCCTGTGGTGGACTTATTCGCTTCAAGAGCAAATGCACAATTGAACAGATTTTTTTCCCTCTCTTTCAGAGACAATCCGGAGCCTCTTATACGCCTTCCCTCCTATAACCCTGATCCCAGGGTTCTGACAAAGATAGTGGAGGAAGGAGGCCAGCTGGTCTTAATTGCCCCTTTTTGGCCAAAAAGGACTTGGTTTCCCCTGCTCCTACACCTATCGGGGGGAAAATTCTGGCATCTCCCACAAGACCCGAAGCTTCTTCAGCAGGGCCCTACACTTCATCCGGGTCTTCCTCAACTAAGGCTGACAGCTTGGAAGCTGAACGTGACATCCTGAAATCTAGAGGTCTCTTGGATGCGGTTATCGGGTCTCTGTTGCACAGTAGGAAGCCTCTAAGATTTATCTGAGATCCTGGCACGCATTCCTACGCTTCGCTGGGGATTCTTACATTCCTGAAGGTCCTCCGGATGTAAGAATAATTCTGGACTTTCTACAGAAGGGTTTGGAGGATGGTTTGAGGGTCAGTACCCTTAAGGTCCAGGTGGCAGCTTTGACTGCTTTCCTTGATCTTAGAATTGTGGAGCTTAGTCTGATAAAGCGTTTTTTTAAGGTAGCCAGTTGTTTATTTCCCTCTTTTAGATCCAAAGTTCCCCCCCTGAGAGCTAAATCTAGTTTTATCAGTTCTGATGAATGCCCCTTTTGAGCCTATCGCTGAGATTGCCCTCAAACTTTTGTCTTTTAAAACAGCCTTTTTGATTGCCATAACTACGGCCAAGAGGGTGGGGGAGATCCAGGCTTTTTCCTGTAAGGCCCCTTATTTAACGATTTTGGATGATAGAATTGTGCTAAAACATGAACCGTCGTTTTTGCCTAAAGTCTTCTCTAGATTTCATTATCAGCAGGAAGTCTCATTACCTACTTTTTGTCCACAGGTCGGAAAGAGAGTCTATGTTCCATCATCTAGATCAGTGGTTCTCAACTCCAGTCCTCGGGACCCACCTGCCAGTCAGGATTTAGGAATATCCCACAGAATGAATACCTGTGGTAAGTCCTGATGGATGGACGCTAATTATATCAGCTGGTCTAAACTAAGGAAATCCTGAAAACCTGACTGGCAGGTGGGTCCCGAGGACTGGAGTTGAGAACCACTGATCTAGATGTTAGAAGATGTGTCCTTGCCTACCTGTCAGCCACGGAAAAGTTTAGGAACTCGGATCACCTTCTAATCCAGTTTGCGGGGCCAAACAAGGGCCAAAGTGCTTCTAAGACTTCTATTGCACGTTGGATTAGACTCACTATTTCCAGGGCCTACTCGGAGAAAGGCCTTTCTCCGCCCCTGAACCTTAAAGCCCATTCCACCCGGGCCATGTCTACATCCTGGGCTGAGGGGGCTTCGGCTTCCCTAGCTCAGATTTGCCAGGCTGCCACCTGGTCCAGTCCATCCACTTTTTTTAAGCATTATAAGTTGGATGTTTTGTCTAATAATGATCTGTCATTTGGTAGAAAAGTTCTGTCTGCCGTAGTCCCCCCCCCCCCCCCCCCCCCCTGAAAATTTTGTGCTTTCTTTGTAAGTCCTCCTGGTTAGTGCCGTTGTGGGGCGTACGGAAAAGATGATAATTACTTACCGGTAATTGGATTTTCCGTTTAGCCCCACAACGGCACTGGGATTTTCCCTCCCCTTTTTTTTTTTTGTTATTCTGTTTGTGTTATTGGTAATCTTGTTATATGCTTATATACCTTCCGGTGAATATAATAAATATACCATTTTTCGCATAATTCCTATGTCCTTGGATACTTACTGGAGAAGGTAAGAGGAGGAGGCTATTTAACCATTTGATTCTCCAAGTTGTTTCCTGTCCCTGGGAGGCGGGGTTCCCTCCTGGTTAGTGCCGTTGTGGGGCTAAATGGAAAATCCAATTACCGGTAAGTAATTATCATCTTTTTTCACCATATAGAAAAAAAATAACACTGACAAATGCAAGGTTATACACATGGGAAGGAATAATGCAAGTCACCAGTACATACTATATGGTAAAACACTGGGTAACACTGGGACCTAGGAATTTTAGTAAACAGCAAACTAAGCTGTAGAAACCAGTGTCAGACCGCTGCTGCCAAGGCCAATAAGATAATGGTATGCGTCAAGAGGCATAGATGCCCGTGATGAGAACATAGTCCTGCCACTTTACAAATCACTAGTCAGACCACACATGGAGTACTGTGTACAGTTCTGGGCTCCTGTGAACAAGGCAGACATAGCAGAGCTGGAGAGGGTTCAGAGGAGGGCAACTAAAGTAATAACTGGAATGGGTGGACTACAGTACCCTGAAAGATTATCAAAATTAGGGTTATTCACTTTAGAAAAAAGACGACTATGTATAAATATATCAGGGGTCAGTACAGAGATCTCTCCCATCATCTATTTATCCCCAGGACTGTGACTGTGACGAGGGGACATCCTCTGCATCTGGAGGAAAGAAGGTTTGTACACAAACATAGAAGAGGATTCTTTACGGTAAGAGCAGTGAGACTATGGAACTCTCTGCCTGAGGAGGTGGTGATGGTAAAAGAGTTCAAGAGGGGCCTGGATGTATTTCTGGAGGGTAATAATATTACAGGTTATAGTTACTAAAGAGGGGTCGTTGATCCAGGGAATTACTCTGATTGCCCGATTGGAGTCGGGAAGGAATATTTTCTAGAGTTGAGCGAACGTGCTCGTAACGAGCACTGTAGTGCTCTGATCCCCTGCGCTTGCATGGCCACAGCCATCCGGATCCGTCCTCCTCACCCGACTGCAAGTAAGTGTGGACGGATCCGTTTGGTATGACACACTTAGTCAGGTGAGGACGGATCCGGATGCCTGCAGCCATGCAAGCGCAGGGGATCCGAGCACTATAGTGCTCGTTACGAGCACGTTCGCTCAACTCTAATATTTTCCCCTAAAGTGGGGAAAATTGGCTTCTACCTCACATGGTGTTGTTTTTTTTTTTTTTTTGCCTTCCTCTGGATCAACTTGCATGATAAAGCTTCGTTTACAGTTCGGTATTAGGATTGTCTGGCAGGGGAACAGCCTGGCAAATCCGTACTAACGTTTGTACAAGTGTGCTGCAGGAAGCCCGCTCTGGCCCCATTCACACGTCCGTATTTTGCATCTGCATCCTCTCCGCATCAGTTTCCGCATTTGTGGACAATTATGCGGATAGGATGCGGATCCATTCATTTCAATGGGGCCGCAAAAGATGCGGACGGCACAAAGTGTGCCGTCCGCATCCGCACTTCCGTTCCGTGGCTCCCGAAAAAAATAGAACATGTCCTATTCTTGTCCGAATACACGGACAAGAAAAGGCATTTCTATTATGTGCGTTCCGCAAATTGCGGAATGCACATTGCCGGTGTCCGTGTTTTGCGGATCCGCAATTTGCGTATCCACAAAATACGGACGTGTGAATGGGGCCTAATGGGGACGGACGAGAAATGCGGGTGCAGCACAGCAAAATGCAGAGAGGCGGCCAGACAAAAAACACAGCTTCTTCACAAAGGTGCAAAATGGCATGGTCATTAAGGGCAGTTTCATACAATAAAATAACTGCAAAAATCACAAACATGGCAGCTGAACGGGTATGCAATCCCACTAAGGGTCCATTCACACAACTGTAGGCTGTCCATGCTCATATTTCGGACTGCAAACAGCAGGTCCACAATATACGGGCACTGGCCGCGTGAATCACGGAGCAAAATTTCCATGGGCTTTTGGGTCCATTCCTCCTCACTGCAAAAAATAGGACATGTCCTATCTTTTGCTGTATTTTGCTGATCACGGGCCTGTTCAAGTGAATAGATCCGCACCGCAACACAGGATTCACACTGCTGGTGCCCATGCATTGCGGACCACAATTTGCAGTCCACAGCATGGGTGGCTTACATTAGTAACATAGTTTATAAGGCCGAAAAAAGACATCTGTCCGTCCAGTTCAACCTGTTGATCCAGAGGAAGGCAAAAAACCCCTGTGAGGTAGAAGCCAATTTTCCTCACTTTAGGGGAAAAAATTCCTTCCCGACTCCAATCAGGCATCAGAATTACTCCCTGGATCAACGACCCATCTCTAGTAACTATAACCTGTAATATTATTACACTCCAGAAATACATCCAGGCCCCTCTTGAACTCTTTTAGTGAACTTACCATCACCACCTCCTCAGGCAGAGAGTTCCATAGTCTCACTGCTCTTACCGTAAAGAATCCTCTTCTATGTTTGTGTACAAACCTTCTTTCCTCCAGACGCAGAGGATGTCCCCTCGTCACAGTCCTGGGGATAAATAGATCGTGGGAGAGATCTCTGTACTGACCTCTGATATATTTATACATAGTTATTAGATCTCCCCTCAGTCGTCTTTTTTCTAAAGTAAATAACCCTAATTTTGATAATCTTTCTGGGTACTGTAGTCCACCCATTCCAGTTATTACTTTAGTTGCCCTCCTCTGAACCCTCTCCAGCTCTGCTATGTCTGCCTTGTTCACAGGAGCCCAGAACTGTACACAGTACTCCATATGTGGTCTGACTAGTGATTTGTAAAGTGGCAAGACTATGTTCTCATCACGGGCATCTCTGTGAATGTACAAATAATGAAGATAACCGGCAGCTCTACTAATCCACAACGGAGGAGCGAAGATGCTGGAAAGCACAAGCTCCCTGCACTACTTAACCTGGAGTGGAGCTAAATGACACATGACTTGCTCACTTCATTTATCCACAAAGTGTGAACTGAGGAGATTGCTGTATAGTTATTACGTTTTTATTTGCTTGTTTGTTTCACAACTATTTTATCTGAGGAGTAGAATTCTTGTGCACTTTTTGCCCTTCTGATACCACAGGCGACCTTGATTAGGTGGTACATATAGGTGTGTGTGCTCCTCTCATTGGTTTCTTGATGCACACAAGGGTAACTAGATGCAGCACACTATATGTATAGGGTCTGCTCTCCTAAGGTTAGGGCTACACGGTGATGCTGGTCGCGGCCAAGATCACTGAGTAGCGGGGATCCCTTAGAAATGAATAAGATCGCCGCAGCAGTCACAAGAAATCCAATACGGCTGGATCCCATTCATTTCTATGGGATCACCGCTGCTCAGCGATCTTTGCCGCGACCAGTGTCACCCTAGCTGTTAAATGTTGATGCCGAACGGTATAGGTAGGTTTAGAGTAGGACCTTCCTGACTGAGACCACCTTGGCACTGGTAGGTGGGAACAGATGTATTTTGATCAAAATATATTGGCTGAGCGTCTCAGATTTTATCATATCGGAGTGAAGGCTTAGCCCATATATAATGTTTGCATCTATTGTGTTAGTGCTATTCTGCATCACACAGCAAATTTCCTGCTGGATGACTCTCCACTGACTTCAACAGGCAGGAACATCATGGTTGCACTGTATTTGGGAATATAATACATGCTCCCTGCATGGCACACATCATAAATTTGGTGCCACAATCGCTTATAGAAATCACTGACAGAAAAACTTGTGAATAAGGCTTTATGTGTGATTTTGCAGCTCTAACCTATTCACTGCAATAGAGTGCAGGGCTTCAGAATCAGTTTCAACCCCACGGACAGGTGTGATGCTGTAGAAAGAGAGAAAACAGCCATGGTTTTCCAATCTTAGTGTCTGCTTAAAAACTTTGTCTACAAATCTAAAACAAACTGTTTATTATAGTTTTGGTTTATTTCTGTGAATCAATGCATACCATGGTATTTTTCTGGTATAAAACCGCCATTCATGCTGGAAACCCAACAGACCCGTTATAGTGAATAGGAATCCGGAGGAGTCTGTCTATGCTGGATACGACAATTCTGACATTCTGCTCCTCTGCTGGAAAAGAATACCGTAAAGTGTGCCGTAGATGTCCTAACACAATAACAGAACAATGTTTAGATCAGTTATATCATCCTCTAACAGTAGATGGCAGCCTAGTCACACATACATATCAGGGCTCACACACCAAGTACAGACATGATGGGCTAGAGAGGCTTTGAGCTTAAAAATCGTCTCTTTTTCAATAATGGTTTTTAATGAATGTTGGCAATTTATGATTATTCTAGATTTGCTGTAATAGAAATACATTTTCCATGCACTTTCTGGTTAGCTTGTAGGGGCTTTACAAACAGTAGCAAAGTTAAATAAGAGTAGCTGCATTGTAAAGTATGAGGAAGAGACAATGCTGGATTAAGATTCCATAATCCAGATGGCACATTAATGAATAATGTAGCAAATTAGGAAATATATAAAGGGTAAGCATTATTGACCTATCCTGGATAGGTCATCAGTATCTGATCAGTGGGGCTCGGACACGTGGATCCCTGCCGACCTGCTGTTTGAGAAGGCAGTGGTGCACACAGTAGTGCCGCGGCCTTCTCGCAGCTTTCCCTAGGCCATGTGCAGTCACGTTCATTGGTCACATGCCTAGCACAGCTCAGCACCATTAAAGTGAATGGGTCTGAGCTGCGATACAAGCACAGCCACTGTACAACGTACAACCATGTGCTCGGTGAACTGAGAGAAGGCTGTGGTCAAACAGCTGATCAGCGGAGGTTTCGGGTGTCGGACCCCCACCTTTCAGATACTGATGGCCTATCCAGAGGATAAGTCATCAGTATAAAAGTCTCAGACAACACCTATAGACAAGTCCTCTAATAGCCTAAAATAAAAAATGATGTTACACCAGCCCAGTGATGTGCAGGTGTATGGCAGATGACTGCTGCAGCCAGTCACTGTCATCAGCCTTAGACTGCTAAAGGCAATGATTGGCTGCAGCAGTTACATGCAGTATACTGCCATATTACCATTGCAGCTTGTACACAGCAGCGGCAGGAGGAATGAACGCTGCTAAAGAAAGGGATGAGTATAGCACCATTTTTATTTTAGGCAATTAGAGGGCTTGTCTGAGATTTTTCATTATCATGGACAACCTCTTTACGTTTAGATGACAACTGCACATTTCCTTTGATATTATATGCAGAATCAAAGGGCATAATCTTCCTGTTCCAAGCTTTGTCATTTTCCCCTGGTCACAAAAAAAACCAGAGTAGTCACTCATCATGTTCTTTATCTACTGCTCAAAGATCACATTTGGTTTGCAGGTCAAAGATCATGTTTCATTTGCTTTCCTGGTTAGCTAGCCTAGTATAGTATCTCGTATTAGTGAGCACAGCATTTAGGGGGTCATTTAATAAGACCAGCGTTTTAGATGCCCGTCTTAATACCCCTTGTGCTGGCGCATGATGCGACGAAGTTATGTAAAACATAACTAACTTAGGCACATCCACTGCCGGCCTATTCCTACGCCGGCTCCCTTGCTGGCATAGATTTAGATCATTTTCTAACCCTAAAACAGGTGATAAAAATGCTAAATGTGCTTATACATCGTCCCATGTAAAGGGACCTTAAAGGAAATGTGTAACCAAAAATGTTATCTGCCAGTTAAAACCAGTAGTGACACACATCCTTTTTCTAATCTGATTTTATTTTCTGATTACAGATGTAGTTACTCATGTAGTTACAATAAAAAATGTGCTTTATGGCAGACACACGGGCCATAGACACAATGGGGACCTCATTGACTTCTATGGGATATTGTGTATGATGGATCCTGTTTTATCTATCATCCAAATCCTGCCTGTAATGATAACACCTCTGTGTACAGATAAGCAGGTAACTGCAGTAAAGTGATCTGTGCATAGTGCTTCTGTGGGCTTCCGATCCTTGCCTCCACTCCGCACCGCTCCGTATCTTGCAGATTGCGGACCCATTCAAGTCAATGGGTGCTTGCGGTCCACAATACGGCCATGCGCTTGAGCCCTAATAGGGTGAATAGCCTAAACAGTTGCATGTAATAGCTTACTAGCTAACAGTTTACTCTGTATGTTACATATTTGTAAGAATATTGAATTAACATTGATGTTTTCTCTTGATCAATGGCAGAAAGTCAATTTAAATTTTTGATTCAGGGTAGTTACATAACACAGCAAAGACAAGGACATACTTTTATTTGACACCGAAGCTTTGAACAAACTGGTTTTATCGTGTCTCTATAACATTGTAGGTGCTAAAACCATCGTCCACCTACTGCACAATGTGTTGCCTAAGTATCCTGAGTGTATCATTGCTGTCAACTCTATCATTACCTCACTGAGTCACGGCTTCCAGTATTACTCATATCTACGTACTATGCTGGGAGTGGATGTTACGGAATATTTGCTTTAGGCAAAGAAGTAATATCCATATCCTGATAGACCTTGCCAACCAAGTAAGGCAAGTATTACCAAAAAAGTACAAAATAGTTCCATTGATACTTTACAGTCTGAGCTGTGATGCTTTCAGACATGGAGTCAAAAAATTTCATCTGAAAGGGCTATTAAAATTTTTTAGGCCACCTCCTTTCCTGTTGTGGGAAAAGAGCTTGGTCAGTACCTCTGTGAGGCCACCAATTTCCCCATCTCTGCTGCGCTCACACTGGCAGGAGGCTCTTCCTCTCAGATCCTGATCGAATGTGTTTCCAATCCTTCCTGTTCAGCTACATATACCGTATATGATGCTGAGTAAGAAAACCCAGGATGGGAACACTTTCAGTCCTGCAGTACAGAAAACAAACACCGGCAAGAAGCACCAAAATACCAGCACTGGAAGGACAGTGTAACTGACACATAAGTACTGCTCCTTTTATTATTTTTTTTATTATTTCCCACCATTCGTTTTTTTTTTTTTATTCATCCTGAACAAGCCCCTTTAAATACGACACAAAACATACACAGTTATGAAACGGAAAATGCTGTATTCTGTTCTTTCCCGAGTTCTGTTCTGTGCAGCAGTATTACAGAATATATTTCCTTGAAGATCCTTACATTGATTGTTTAAACATGTCAAAGCTGAATCTGTAAAGTATCCCAAATGGCAGGATTTACAAGGTTCAGTGGTTGTTAACCATGATCCACCCTAGAGGTAAAACCTGCTTAATTAATCATTCAACTTTTAGACATACACTCCTTCAAATTGCAACACCAAGAAGAAGTCATGGAATTATGGAAATCACAGAATTGATAGATAGTTTAATGATAAAAAAATGGAAACAAAATAGTCAGAACATCTCAATTTATTTAGCATTGAATATGAGCATCAGAAATAAATGCACTTACATGCCTGAGCATGCTATCACTGAGGTTATTAATGGTTGTCTGAGAAATGTTTTACCACTCTGAATGCACTTGGGCACACAAATCATCAAGATCCGCTGCTGGCAGCTCCCTTTACAGTTGCCGACCAGTGACATCCCAGATGTGCTCGATGGGAGAAGGAGACTCTGGAGATGGTAGTACATTTTGGCCATGCAGGCTGCTCACAGTAGCATGAACAACATGCAGCCTTGCACTGTCCTGTTAAAAAATGTTTCCTGGGAGACTTTGGAGAAATGGCCGTAATACTAGTTCCACAACTAAATTAATGTAACACCGAGCTGTTAGTGTACCTGAAATGAAGACTAGAGATTTCCGGCTACCGTAATCCTGGGAGAGTTGGACCGGTGTGACATTCCCTTGTGAAGGCCTCTCCATGGTGTTGCCCATGACCTGGTCTCCAGACCAATCTCCAGTGATCATTGCTTCTGAGACAAAAACGGGACTCATTGCTGAAGAGGATAGACCTCCTTTGCCATCTTGCTGTGAGCAATGATAGCCTTCCAAAGCATTTGCATGAGGTCAGTGGAACACCTGTAGCCAGATGTCTGGTTCATAGCCCAATGTTATGTAAATGTCTTTTTTGGTTTGTGTAGGCACTGCCGCCCTAAGCTTGGGATGTGACGTTCACTTTCATTAGTAGTACAAAATGGATTACTACATGCCATTCATCAAATCAGATTATCCGTCCATGTACATGCTCATCTGTTGCGGACAAGTATAGGACATGTTTTATCTTTTTATGCGGTGCCGTGGAACGGAGGTAGCTCCGTGCCATGGCTGCCCGCTCTCATAGAGGTGAATGGGGCCGCATCTATTCTGCAATATTGCGGAATAGATGCAGACCAATTAACATGGTTGTGTGAATGGGCCCTTAGTTGCCCATGGCA